>JAANYP010000778.1:0-456171 GCA_020465985.1 Centrapalus pauciflorus
GAAACGAGCAATTGAACATACCATCAACCTTTACGAGGGGAAGGGTCCCGTTTGTGTTCGACCATACAGATACCCTCACCTTCATAAAGATGAGATCCAAAGGCAAGTTCAAGAGATGTTGACTTCTGGGGTTATCCGAGTCAGCCAAAGTTCGTATTCCAGCCCCGTTATCTTAGTTAAAAAGAAAGACTCTACTTGGCGATTGTGTATTGATTATAGAGCTCTAAACAAAGTTACAATTCCAGATAAATTTCCCATACCTGTCGTCGAAGAATTACTGGATGAACTTCACGGGTCAATGTACTTTTCTAAAATCGACTTGAAATCGGGTTTTTATCAGGTGAGAGTTCGGGAGTCGGACATTGAAAAGACAGCATTTCGCACTCATGATGGCCACTATGAATTTCTTGTCATGCCATTTGGGCTGACAAACGCTCCCGCAACATTTCAAGCACTAATGAACGAGATTTTTAGACCTTATCTACGTAGAGGAGTGCTGGTGTTTTTCGATGATATACTAGTCTATGGGAATACTTGGGACTCACACATGGACCTACTTCATACGGTTCTTCGATTGTTACAGCAGAATCGGTTGGTCGTTAATAAGAAAAAGAGTTCTTTTGGCATACAATCGGTTGAATATCTGGGTCACATCATTGATAGGACTGGAGTGTCAATGGACCCAACCAAAGTTAGATCTGTTCTCGATTGGCCTGTTCCAAAAAACGTGAAGGGAATACGAGGATTTCTCGGGTTGACTGGTTATTACAGGAAGTTCATTAAAGGGTACGGGAAGGCTGCCCAACCTTTAACCGAGTTAACTAAAAAGGATAATTTCTCGTGGGGGACTAATGAACAGGCAGCCTTTGACGAACTCAAGCAACGGATGACCACCGCACCAGTTCTAGCTCTTCCTGACTTTTCAAAACTTTTTGAAATCGAATGTGATGCATCGGGTAGGGGTATTGGAGCAGTGTTGATGCAAAATGGAAGACCCGTTTCTTACTTCAGTAAGGCTTTATCTAACAAAACCTTAGGGAAATCAGCCTACGAGAAAGAGATTATGGCCCTTGCGCTGGCTATACAGCATTGGAGGCCCTATTTGCTTGGTCGACAGTTTGTGGTGCGCACCGATCAAAAAAGCCTCCGTCATCTCCTCGAACAACGAATCACTACAACTGATCAGCAAAATTGGTTAGCCAAATTAATGGGTTACCAGTTTACTATTCAATATAAACCGGGTAAAGATAATAGAGCTGCAGATGCTCTGTCACGCATTCATGAAGGTGGTGAACTATCTGCAATGATTTCTTTTCCTCAATGGTTGGACGGTGGTACCTTAACCGAGGGAATTGATGCTGACCCTCAATTGCAGAAAATTATTCTCAGCTTAACTCATGACAATCATTCCAGGCCCGGGTTTTCTCTCGTTGAAGGAAGACTATTTTATAAGGGGAAAGTGGTGATACCATCATCTTCTCCCTGGATCCCTAAACTCTTAGATGAGTTTCATAACGGACCAAGCGGGGGTCACTCTGGGTTTTTTCGTACGTATCGCCGTCTTGCAGCGCATGTGTATTGGATAGGAATGACAAAGACGATTCGAAACTATGTACAGGCTTGCGATGTGTGTCAACGCTACAAATACTCAACTTTATCCCCCGCTGGGCTTCTCCAACCATTACCTATTCCGAATTTAATTTGGGAAGATATCTCCATCGACTTCATTACTGGGCTTCCTAAGTCAAAGGGGTATGAAGCCATTTTGGTAGTGGTTGATAGATTATCCAAATACTGCCATTTTATTCCCTTAAAGCACCCTTACACAGCTCGTTCGTTAGCTGATGTGTTTCTCCGGGAGGTTATTCGTTTGCATGGGATGCCCAAGACTATACTTAGTGATCGGGATCCAATTTTTTTAAGTAAGTTTTGGCAAGAATTATTTACGTTACAGGGAAGCAAGTTGAAATTCAGTTCAGCCTATCACCCGGAGACAGATGGCCAAACCGAAGTGGTCAATCGGAGCCTAGAAACCTACCTTCGCTGTTTCGCAGCAGTGCAGCCCAAGCACTGGTCACATTGGCTATCGTGGGCTGAGTTTTGGCACAATTCATCTTTTCACGGATCCACAAACACTACCCCATTTGAAGCGGTATATGGCCGGCCACCACCTACTCTATTTCAGTTTATTCCTGGCGAAGTTCGATGTGAGGCTGTTGCACAAGATTTATTGGATCACGATGAGGCTATAAAACAATTGAAATACCACCTGTCACGTGCTCAAGATCGCATGAAGTTAACCGCTGACAAACATCGACGGCATGTTGAATACAGTGTTGGTGATTGGGTTTTCCTAAAGCTTCGCCCCCATCGCCAACAGTCCGTGATTCGTCGAATAAACCAGAAGCTCGCCGCTCGATTCTATGGCCCTTTCTTGATTCTTGAACGCATTGGACATGCTGCTTACAAACTTCAGCTTCCCGATTCCGCTAAGATACACCCAGTGTTCCATGTCTCTCTCTTGAAGAAAGCAATTGGACAAGCTCCAGTCGAGTCTGTCCTTCCTGAAGGATTAGAAGTCGATTCCGAAGACAGCCCATCTCCCTTAACATGTTTGGGAACTAGAACTATTACTCGTGACGGGGTTCGTGTTCCACAATGGCTCATTCAGTGGCACTCAGGTTCAGTTGAATCTTCGACTTGGGAGGATGTTGCTTTGGCTGAATCTGGCAATTGAAGTCTGTAAGCAGCAGACCCCACCTTTTCGAGGATGAGAAATGGCCCATAAAAGCGAGGGGACAACTTTTGGTCTATACGATGAATAACTGATTGTTGGCGATGAGGCCGGAGTTTCAGAAAGACCCAATCGCCAACATTAAATACAACATATCGTCGGTGTTTATCGGCTGATGTTTTCATGTAATCCTGTGCTTGTGAAAGGTGGTATTTCAATTGTTTTATTGCCTCATCTCTGTCCATTAATTGTTGAGCTACAATTTCGCAACGGATTTCCTATGGAATGAACTGAAAAGGCGTCGGAGGAGGCCTCCCATACACAACTTCAAACGGCGTGGTATTAGTGGAAACATGATAAGAAGAATTATGCCAGAATTCCGCCCAAGGAAGCCAATACAACTAATTTTTAGGTTGGTCAGCTGCAAAACACTAAGTAGCTGGTCTCCACACTTCTATTAACAACTTCGGTTTGACCATCGGTTTCTGGGTGGTATGCCGAACTAAATTTGAGTTTGCTCCCTTGTAGAGTAAAAATCTCCTTCCAGAATTTGCTTAAAAACAACGGGTCCCGATCACTGAGGATGGATTTTGGCACTCCATGCAACCGAATTACCTCTCTAAATAACACTTCCGCCAATGAACGAGCGGTGTAAGGATGCTTAAGCGGAACCAAGTGACAATACTTAGACAATCAGTCGACAATAACAAAAATTGCCTCGTATCCCTTTGATTTAGGAAGCCCGGTAATAAAATCAATTGAGATATCTTCCCAATTTTTTTTTTTGAACGGCAAACTATCCTACTCCTACTCCTAAACCACAAGACTTTATCGGTTGTATATACATCCACCGTGCTTAGTTTTCTGTAATTTCTTTTAACTTCGGTGTCTTAAAAAAAACGGTCATGTCCAAGATGTATCAGCCTAAGCAGATTTGATTTATTCCTATGATTTAATGATTAAAGTGGTAGTGAAGTTAATTCTATCTTCAGACGATGACGCGTTCATCTCAAGAGCCTTATGATCTTATACGGACTTGTCGTATGGCTGGGTATGGATTGATCTTATCAGGTCCATCGCTACATTTCTGGTTCAACTTTGTGTCAAGAGTGTTCCCTAAGCATGACATCACTACAACGTTCAAAAAGATGCTCATGTGTCAGGCAATATACGCACCTATTATGACTGCTGTATTCTTCTCCGTCAATGCAGTCTTACAAGGTTATATATACATGCTACCGTTTCCTTTTGTAATTTTGATAAAGGTTAAAGTCGTACAAATGCAACATACTTTTCTCAATTTTCCTAAATGACTAATTAATTTTTTTTTACCGGATGGTAGTTGTGCTCAAAAATAACTTGCCGATATGGTATGTGTAACCAGTAACTATGTTAGTATGACAGTTTTTGTTGATTCAAATGTCAATGTGGCAGGTTTTTAATGACATGATGCTTACGTGGATTTACCTTATCAACATAGTTACTGGTTACACGTACCATATCGACAAGTTATTTTGGAGTACAACATGGATATACGTGGATTTTGATCTATATAAATAATTTAGAAAATCCACACAAGCATATGGAACCTTTTCATACTTCAAAAAACACAAATATAATATCATTACCGGTAGTACCGGTAATCAAAAGTATCATCTCAACAAAAAATTTTAAGTACAAGTATCAATGAGATAAAAAAATAACTAAATTAGTCATTTGAGTGATTTCAATAAAGTAACATAGATTTGTACGACTTTAACCCTTTCGATAATTGTCTGTCTATTTTGCATTCTAACAATGTGTGTTTGAATCTTTCAGGTGAAAGAGGTAAAGAAATCGGGGCTCGATTGAAGCGAGACATGTTGCCCACAATGATCAACGATGCTCTGTACTGGCCTGTATGTGATTTTATCACCTTCAGATTTATCCCTGTTCATTTGCAGGTAACTGACTCCAACAATATCGATCTCATTTTTTATGTTAATTTTGATTTAGATATTTCGTTTCATTTCTGCTATTGACTTGCCATTTTAATTTTGAACAATGCAGCCACTGGTGAGCAATTCTTTTTCATACGTATGGACGATTTACATTACATATATGGCAAACTTAGCAAAAGCAAGCAATGCCCGATGAGCTCCGTTACTGTGTATTTAAAGCGCCACAATGCTGTAAATCTGTTACAAAAGAAATTGTCAATGGGAATGTTGTCCCGCCGCTCACAGAAAACACACAATTGTAATCAAGATTACATGCAAATTCTATACAATTGTTTTTGATTGATTTTGTTACTTGGTGTATAATGCCATCATAAACAGATACAAATATCAAGAAGCATCGGCAAAATCCATTGACGTTTGAAACTTGAAAACCAGTTGGGTTTAGCCCATCTGGTATGAGGGGTGATATGCAAGTGAGAGGTCACGGGTTCGATTCCCGTCGGAGACAAGTTTGAATTTAGGTGGTGAAACTAAGTTCTGAAGTCCCCACTTGGGGCAATGAGTTGTTTAGGAGTAGGAGTAGGTTAGTTTGCCGTTCAAAAAAAAAATTTTGAAACTTGAAAGTCAGTCCCATGATAAACAAAACAGAGACAAATATCAACTCTAGCAATACAAGAGACGAAGAAGAATAACCCCGGAACTATTTCTTATTGTGTAAGAGCTTTGAACCGTAACTTCTCGAATGATGTTGGCCAATCTGCTCCGAGTTTATGAGGATCGTACTCCACTGTGACACTAAAGAAATCCAAGACAGACACGATTGATATTCTAGGTCTTCGATTTAACCTTGAACGAGCAATCACTGTACAAGGTTCCATCAGTCTTTCAAGCAAGCATCTAAACCAACATTTAACAAGTTAGCAGTTAGCACAGTCCTCTGAGATGCTTACACCCTCACTTTAAGATTGGAAAGTACTAGGCATTTAGGAAGGAACATGTTTTTTTAAACGACAAACTATCCTACTCCTGATCCTAAACTACTCCTTTGCCTCAAGACTTACTTTTTCCACCTAAATTTCAACTTGCCTCCGACGGGAGTCGAACCCATGACCACTCACTTACATATCATCCCACTTACCAAATGAGCTAAACTTAGATGTGTAATGAAACATTTTCAAGTATTGTAATTATTTATTTATTAAATAATCGATTGGTATCAAATGTTTTAAACAAAAAACTGTAATTATACTATTATGTTTAGTTGCCGTTGAGTTCTTTTTGTTTTTACCTTTACTGATTTTTTAAATTAACAATATATGGTTGATATGCATAATTATGTTTGAATTTATATTTGCATTAATATAAAGTAACATGATGTCTTCTTTTTAAAATTTTTGTAGTAGATTAATTTTTTTTTCAATTAGGTATTATATTGATAAAAATAAACCAATGAAGGTAACTGGTAATCTATACAAAATTTCATAAAAAGTTGCCTAGTCAAATGACATGTTGAAAAGTTTTGTTGAGCTGATGAAAAAATTGGTATATCATCATATAATACTTTTTATATATTCTAGTAATTTTACATATATTGATAGATGTGTTTTCATTAGTATATTTCATCAATTAAAAAAAAATCAATATATTATCCAAATTAGAAAAAAGTTGACAGTATGTTACATTTTTCTATAATTAACACTTATAATTATTAAACATAAAAAAAACAAACAAATAACAATATATTATTGGCAGAGTGAAACGAAATAGGTGTCTACGTAATTTCAGTTTTGTTTCAATATAGGTTGTGTTTTTTCTGATACATATTTAGGATGTAGACATTTAGTAATCATAATCGTAAATGATTATGCATCATTATAATTATTATTCATTAGTTATGTTAACAACACTTCTTCAAAAGGAATTGAAGATACAAAAGTAAATGTTTGACATTTAAGCTTGATGAGTCAAACTTAAGTTTATCTAAAGTTCATATATTATTGCTATGGAATATTTGGAAGAAAAAAAAAAACAGAGATAACAAGAGACACTTTTATGAGGAAGGAGGTAGCATCCCTCCAAGAAACGACGAGAACAAGGCTAATGCACGCTGCGGTTGGTAGATTGGCACCGTATGACCTGCCCCCCTAACAGTTATCAGAAGCAGTCCTTTGTATCCCTCCAAATATCCTCCTACCTGATATTTAATCACAATATTTCATGTCCTTATAGATGGAAGGAAACGATATATATGCATGGTTTTTGTAACATATTTGCGCGTGTATATATATATATATATATATATATATATATATATATATATATATATATATATATATATATATATATAGACACACACACATATCTATATGTATACACATATATACATATACATATAGATATGTATGTGTGTGTGTATATATATACACATATGTATATCTATATACATATTCATATACATATATACACATATATATACATATATATATATATATATATATATATATATATATATATATATATATATATATATATATATATATATATATATATATATATATATATATATATATATATATATATATATATATATATATATATATATATATATATATATATATATATATATATATATATATATATATATATATATATGTATATATATATATATATATACATAGATTGAGGTTCAATTGAGAACTTTTATGCATCGGGGCACCTCGGGGCACTTTTGTGCATAAAATAATCTAACAAGGGTGCACAAAGGACATTTTGGGAAAATTAAATATATGAAATTAATTAATTTTTAAATATCATTAAAAGATAATTAGGAGTTACATTTTGAATTAAATTCTCATATTAACTACATTCCTTATTTTCCTCCCAATTTTTCTCTATCTCTCTCTCTCCCCCTTTCTCTCTAATTGTGTTTTTCATAATTTTCATAGTGATGATGATTTGAAGATGAAGATTAACGATGAACAACGATGATGATAAACATGAACAAGAGATGCAACCGATGATAAATATGAAAAACACGATGCATAGATGGATGAAGAACGATGAATAATGATGATGCATAGATGGAAGATGAACAATGACGATGCATGGATGAATGATGAACGATGAACAACAAAAAATGATGATGCATAAATGGATGATGAACAATGACGATGCATAGATGAATGATAAACAAGTTGAACACAATGCATAGATGAATGAAAAATATGAACGACGAATACGATGCATAAATGAATTCGTCTATTTTTTTTTGTTAAATGCGTCTTTTTTGAACACGATGGATAGATAAACACGATTAACAATGAAATGCATCGATCTCCATCATCTTTTTTGAATTTGTGTAATTTTTGTTGAGTTTGGAAATGTATCAATTGAATTTATTTAACATTTATTATTTGATTATTTGTTCAAATATTAAATTTAATGAGGTATGCACATTTCCTAAAATGCCCTTCCTTGTTTGTTTTCATAATGCACAAGATGCATAAAATTGTCCAACTATTTACCCTTTTGCCATCAATCTAATCCATACAAATTTTTGATCTAATGGATGATATAGGTACTTTTGTACCTCGATGCACAAAAGTTCTCAATTGAACCTCCCTATATATATATATATATATATATATATATATATATATATACACTAAAGATCTTTTGTGAACACTTTATTCGTTGTGAACAACCATAAAATAACTTTGAATATTATTTATCTTGTTGAAAATACTACCGAACCCTTCTAGTAACCTATTAATCTTATTGGATCTTATAGATTTTATTGAATCCTATGAATTTGTCGAATCTTATGAATCCTGTTGAATCATATGCATCTTGTTATAAAAACTACTATGAACCTTTTGAATGTTCTGAATCTTGTTGTAAACACTTTTATGAACTTTTTGAATCATATGAATAATGTTACAAACACTTGTTGATGTATATGAATGATTATATGTATATTTTTTATTTGTTCACAACATTTACAACAATAACTTGTTCACAATTACACACATGTTCATGCATATTGCACATTTGAACATGTGCATATTGTTATTTTGCATTAAATGAAACATTTTATTCTAATGAACATGTAAATGATGTGAACTAGTCAATACTAATGCACATTTGAACATATGTATATTGTAATTATGCATTAAATTTCACATTTTACCGTAATGAATATGTATATTTAATATGGTTTTCCGTACTCCAGTCAAAGATGGTTTTCCATAGATCTTGAACACACACACATACGTACGTGTGTGTGTGTGTATATATATATATATATATATATATATATATATATATATATATATATATATATATATATATATATATATATATATATATATATATATATATATATATATATATATATATAGAGGGAGGTTCAATGGAAAACCAACATGCATCGGAAAACTTTGGAAAACCTCCATGCACCACCACAAATGCATCACAATTCCCGCGTGATGCACCAAATTTCCCGCGTGATGCACCAAATTTCACGCGCGATGCACCAAATTCGCGCGTGATGCACCAAATTCTCGCGTGATGCATCACCTGATCCAATGGCTATAAAGTGGTTTCCGAGTTTTTCGATGCATATAGGTTTTCCATTGAACCCACCCCTGTGTATATATATATATATATAGATTTGGGTTCAAATGAGTACCACTAGTTTTGCGGAGTACCGGAGGTACCTCGCTTAAGATCATTTTTTTTGAAATTTTTTTTCATAATCATGTTTAAATTAATAATACAAGACTACTTGCAAAAAATCACACCTAAACACACACTACAACTATGTGAAACGTGTGTGTTCACATGAAGTGTGCTGTTGTGAACGTGTGTTCACAACTAAGCATGTTCACATGAATTTTTTCACGTTCACATGACTTTTAAGATGATAGAAAGTGTAAATGTATATAATTTTTTACGTATAGTCTTATATTATTTGTATCTAAATGAATATGAAAAAAAATTCAAAAAAAAAACTTTTTTTCAGAGCAAGTTCACATCTGAAACTCGTGTGTTCACAGGTACTCACGGTACTCTGCATTTTTTAGGTACTCACACGAACCATATTCTATATATATATATATATATATATATATATATATATATATATATATATATATATATATATATATATATATATATATTGCAAAAGTCCTTTTTCTAGGTGGTTTAATTAATTAGATTGTGAGTTTAATTCTAATAAAGTCGAGTGATCACCTCCTTGTTGAGATACCATGGACGCCAAGCTGTCTCGATTGGAAGATTGAGTGCGTTGATCGAGTATCTAGAAGAAGTAATTGGAACCCGACCATCAACATCCCCACTGCAAAATCAAGAAACAATCAACCATGAATCATATATTCCTTAATTATTTTTGAACTCTTCATCGATCCATTTCACTTTTCTGAAACATAGTAAACGGTTAAATTAATGCTTGCTTGCCTGAATACCCATACTCGTTGGCCATTTGCAATCAGATACTTGATTATGGGCAAGATGGTAACTGCACTGTCGTTCCAGCTCGTGATAATGTCACTGCACACATTGTTATCAACAGTTTGTATACAGTTATCATCAGGTGATTACGATTCAAAGACTGATTACAGATATATACTATTCTACGAGATTGATCTGAGGGAACCTGCATACACTCCATGATGTTGGTTTCGCATGAAACGCCTTTTGCACAGACGAATCATTGAGATAGGATTCGAGGATGTTTTGCCAACACGGGTCATAAACGTTAATCTGAAAGATTGAGAACGAAACAGTGATATTATATTCCTGTCATTCTAGTTGTCGTATAATAGGTGATACGATGGAAATTTAGGGGTGGCAATCTTGACCCAACGGGCCGAAAAGTTAAATGGACCAATTGTAAAAAACTAAGATAGAACATAAATTTTTTTTAAAAAAAATGAAAATTTAGAAAACGGTGTATTAAAAATATTGTTTTTTGAAAAAGATTTCAAAATTATGTAAAATTTATGACTTTTGGTCGTCAACCCGTTTGACCCATTTGCTTGAACGGGCTCAAATTGCCACCCAATGTCTTACAGAGCCAGTGGCAGAGGAATTCCTTTGATCGGGGTTTAAGCAAATCGGTGCATATATGTTGTATAAATCGATAACTCCCTTTTCTTTCCACGCTCTGTAGGTAGCATTGCTGCACATTTCATCAGTTAAAGATTCATCTGCGAAGTTGCAGTATTTGAAGATGGCGTCATGTGTTGCGTCTGAAATTGTCGCATGAGTCCACCAATAATCGTACATTCCTTTCAAACTTGTTTCATCATCGATCCATGAATTTCCTATCTGCAGATTTTACGCCTAGATTAACTTTGTAGAATAAACACTAGAAATTTTCAAAACTTTTTTTAAAGTATCGGTAAAAGGAACATACTGCTATCCCTTTGATATTGATGACTGTTTGGTTTGTTTTCTTGTTATTTAGAAGAATGGTATATGCAAGTTGAGGCACGTAATGTCCGGCATAGCTTTCTCCAGTTATGTAAAAATCACGAGTTTTGTATTGCGGGAACCTCTCAAGCCAGTTAACAAGAAACACGTAAGCATCATCCGCAGTGTTCTTGTCACCAGAACGATCATAATCTGAAGTTGTATTTGAATACGAGAAGCCCACTCCAGCCGGGGACTCGAGGAATAGCATATTTGCAACTGCGAATAAGATTTATTTATTTTGATGATCAGATTCTAGTAAGCAAGAAATTTGAAATTTTGGAATTTGATCTAACCATTGCTCCATGCATAGTTATTTCTGAAGAGAGTTTTTCCATTGCTGTTTATTCTGAACGGTCCTAGTTCGGACATCGCTCCAATCATGGAAGAACATCCTGGTCCTGTTCAAGTGTTCGACAAACAACAAATTGATAGTAATTATTCGGCAAAATATACTGAATCAGAGTTCAACGACTTTCTTGATCATTCGAGCTAGAAATTAAACAACTTTCTTGATCATTCAAGTATGCTCGCGCGAGTTTATACAAAAAAAAAAAAAAAAAAAAAAATCAACATCCAATATTACCTCCATTTAGCCACAAAACCAATGGTTTAGTCGAAGAATCAGTGGGAGACTCGACAAAATAATAGAACAGAGCCCTGCCAGCCGTTGGATTGACAGTAACGTATCCTGAATACTGATTAAACTCGACACCTGCTGGTTGGCCTGGCAATTCGACCATCTTGTCGAGGTCTGCCAAACCGTCATGAGAAGCAATGTAAACCGGAGAGTACTCATCACCTGCTTCATCCAAAACAGACCATGTATCTCGAGCGGGCGAGTTTCTCGATCGTTTTGATTTTAGCAGCTCGTAAAGCTTGTTTGCCTGACTGTCGCCGTTGCTTGATCCAAACAAGGCCAAAAGACAAATTGTTGCTATAAATTTCATCACCATGTCGATCAGGTACTTAATTAATTCGTAGTTTTTTTTTATTCGAGTGCTGATAACTGTATATAATATACGAGTCGTAAAGTCTTAGCAGGGACTGTTTAACTTGGTCTGAACAGAATTTTTTTTGGGTTTATTATGAAAAAAACCAACATGTTTTCACGTTTTTTTGCGTTTTCATCCCTCCATGTTATTTTTTTTTCCATAAAAAACCTTAAGTTATTCTTTTCTTATTTTTTTTTTATTGAAATTTGGACATTAAAACCCCGATTTTAATTTGTGAACCAGGTTTTAAAAAACTGAAAAACCGGGTTCTAATGTCCAAATTTCACTAAACCAAAAAGAAAAGAATAACTCGAGGACTTTTAACAACCATATATTCCACAAAACTGATAACTTTTATCCAGGAAGTCGTTTTCGAGGTGACCATTCCACTTTCCAGTTTCATAAGTATGTCGTTCGAGGCGACTAAATCGTGCTTATTAAAATGATGCTTTTTACACTATTGTGCTTGTCATATCTATCGCTTTCGGGTGGAATTGTGTGGTACTTGAAGTCAAGTAAACGTTGGTCTATTGTGTTTTTAGTGATGTCTCTTTCTGCATAATATAATAATTGATCTACTTGATAACATGAATAATTCTAGAATATTAAATTAAAAAAAATCATTAAGTAAGAAAAATAAGGACAAAAAGTGAACTTTGTTACGACTTTTCATCTTTTCTCCTGATTTCAACGTGATATAAATTGGATTGTTTGATTATTTGGGTTGTTTGGTATAAGTAGGGGTGTAAATGGCTCGAGCTCGAGCTCGACTCGCTAAAAGCTCGAATTAAACGAGCCCGAGCCGAGCTCGAGCCTAAATTCGAGCTCGAGCCCGAGCTTCACATATCGAGCTCGCAAGCCTAAACGAGCCTATATATAAATATATTTTTTAATTTATAAATATATAATATATGGATTAAATAAATATAAATATATTAAAATAACAAGTTATATATATTATATTAAAAGATTATTTAAAAATTAACTAAAAAAATTAAAATATATAATAAACGAGTCGAGCCCGAACCGTGCTCGAGCTTGAAAAATTATTCACGAGCCGAGTTCGAACTTTATATACGAAGCTCGAAACGAGCCGAGCTCGAGCCTAGTACTTTTAAACGAGCCGAGCTCGAGCTTAAACGTACTCGGGCTCACGCTCGGCTCAGCTCGTTTACACCCTAGGTATAAGCTGAGTATAGAGTTTAGTTAATGGCTTAAATTGGATTTTATTCAAAAAAAAAATTTGTTGGACTAAGAGGGTGTTTGGTTTTGCGTTATGAACCAGATTATCAGCTTATTACGTTACAATAACGCAAATAATTAGTTTAAAGTGTTTGGATTGCATACGTTAATAAGTGATTATTTGTGTTTAGCGTTAATCTTACCACACTTTTTCATAAGCTAAAAATTGTAGCTTATTTGCTACATAAGTGATTATTTGATCATTTTACAAGTTAAAACGCAAATCCAAACACTTTAAAAACTGATTATTTGATAATTATGATAGCAAACAGCAGAAGCTAAACCAAACACTACATTTCCTGCAGCACTTTTTGTTACAGATAATAGCTATTATCTGATTATTAGTTTCCAAAACGCTACAACATTTTTCAAACGCAAATCCAAACACCCTCTAAATGACTTGGATTATTTGTTCTCAATAATTGAACTTATTTGTTTTCCATCGATAAGAACTCCCTTTTTCGCTCACTTCTATTGGTTGCTTGGAAAAGAAACACACACAAAACATGTGTTTCTGCGTGGGTTACAGTAAAGATAAAGCAAAGAGATATTTTCTCTTTTTCTTTTTCACCTAACACCCCAACCTTTCATTCTCTAACCCAAACACCCCTCAACAATCATCTTTTATATAAAAGTCTCATCCAAAAATCTAAGAATTATTCACATAAATTATATAAATCATTTCTTTATATCCTATTAATTTCATTGATGATCACAATTATATCACAAAATAATTATTTAAAATATTTGGGGTACACAAGTCGTAACAACTCCAACAGAAAGCAAAAGGTTTCTTGCAAATGCCCAGATTTTTGAAGCTGCATTCGTGTATGCACACAAGTTTAATGGTATTTAGCTGTTCGAACCCATGATTTGCACCCAACTACATGCAATTAGGCATTTGAATAAATCCTATAAACAAACTTATCATGTTTGTCAATGACTTCTCTTATAGACTCACATTGGGTTTTATTACTCCTTCCTATATAGGACAAAACTTGTCATCCAAATTGAGATTATCTAATCTTGATTGTTCTTCATGTTGTTCATCACATTTCGATTTTGTGGCCAGAGACGAAGGATCGCTGCCACTTGTTAAATTTATATATTTGTGTTAAATATACTAAATATGTTATATTTAAATAATTCATGATTGCCATTTTTAAGCGATTAAAAATATTCAGCATGTTTGATCATTTAACAGTACAAAAATTAGACACCGCATCCGAATACAAAACGTTAAACTTGTCATTTTACGTCTTTAAGACTGTTAACTGCTTATTGAACCATCGTGACCGACTACGCATTCATCATAATCATCATCATTCATTCCATATGTAAACAATGTTTCTTCAAAGGAATTAAGATACAAATGCATAGGATAATTTAAAAAAACGATATCAGGTCTAGCAGACACCAGTTGTTTGACATTTGAGCTAGATCAGTCAAACTTGTTTATCGAAAATCTATTTAATGCCTTCGAAATCTTAAAATCAGACACACGATTATGCGGAAGGAGGTAGCGTCCCTCCAAGGAACGACGAGAACAAAGTTAGTGCACGCTGCGGCTGGTAGCTTGGCACCGTATGGCCTGCACCCCTAACAGTTATCAGAAGCAGTCCTTTGTATCCTTCCAAATATCCTCCAACCTGTTAGTTACAATATTTCATGTTTGTGGTTAAAAACTTCTAATAACAATGCCACACTTGTGTCCTAGAGGTCTTTGCCACAAATTTCACAAAAAAAAGTTTTTACAATATTGCAGAAGTACTTTTTGTTAGATTAATCTTGATTAATATTGATTGTTAGACCAAATATGTAATATAGATTAGATGTTGTATTATTATTGTAATTAACAAAAGTATAGGGACTAGAATAGTATTTAGACAAACCGAAAATGTGTGTCTCTTCACAAAAAGACACAACCTTACGAAAAGGTTTCATGAAGAGTTGCAACTATTCGTCGCACCTCTTAGATTATTATAAATAGGAAGCATTGTAAAGAATTGTATTGTATGATTTCCAAGATTGTTATAATAAAAGATTAGTTTCAGTAAATCCTGTGAATGTTTTTAGAGAGTTTTCCCCAACACTTTTTTGAGTGGTTTAATTAGAAGAATGATTTTTATAATCAATAAAGTTGAGTGATCATCACCTCCTTGTTGAGGTACCATGGTCGCCAAGCTGTCTCGATTGGAAGATTGAGAGCGTTGATTGCGTATCTAGAAGAAGTAATTGGAACCCGACCATCAACATCCCCACTGCGCGCAATATCAAGAAACAGTACGAACGTCAATCATAAATTATTCGTTACTTTGAATTTCCATCCACAGAACTTGTGAATTGAAGTACTGTCCACCAATGTATCGATAATGTCTCGATTTCACTTTTCTGAAAACATACTAATTAACCAGTTAAATATGCTTGCCTGAATACCCATACTCTTTGTCCGTTTGCAATCAGATACTTGATTATCGGCAAGATGGTAACTGCACTGTCGTTCCAGCTTGTGATAACGTCGCTGCACACATTGTTACCAACAGTTTGTTACCAGTTAGCAGCTAGTTACCATATTTGAAGATTGATATGATTCTACGAAACTGATCTGTATGGTACCTGCATAAATCCCATGACGTAGGTTTCGCGTGAAATGCCTTTTGAACAGCGGAGTCATTGAGATAAGATTCAAGGAGATATTGCCAGCATGGATCGAAGACATTTATCTGAATTGAAAGACACAGAATGATCGAAACAGTGATGATTTGGTCATTCTAGTTGTCAAATTGATGTAGGCATGAGTGTGGATGATCGGGCCATCTTGTTTCTGGATGCTAAGACAGGGTCCGTAATAAAATGGGCTAAACGGAAAATGCCCTAACTTTTGACTTGGGTCTCCGTTTAGGGCCCGTCAGGTGTCCAAACGACCGAAGGTGGTTTGCCCAACCGTTCGGCCCAAATTCGACCCGGAATGAGAGTTATGGGCTTTTTAGTGATTTTTGCCTGGGTCGACCCGTTTGGTTTTTTGACCTGTTTTCAGTTTTCCATTTCTATTTAAGATATGTTGAAGTATTGTAAGAAAACATATTATCAATCAAGAAAAATTTTTCATTTTCCAAATTCCGAGTTCAAATCGGTTGTTTGAAGCCTAATTATCTGGCATTCTACGGAATCAACAAACTATTAGTAGAGATTAATATGGAATTCTTAGAATCAACAGATTAATCTATTTTCCATTTGCTACGCTGCATCACAAATGATAGGTGATGGAATGTTAATAGAAGCCTTACGGAGCCAGTTCCAGAGGAATTCCTTTGATCAGGCAGGTTTAAGCAAATCGGTGCGTAGATGTTGTATACGTCAACATCTCCCATCTCATCCCAAGCTTTGTTAGAAACATTGTTGCACATTCCCGTTGAAGAATCGTTCACAAAGTTACAGTACTTGAAGACGGCATCATGTGTTGCATCTGAATTTATCGCGTGAGTCCACCAATAATCATACATACCTTTAGCACACGTTTCGTCATCAATCCATGCATTTCCTATCTGCAGAATTTATGCCAAGATCGATTAGCATTCGATCATTTTTTAGGAAATAAACCGTTAGATATTTGAGAAACTTGTCAAATTAGAGATTGAATGCGAGTGAAGTGAACGTACAGCGATTCCTTTGATATTGATGATGGTTTGGTTTGTTTTCATGTTGTTAAGAAGAATGGTATATGCAAGTTGAGGCACATAATGTCCGGCATAGCTTTCTCCGGTTATGTAAAAATCACGCATTTTGTATTGCGGGAACCTCTCAAGCCAGTTAACAAGAAACACGTAAGCATCATTCGCGGTGTTCTTGTCACCAGAATGGTCGTAATCAGAAGTTGTATTCGAATACGAGAAGCCCACTCCAGCTGGGGACTCGAGGAATAGTATATTTGCAGCTGCGCATAGGAATTTTTACGGTCAGATTCTAGTAATTTAGCTCGAGATCGAATTGAAATTTTCGAATATGATCTAACCGTTGCTCCATGCATAGTCATTTCTGAAGAGAGTTTTTCCGTCACTATTGATCCTGAAAGGTCCTAGTTCAGCCATGGCTCCAATCATTGAAGAACATCCTGGTCCTGTTCCACAACAGCAATTTAAATCATTTGATAAACGGTTAAAGTCGTACAAATGCAACATACTTTTTTCAATTTACCTAAATGACTAATTCATTTTTTTTTGACCGGATGATAGTTGTACTCCAAAATAACTTGTCGATATGGTACGTGTAACCGGTAACCATGTTGATATGACAGTTTTTGCTGATTCAAATGACATGATGCTTACATGGATTTACCATATCAACATAGTAACTGGTTACACGTATCATATCGACAAATTATTTTGGAGTACAACGTGGATTTTGGATCTTGATAAATAATTTAGAAAATCCACATAAGCATATAGATCCTTTTCATACTTTTAAACACAAATATAATATCATTACCGGTAGAACCGGTAATCAAAAGTATCACCAACAATAAATTTTAAGTACAAGTACCAATTAGATAAAAAAATAACTAGATTAGTCATTTGAGTAATTTCAGTAAAGTAACATACATTTGTATAACTTTAACCCTTTGACAAAGGTTGTAGATTGTTGAATAATAAAATTAATAAACATTAACATGCAAAGTTACCTCCATTTAGCCACAAAACCAACGGTTTAGTCGAAGAATCAGTGGGAGACTCAACAAAATAATAGAAGAGAGCCCTGCCAGCCGTTGGATTGACAGTAACATATCCCGAGTACTGATCAAAATCGACACCCGATGGTTGGCCTGGCAATGCCACAATCTTGTCAAGCTCTGCCAAACCGTCTTGAGGCGCAACGTAAACCGGAGAGTACTCATCCGTAGCTTCATCTAAAACCGACCACGTATCTGGAGCGCGTGAGTTTTTAGACATTTTCAATTTTAGCAGGTCGTAAAGCTTGTCTGCCTGAACGTCAGCATTGCTTGATCCAAACAGGGCCAAAAGGCAAATGATTGCTATAAGTTTCATCATCCTGTTTGGTACTTTCTAGTTTTTGATTCAAGTGCTTCTATATATAGTAGACGCGACGGGAAGTCTTAGGGACTGTTTTAACTTGTTCTGAACGATATTTTTTAAACAGCAATTCCACAAAATTTCAACTTTTTCCCCGAAATAGTTTTAAAGCCGGCCACTTTCGTAAGTATATTCTCGGAGGTGACTCGATCATACTATCGTTAGAATGATGCTTTGACACTGTTATGCTTGTCATATCACTTATGTGCGGAATCGTCGATCTGATACTTAATCATAATTTAGTGAAAGATGGCCGGTTGTGTTTTCTCTGATGTCTGTTTGTGCAAAATATAATTTTAGAATTCTAATAGATGAAACATTGATAAAGTATTTCTAGAAGAAAAAATTAATCAAGTGGTACAGTCAAAGTGATGATCTTGTTGACCATCACACCCATGGGCTAATTGGGTAGTGACGTTAAGTGGTTTACGGGTTCCAAAGTATAGTTTTTCCAATCTTCATATATGATTTTGTGATTTTATTATGTTTCTGATGCGTGTAACAAACGATAAACAAATTAATCTGTTGATTCTAATTAATAATTCACAGATTAAACTCTACTAAAAGTTTATTGATTCCTAATAATACCAAACAATTAGGCTTAAAAAACTGATAGAACTCAGAATTTAGGAAATGAAAGTTTTTTTCTTAATTGATAATCTGATCACTTACAATGCTTCAACATAGTTTAAATAGACATGAGAAATTAAAAACGGGTCAAAAAACCCAACGGGTCGACCCAGGGAACCAAAAGAAAAACCATAAAAATCCATTAAAAAGACCGTAACTTTCACTCCGGGTCGAATTTGGGTCAAACAGTTGCGGCGGTTTGTCATTGCGTGGAGCTCGAGCCAACGAACGTCTGGACCTGACGTGCCCCAAACGGAGACCTGAGTCAAAAGTTATGACACTTTCCGTTTACCCCCTTTTGTTGCGTGCGCATCGTGTATTGGGCCATTATGCCCTGATCATCCACACTCGAAGTTTCATTTAATTGCCTGAAATTAATTAGATAATTCTGACATTCATGTGTAATGTTTTTGAATTATTAAATTAAGGTTTTCTGTTTTCGAATTTTAATATTTTGGTTTCACATGCCAAAAGTTTATCCACAGACAAATCCTTTGAAAGTTTCAAGTTGTTCTACAATGTTATAGTTTTTCTCATGTAGCAATTGTTCATACACTTGCTTTAATTATTTCCATTTGTTATTTGACAAATAAATTGGATCAGTGTACTATAGAATCTAATAGGAATTAGAATTGAAAATTTTATGTTTCTTTCACTAAAAATAGAATTGGAATCCAATTCCATAATGTGTTTGGTTTATCAACTTGTCAAATGAATTATAATTAAATAATGTAAAATGACAAAAATATCAATTTTTTTATCATTTTCTTTTTGCTTTATATAGTCGTGTGGGATTGGGTTGGGTTGGGTGGGTAGGTGGTGGGTGTGGGTTGAGTTAGGATGGGGTCGGTAGGGTAGTGTTGGTAGACATGGGTAGGTAGTGTAAGAGTGATGGGTAAGGTAAGGTAGGGTAGAGTAACGTGGGATGGCTGAGGGTGGGTATGATATGGTAGGTGGCAAGAGGTAAGCATGAGATGGGTGAGGTAAGATGGGTCAAGGCGTGAGGTGGGGTTGGATGGGTAGGGTTACAAGGGATGGGTGAAGGTGGGTAGGATAGGGTAGGTACTTGTTATGATTGTCATATCACTTGTGTGCGGAATCGTCTGCAGCTAGTGGAAGATGGTCGGGTCAATGTAACATCCCCATTCAATGTAGAGGTTTATAAAAGCGATTTTGACCGGTTTTTGGTTCGGGTTTGAAAACCGATTAACCGAACTAGTTTGGGTCAAAAGTCAAAAAACGATTCAGGTTGAAACCCGTTTGGGGGTGGGGAAAAACTCAAACCTAACCCAACCGGTTTGGGTAGGGTTGTAACCGGTTCGGGTTGGAAAACCGGTCAAACCGGTTTTTACGTTTTTTTTAATTCCATCAACCATTTTTTATCTAAAAACTTATTCAAACATTTTATTTTACTAAAAACTTATTCAAACATAATTAAAAACTTTATATTTTTATGAAATAAACTAAAACTTACTAAAAACTTCAATTTTTATTAACTAAAAACATCAAACTTACATTTTTTATTAATTATTAAAAACTTCGTAATCAAATATAATTCGTAATCAAAAGTAAACGTAATAAAAGATTCATATTTTAGTACTAAAAACATAAAAAAAGGCTATGATTCCAAACCGGTTTTTTAACCCGAACCGAACCGGTTTTCCAATGGATATAACCCAAACCGGTTGCAAACCTAGGGTTTTCCAAAATCCGAACCGGTTTCGGTTTTTGGTTTTTGGTTTTTTTTTTGTACACGACTAATTCTATATATGTACGTGGGATTTCCTTGTTTGCATAAAGTTTTATATGTGGAATTGACATGTGAACCGCGTTTGAATGGGAAACATATATATTAATTATTCACCTATGTGGCTTCCTGCTTTCATTCACAACTTCACAAATCAATTTAAAACGTGTGTGTTATTCATTTGGAGTTCTGGCCGAAATATATAGGGAACGTTGGGTTTTTTAACCCGTTTTTAGTTTCCTATTTCTATTTAAATTGTGTTGAAGTTATGTATGAAATCAGATTATCTATCAAAAAAACTTTTATATTTTCCACATTTTCGGATTTTAGTCGGTTGTTTGAAGCCTAATTGTTTGGCATTCTACGGAATCAACAAACTATTGGTAGGGATTAATCTGGAATTCTTTGAATCAACAGATTAATCCATTTTAATTTGCTACGCTGCATTAAATTTATCTCATTGCACTTAAATCATACCTGTGATAAATGCATGCTCTAATATGGGGGTTTGTACTTTCCGATTGTATTTCCTCTAGCCTCTCGATAGCTCAATAAATTACTAGTTCTTTGCTGTCGAAACGCAAACTATTTTTTGAATATTAGTAAACGGAAGAAGTTTTTACATTACACATTATTGTCATCATACAATAGCAAGACGTACACTTGAATTAAAGGACATTAAAGTACACAACAGCACAACGATTAATACTTTCAGAACTTCAATACGAGAAGCAGCGCTTCACAGTTCACGGTATCTCAGATGGGATCGGAAAGTCATTGGGCAGATCAGGGAACTTTGGAAGTGGCAAATCCGATACATCTGGCACTGTCAAGGTTGGCAAATGGGGCAGTTCGGGCTTAGGAATATCTGGTAATAAGTCGGGTAGTTCTGGTTTGGGAATCTCAGGTAAGTCGGGAACTTCAGGCTTAGGAAGATCCGGCAAATCTATCTCTAGAATATTTCTTGCTTCTGCCACGATGATGCTGCTCCTCATCGACGTCAATGTGATGATCAACATTGGTATAACAAACGAAGGGTACTTATGTGGTAGCATTGCATGTGATAATTTAATTTTATCGACAAGATTTATACTTTCTGATAATTAAACCTATGAATCGATTGCTTTGTTTTATATACGGATTTATATAACAAAATGAACGATTTGTTGATCAATTGGTATGAAAATCTGAGGCTTGATGGTTCAACCACATCAAGAATTCAATCTTGTTTTCTATTCCACTTTTTTCTTATCTACTTTATATATTTTAATTGATTCTACACTACAAATAATTAAGATCTTTAATATCTCTGTTTGTAATTCTCTTCTGATTAAGATCAAGTAAAAACCTACACAGCGTTATGCCTTTGAACCATCCATGTTCCCTAAACTAATCTTCATCGATCATTTCTCTGGTGAATGATTTATGATTGTTACAGAATATTGTTAGTGTAATCGATGATTTTATCGATCTAGCGATCTTCAACATGCACCCAGTATTGGCCTTGTCTTTTGCAAAAGTGCTTTTAGTGAATTGAAGTAGTCATTGTTGAAGAATATATAAAGCTAAGCCTGCCCAGAAGGTTTTGCATATGACAAATATGAAAATAACCTTCTGTTACTAATTTAACTATATATTATTCGACGTGTGTAAGTCAAACAATACATATTTGTGGGTTACGATGGAGGATCGATGTTTGGTTGTAGGTGACTTGCTATAATAGATTTATAGGACACCCGTTGCCGTAAATAGTAAGAGACACAAAAGTTGTTGCTATTAATGATTAAAAATAAATAATGTTGCTATAAATGATAAAAATGTAAAAAGTTGTTGCTATTTTCGGCATGTAACCTTTTACATTACACATTTTTTTGTCATCGATCATACAAAAACATAAGTCTAGATTAGTAGCACATCGGTATTCTAAGCATAACTAAAAATCATTAATATACATGTAATACACACAAATTAAGGTAAGAATCAAAGACATGTACAATTAGATTAACAAAATAAAATAGGAGTATGTACACAAACAGCAAATTAATAATTAAGTGAATTAAGGTTTGATATACAGTCCCATGCATGACCACCTTTTCCCATGTTGGATAGAGTTTGGTGAGCAACTTAACATGACCAATCTTGAGCCAGTACCTCAAATAGAACAACAAACATGTTCTAATAATTAGAAAATGTTTTATATCATTAATAATTTATTGTCAGTCTCATTTATTTAATTTTACCTTTTCCATACATACTAATTAAGTCATTGTACTTTCAAAAATATGTCTCTGTTTTGTCATTAACATAAATAATGTATTCGAATTGTTGCTAAAAATTTGATGCAGGCCCTGGATGATCGAGCCATAATGTTCCTGAAGGCCCAAGACAGGATGCGCAACAAAAGGGAACAAACGGAAAGGACCATAACTTTTGACTCGGGTCTTCGTTTGGGGCCAAACGTCCGTTGGCTCAAGCTCCACGGAGTGACAAACAGCCGAAGGCGGTTTGCGCAACCGTTTGGCCCAAATTCGACCCGGAGTGAAAGTTATAGGTTTTTTATTGGATTTTTATGGTTTTTTTGGGGTTTTCTTTTGGTTCCCTGAGTCGACCTGTTGGGTTTTTGACCCGTCTTTAATTTCCCGCATCTATTTAAACTATGTTGAAGCATTGTAAGTGATCAAATTATCAATTAAGAAAAGCTTTTCATTTCTCGAATTCTGAGTTCTATCGGTTTGAAGCTTAAATTGTTTGGTATTCTGAGAAATCAACAAACTTTTAGTAGAGTTTAATATGGTAATTCTGAGAATCAACATATCAGCAAAAAATTTAAAGTGATTGTTAAAGTGCCATAAAAGTTCCATGATAATCAAATCGAGATATATGATATATATATGGCGGGTTCTGATAGAATGGTGATCGACTTAATCAGCTAGCATGAAGAAAGTATAATAACCTAAATGATACGATCGAAAACCTAGGTACGTTGTTATACTCATTGAAAAATAGAACAAGCGGTTATGCGCTACGAATATAAACATAGCATTTATTTAATTAATTAAACCTAGTACTATATATATAAAGACACAGTCATGTATACCCTCTTCAAGCTAGTCAATATGAATAGGCACAATTCAATCCTGTGCAAGCAAGCACAATCTCTAACACTATGTTTGGTATAGAGAATTAAGCACAGGGAATTGGAAATAAGAGAATTCTCATGTTGCATGTTGACAAACATAGAAATTCCTCTTATTTCCAATTCCCTATGCTTAATTCTCTATACCAAACGTACCATAAGTTTAAAAAATGTGGCAACACTAGCTAGCTGCAAGTCTTGTGTATAGATGGGATGTTGAACCAACTAAAAATGACTATTTCTATAACAATCCATTGTCTTACCAACCAATTAATCTATATGTGTCCCTCTTTTCCACATTACACATCTTCTATATAAATCTAAATCAGCACACATACTTTCTCAATCCAACTCAAAAACTTACTTCATTTCTATTTCAACTGAACATAAATATTTTTCTTAATTAACTTCCTCAATTCTCTAGCCTCTCTGCAAATTCAATGGGTCACTCCAAACTCACTTCCTTCTTCCTCGTACTGGTTTCAATCGCTTTATCGTCAATTAGTAGTGGCATAATTGTTGCGGAGGCACGTAACCTCTTGGAGGTACCTGAGGTTCCAAAGTTAGAGATCCCAGAGCTCCCAAAGCCAACGCTTCCTGAGCTTCCTAAGCCTACACTTCCTGAAATTCCAAAACCCACAATTCCCGAGATTCCAAAGCCAACAATTCCCGAGATTCCAAAGCCCACAATCCCCGAGCTTCCAAAGTTAGAGGTCCCAGAGCTCCCAAAGCCTACGCTTCCTGAGCTTCCCAAGCCTACAATTCCCGAGATTCCAAAGCCTACAATTCCTGAGATTCCAAAGCCAACAATTCCCGAGATTCCAAAGCCAGAGATACCAACTCTGCCTAAACCAGAAGTACCAAAAGTTCCAGAAATCCATGATCTGCCTAAGCCCACTTTGCCAACCATTCCCGAGTTGCCCAAGGACTTTCCTATCCCTTCCCTGCCACATCCTTAGATAACTGCTTATGTAAATGCATGTGATTCATCCACTTCAATTCCACTAGCTTTCATCATCATTTCAGAGTGTTACTTGAAGATTGAATTATTATTTGTATTTTTTTACGTTGTTGTGTAATATGGATATTGATTTATGTATCTTATACCCTATTGATATATGCTACTTATAGTTTATGCAATCTCTAATGTAACATACATGCAGGTTTTTTTATATCAATTATTGTGACAAACATGAAAGAAATTTTTTTTTTTTTCCCAAGAAAGAAAGATTCATTAAAAAACTTGAAAGAAGCTACTCAAAACAAAGAATTTTAAAGTTACACAACCCAATTTCACCAAGAAACATGAAATATACAACACCTATTTTTAATCAAAGAAACGACAACAATTGAATATAATTAATGACAAATGGGTTCAATGAAAAACCAACATGCATCACTCAGGATACCACGTGGAGAGGATTGTGCATCACACGGGAAGGCTTGATGCATTGTGTAGTCGGTCCAATTGAACCACAATGCATCGCAAAGAAAATCACAGTGCAATAGTGCATCACGATCATTTGATGCATCGTGTGGCCGGTCCGAGTCGGGTGATGGTCCAAATAGGTTTGGTTTTTGACTGGTCATTCAATTGAAGCCGGTCCATCATTTTATGCATACTTCACAAAAATAAAATAATAAATTAGTTAGCTGAGAATCGAACCTAAAACCTCTAATTTCCTAACATAAGGCTTTACTCTTTAATATATTAATTTATTAAATTTCGAATCCAAAATCTCTAATTCTTAAGATCAAAATTGAATTATATTCACTAAGTTTTTTTTACGATGCACTAATTAGTTAATATATTAAAAAGTAACTTTGTTATTAAAAAAAATGTATTAATAGAATTGATAATAAAAGAGCTAGTAGCTGAATGGATAAAACATTGTTTTATGGAACAAAAGGTTGCGAGTTCGATTCCCAACTAAGTAATTTAATATATTATTTTTATGGAGAATCATAAAAGCCATAGATCGAATTCAATTGAATGGACCGGGTTGAATCGTTGGACCGGTTCGATCCTAGACTGGCCACATGTGCATCAAATGATCGTGATGCATCATGTATGTTGGTTTTCTGAGGTTTCCTGATGCACGATGATATTCTATTGAACTCATCTCTATATGTATATGTGTGTGTGTGTGTGGCACCGTGAGCACCAATAAATTTACTGTGTACAATGATGATTTATTTTGTTATAAATTTCATTTTATTCAACACTTTTTGAATTATTTATTAGTGTTCCAAACAACGCGTATATTATAACAAGTACTTTTAGACCTCAAACGTAAGTACACGCAATAGTATTGATCGTGAAATGATTTTTATTCATCTTAGACAATGTAGTTTTGTTTATAAGAAAAAATGATTGTTGAATTAGAAAATTAATTTTATAAATAAACATCCCGAGCAACACTGTCACTTGTTAATTAAATAGGTAGGTGGTGTTTATCACTAAATTCGAGCATAACTACCAACTTAATTTCTGTTTTAAAATTTAAGATCCGTATATGCATTTTAACGTAATGTAGATATATATATCTATATAATTACTTAAAAAGAACAAAACTTATGAAAATATCAACAAAAATAAGCGAAAGAATTGCACCAAAATTTTTTGAGTTTTGTGAAGTTTACTCCAAATTCAGAATCTATTTTTTGTACCTTGTGCAGTGAAAATATATGAGCATCAACCACTTGTACTTACTGCTGCACATATATTGTAACTCACTTTTTTTTTTTTTTTTCACATGGGTTGTTTCTTTTTTTTTTTTTTCGACTTGCAGTTGCTGCCCCTGCCCCTTCTCTTGAGCGTAGTAGAAGGGAAAAAAAAAACTCTAGGTTGATTACTCCATATAACCCCACAAATTCTAAAATCTTTCGGTTAATTCTTTCTTCCATTTTACAATTAAGTATTATAATCATCATTGTTGATAGTGTATTTTTCTGGTGATCTCCACCACCCATTGTTTTCTTCTGATTTGACTTTACATGTAAATACCCGTGTCGTGTTCTCTCATTGCGATGTTTTATATTATTGTCTATTTAATTTAGTCTGAGGATTCTATTTATTATTCGCATATTAAAGCATTAAGGATTGTCTATTTAATAATCTGTTTCGACATAGATTAATTGTTGAAATAAGGTTGTGATCAATTAATCTTTGTAACAAATTCCAATATATATAGTATCAAGTTAATACCATGAGTTGACTTACAAAAACTTAAAAAAAAAGATATGTATAAGATATAAAAAATAATGATATTAAATTAGAGTTTATAGAATTTTATTGAATTAATTATTAAATTAGTTAAGTTAGATTTCAATAGAATTAATTTGATTGATTTTGATTGAGATTTAAATTAAACTGTAGTATATGTTAGATGATGTGACAAATTAAGAAGACGATAAGTGGCAAACTAAAGAATTATCACAAGTGATATTTTTTACTTATTTATAGTATTTATGGATAGATTATAAATATGGACAATAAGATTAGCACAAAATTGATTAACACGAATAAAAAGAATCAAAGACAATAATAAGTTAATTGACAAAACATAATGAAGCATGCATCTCGTCAAATAACAAATCTATATCTATATATATAATAAAGAAGAACACAATTTGACACATGTTTTATCACATTTCATCAAAAAAATAAATACAACATTATTATTTTTAATATAAATAAAATAAAAGATAAATATAATTAATTTTTTTCTAATATCTATACACATAGATAATAAATACAACTTTATCACTTTTAATATAAATAAAAGATAAATACAATTAAACTTTTCTAATATCTTAAAATTTACTAAAAAGAATAAATTTACAACATTATTATTTTTTAACGTGAAATAAAAAAAATCAACACAATTAATTTTTTTCTAATATCTATAAACATATATAAATAAATACTACGTACATTATTATTTTTATTATAAAATAAAAGATAGAAAGTTTAAAAAAGTCAAACAACTACTATTTATATCAATTTAATTAAAGCTAGAAAAAAATATTAATTATGATAAGTAATAACATTATTTTTATATTATTTTACACAATTATGTGTGTTTTTATTATTACTTATATATATTTTATATAAATAAATTACATTAAAAATATTTACGTGATACGTCGATCATAAACTAGTTAATATATAATTAAGCAAACTAAATCAGGTTTGAAAGGCCCATATGACTTTCTAATTGCCATGTACGTACTGTGGGATTGAGTTTGCTGAACAACTATATATATATATATATATATGGTTGAGCCACCTCAACATAGGACAACAAACTATCGGAAAATATAACAATTAATTAAGTTGCTTGTAATGCGAATAAACAAAAGTACAAATACCTACTAAATAAAGACATATTCATGTATATATGTATCTCATGATTTTGAAGCTAAGGTGGCGTTTGGTTCGTGAAATAGAGTTTGATAGAATTGGAATTTAAATTTAGTTTGTTTAGAATTATTTGATAACTAAGACAATGGTTAAATTTTATGTGTTTTCCATCAAATTTCTTTGTTATAGGAATTTGACATTCCTGTTGAGAAAAACTCTCTAAAAACACTGGATTTACTGAAACTAATATTTATTATAACAATCTTTGAAATCACACTTTACAATCTTTACAAAGCAATCTATATATACTAGACGAAAGGTACCGGTGCGAGTGAACCGACACAATGGTTCGTGGTACCCTTTCATGAACGGTTGCGACTTTTACGAATAGTTGCAACTCTTCATGTTTACTAAATGCTATTCTAGGCCCTTGTACTTTATATAATTACATATTTAACTCTAAACTATTTACATAATCAAGATTAAACTAACAATTCCTCCCAACTCATACATACATATATGATTAAAATTACAACCTATATCCCTAATTAACCAATAATAAAAACTATCTTCTACCCTCACCATCAACCATATTAATAACTAAAATTTCAATTTCAATTCCTTCGAATTACATTCTATGAACCAAACGCCACCTACCACTAATAAAAAAAAAAAAAAGGCAGAATTCAACCCTGTGCAAGAAAGCACAATCTATTAAGTTTGAAAGGGTGGTACGTATACTAATTAATGTCTTGTGTATAGATGAGATGTTGAACTAAAAATGACAATTTCAATATCATCTCACTACTGCATATATATTAATATTATCTATGTGTCCCTCTTCAATTCTCCACATCTCACATGCATCTTCTATTTCTATATAAACCTAAGTACAGACTGCTCAATCCAATTCACTCAAAAACTTTCTTATATAACTTCCATTTTTCACTCCTATCTCGACTAAACCTTAATACTTTTGCTTCAATTCCTAGATCTCGACCCGATCTTCTTATTCTCTACACTCCAAATTAAACATCCATCGATGGGTCACTCTCAACTCACTTCCTTCTTCCTCATACTGGTTTCAATCACTTTAGCATCAATCAGTTGTGGGATAATTGTTGCGGAGGCACGTAACCTCTTGGAGGTACCCGAGCTTCCGAAGCCTGAGGTCCCAGAGCTCCCAATTCAGCCAAAGCTTCCTGAGCTTCCCACTATTCCCGAGATTCCAAAGCCTACGTTTCCCGAGATTCCAAAACCTACATTGCCTGAGCTTCCAAAGCCAGAGATGCCAACTCTGCCTAAACCAGAAGTACCAAAAGTTCCAGAAATTCATGATCTGCCTAAGCCCACTTTGCCAACCGTTCCCGAGTTGCCCAAGGACTTCCCTATCCCTTCCCTCCCCCATCCTTAGATAAACGTACTGCTTATGTGAAGGAATGTTATTCGTCGGCCACTTCAACACCATTACATTTACGTACTATGATCAAGATTTATATCTTTCAGGGTGTTCCTTGGAAGATTGAATGATTATTTGTGTTTTTTTTACATAGTTTTGTCATATGGATTATACCTTATTGCATGCATGGGATATATACTGCTTATAGTTTGTTGAATCTGTAAAATTTCATGTGTTGTTGGACGTAACTTATCACTATTGCATCAATCATAACGAGAAATCCAACCTAGGTTACGTTGACCAAAATGCTCGACATCTTAAAAATATTAAGGATATGATTAAAAATATGGGTATGAATGATGAATCTATCTGAACAAATCAGTGCAAAAGAATAAAACGACAATACATCGATAATCGATGCAGTAGCTAGTTGCAAATCATGTGGCTTCTCATCTATCAGATCTATATATCCTGTTCTACGTACGTACCCAAAGGCATCGGGTCTGTGAGAGTACCAAATACATGATTCTTATATATATATATATATATATATATATATATATATATATATATATATATATAATTTCACAAACTTTGGCTTTTCTTGTCAGTGTTTTGATATCCTGATAATAAATGGTAAAAATCAAATCCTAAGCTTTTTTTCTGTTGAATGGGATAAGTTTAATAACCTAGCAAGGAGCTAGAGAACTCATTACTATATACATGATGAAGAACTTAAAGCTAGCAAATAATTAACAGGGAATTAAACACCCCACAAAACCAATCCGGCCACTTGCCTTTTGCAGCTCCTACCAGAAACCACATGAATGATAATTATAGTTTTCACATGCATCGTCAAATAAGTACCGGATCCTTTCTAGGTTGTTTTTGAATAAAAACACTGCTTTGATCATTTTGATATTTCCCTAATGCACCACCATAGAGCTGTTTGAACGACAATGTCCAAGCCAACTGATTGATCAAACTTCAGTTAAATGCACAATGCCATAATGCCAAGGTACGTAGAGTCGAATATTGTTAACCCAAAAGCAGTGTCGGCCCTGAGGACTTGGGTATACAATGTAACCGATAGTTAGAGTTGATGTACTCGTTGTTTAACTCTATTAAACAATACATACTATTCCTGTCCGTGGACGTAGATCATATCGACCGGAAACACGTAAACATTGTGTGCTCTTAATGTGTGTGTGTTTCTGGTTCGTTGTCTAACATTAGCATTCTATGTTGTGATAGATTAATCATGAATGTTAGATTAAATATGTAAATTAGATTAGTTATTGTATCATTATTGTAATTACAGAAAAGTATAAGGACTAGAATAGTAATTAGTCAAACCGAAAGGGTGTGTCTCTTCACGAAAAGACACAACTATTCGAAAAGGTTTTATGAAGAGTTGCGACTTTTCATCGCACCTCTTAGTCGTTTATAAATAGGAACCTTTAATCAAAATTTGTAAAGTGTGAATTCAATGTTTATGTTAATAAAGATCAAGTTTTGATTATTCGATCCTGTGCAATTATTTCATTATCAAATAGATCCCTTTCCCAACATGTTGAACTTTTTTCTGACTAATAGATTGTGTAATGCAATCGATTACATACAGGCCGGTGACAGTAGTAAATTTCCAACCATTTAATTTCATATTTGAGGAATGGTGTAATCTGTTTAAAACACGTACTCACTGGATAAGCTTCAAGTAATGTTGATGCATGCCCAAGTGTAGAGGATCGGGCCATTCTGTTTCTGGAGGCCCAAGATAGGGTCCGTAATAAAAGGGGCTAAACGGAAACGACCCTAACTTTTGACTCGGGTCTCCGTTTGGGGCGAATCATGGGTTTTTTCTTTTGGTTCCCTGGGTTGACCCGTTGGGTTTTTTTGACCCGTCTTCCATTTCAGATTTCTATTTAAGATATGTTCAACTATTGTAAGAAGTCATTATGAATTAAGAAAACTTTCGTATTTTTCAAATTTCCGAATTCAAAATCGGTTGTTTGAAGCCTAATTGTTTGACATTCTACGGAATCAACAAACTTTTGGTAGAGATTATTCTGGTATTCTTCGAATCAACAGATTAGTCTATATTTTCATTTTGCTACGCTGCATCAAATGTCCAATTTGTAGAGTTTGTGATCGAAGTAGACATTTACAGGGGATGTACCAAAATACTAAAAGATGCGTTTTCGATCAATGAGTTGGTTGGCACACAACAGCCCAATAGTGTTACAATCAAGTGTCAAGAGTAATGTGGGACTGCAAAGAGGTTCTTAATTAGGATTACGTGAGAAAGCCATAACTGAAAGTTGGAAGCTGAAGATCGAGGTGTTCAAGTGATGTTAAGAATATGCATTTCACGATTCGCATATATAGTTGTTTATTTTTTCTAAAAAATTGTTTCAAAAGATTAATTAATTTTATTTTACTTTTGCAGTTAGTTTCAATTGTAATGATGAGGTGGAAAAGCAACAAATCTGCTCCTTTGAATCAATTGGGCTTTCCTCGATTTACCACATATGTGATAGCATAATAGGTAAGGGTGTCAAATTGAGCCCATTCAAACGAATGTGTCAAACGAGTTGACGACCAAAAGTCATAAATTTTATATAATTTTGAAAGTTTTTTCAAAGAACAATTTTTTTAATTAATATGTCATTTTATAAATTTTCATTTTTTAAAAAAATTATATTCTATATTAGTTTTCTACAATGGGTCCATTTAATTAACTCTTTGGTCTGTTTGGCCGTTGGGTCAAGATTGCCACCCCTAATAATAGGCATGGGGCGGTCTAGCGTGGGTCAGTTGGGTTGCCGGTACATTAATTTTTTTTTTTTTCGTTTTTGTGATGATGTTCATACCATGTCAATTCTATGGGTTAATCACCGGCACAACTCCAATGTTTCTCCTTCAGATTGGTATTGTAGGCCTTGTTTTGTTTGATCTTTGTGATGTGTACGTGGTATTGAGTGTATGTAACTAGCAAGCATCTTACTATCATGTAGTTAATTATTAAATTCCTTTTGCCATTTAAAACAGAAAGTTTAATAAATAACACTTAAAATATCAAAAAAAATCAAGCAAAGAATTGTATCAAAACTTTTCAAATTCCAATCAGGGAAAATGACATCAAATAACTTTGAACTTTCGACTTTGTACACATTTATGTAGTGAACTTTTTTTTGTGCACATTTGGTAGTCAAAGTTTTAAAATTGTTTCAATTTGGTAGTTGACGTACCTGTTAACCGGTTGCTTTCGGTTTCGATGCCTATCTAGACAATTTTTTAATAATGTGGCTACCCGTTTTTATATTATACCCGGTTTTATTAATGTGGCAACCCGTTTTTTAAAATCACCCGGTTATAGACTCGGTTCATTTTTCATACGATCGATCTAACTTGTAAGAACCGGGTTTATAACCGGGTAATAAAACCGGGTGCTTTTAAAAAACGGGTTGCGACATTGATAAAACCGGGTATAATATAAAAACGGGTAGCCACGTCATTAAAAAATTGTTCACGTAGGCATCAAAACCGGAAGCAACCGGTTTAACAGGTACGCCAACTACCAAATTGGAACAATTTTAAAACTTTGACTACCAAATGTGCACAAAAAAAGTTCACTACATAAATGTGTACAAAGTCGAAAGTTCAGAGCTATTTGATGTCATTTTCCCTTCCAATTAATGTAATTAATAAACAACAATTAAATAATTAATACAAATAGACAGAATCAAATTTAAAGAATTAGTTAACAAAATAGAAGCATCTAGTCAAACGACAAAAAATTATATTAACCAAAATCAGGTTTGACGGTAGGCCCATGACCTTATTTTTTTTCCATATGTAGGATTGAGTTTGCTGAACTACTTAACATGACCATTGTTGAGACACCTCAACATAGAACAACATACAATTGGAAAATATTATTACTTAAAAGTTGCTTCAAGCTAGACAAATAAAAAAATGCAAAATTCAACCCTATGTAATCAAGCACAAACTCCATTTTGAAATGGGTGGCACTAAGCTAGCTGCAAGTTTTGAGTATAGATGAGATGTTGAACTACAAAATGACAATTTTTATATCTATCGTCTCACCAACTAATCTATGTATCCCTCTAATGCACATCTCATTTCTTCTATATAAATCTAAATCAGCACAAATACATTTTCAATCAAAATCTTTCTCTTTGACATATCTTCCACAATTCTCTACACTCTGCGACCGCAATGGGTCACTACAAACTCACTTCCTTCTTCCTCATACTGGTTTCAATCACTTTATCATCAATTAGTAGTGGGATAATTGTTGCTGAGGCACGTAACCTCTTGGAGGGGCATGAGCTTCCAAAGTTAGAGGTCCCAGAGCTCCCAAACCCAACGCTTCCTGATATTCCAAAACCTACAATTCCTGAGATTCCAAAGCCAACGATTCCCGAGATTCCAAAGCCCACATTTCCTGAGCTTCCAAAGCCTGAGATACCAACTCTGCCTAAACCAGAAGTACCAAACGTTCCAGAAATCCATGATCTGCCTAAGCCCACTTTGCCAACCATTCCGGAGTTTCCCAAGGACTTCCCTATCCCTTCCATCCCCCATCCTTAGATAACTTTTACGTAAAGGCATGTGATTCGTCCACTTCATTGCTACTACAATTACTGTACTATCAAGATTTTAATCATTTCAGAGTGTTCCTTGAAAATTGAATGAGTATTTGGGTTTTTTATGTTGTTGTGTAATATGCATATTGATTTATGTATCTTATACCCTAGTGGTAGATGCTACTTAAAGGTTTATTGAATTTATGAGTTTCATGTGTTGTTGGAGACTTGGAGAGCACCGTAACTTATACATACTGTACTAATCATAACGAGAAACCCAACCTTGACCAAAGTGTCCTACGTGTACGTTGGAATATTTGAAGAACAAGTGACTCACTTTTTATTTATGCTTATGAAAAACAAAAACAGACCGGCTAGCCATTTTATATGCACAAAACAAACTAGTAACATAAGGATCAGTGATAAGATAAAAAGACATGAATTAAATTCTCCATCAATGACGATATTATTGGAGTTTATTATTGAGCCAACTTGTAACAGCAACCCTTGTAACAGCAGCAGACAAACAGATTGTAAGTACTTCTAGATGTTTGAATTACCTTCTTCAATGTTGGGGGACATGATTTCAACAAAGATGAAAGAACAATTTTTAATGAAGGAAAATACTAATGCATATATTGGATAAATAGAAATGCAACCTATATATATATATATATATAGGCTTACAAAGTAACTCCAATACCAATGAAAGATCAAAATAACTTACAAACCCTTTACTATCTAATAATGAAGAACATTAAAGCTAACAATTAACACAAGTTTAATTGTCAACAAATGAAACATAAAAAACAACTCAAAAGACACAAACTTTAACCATCAAATTTAAAGCAATTAACCACCAAATTTTGAAGCATTTATTCAACACACCCCCTTGCTTCAAAATTGTTGACTCCGAGCATCCTTCAAAAATGATTATGTTTTGCCTCCGAAAGTGCCTTGGTAAAAACTTGTGTTTAGTCCTTGAGCCGTGAGTTTGCGAATGTAATGATATCGGATATCAATGTGTTTAGTCCGACTATGAAAGGCTGGATTTTTAGTCATTGCAATAGTTGCTTTGTTGTCGCAAAGTATCTTCGTTGCAGCATCTTGTTTGTTGAAAACATCACGCAACAACTTTCGCAACCAGATAGCTTGACAAGCTGCAGAAGTGACAGCAATATACTCTGCCTCGGATGTTGATAATGCAACAACATCTTGCTTCTTGGAGCTCCATGAGATTGCACCAGATCCTAAGCTGAAAACATGACCGGATGTGCTTTTTCGATCATCAATACAACTTGCTCAGTCACTATCACTGTACCCATATAAGATAGTAGATGCATCCTTAGAGTACCAAACACCAAAATCAAATGTTCCAACAATGTAACGAAGCACCCTTTTCGCTGCTCCAATGTGTTGCATGGTAGGACTATGCATGTATCTAGACAAAACACTAACCGAATACATAATATCAGGACGAGTGTGTGTTAGATAATTCAACCCACCAATTAGGCTTTTGTAATAGCTCGGATCAGCAGCTTCTGTCCCATCTTCAAGTTGAAATTTTTCATTAGTATTCATGGGTGTAGCTGCCGCTTTACTATTCTGCATTCCAAACCTGTGCAACATGTCTTTTGCATATTTTGTTTGTGACACAAAAATGCCATCTTGGACCTGCTTCACTTCAAGACCAAGAAAGTATTTCAACACTCCTAAATCTGTCATCTCAAACTTCTTCATCATGCATGTCTTAAAATCAGCAACTAAAGTTTCGTTAGAACCAAAATAGATCATATCATCAACATAAATACACACCAGTAAGAAATCTCCATTGTTAGTATTCTTCACATACAGTGTGGGTTCATTCTCACTTCTAACAAACCCATTCTCCAAAAAATACGAGTCAATCTTCTTGTACCAAGCTCGTGGAGCTTGTTTCAAGCCATAAAGCGCCTTCTTAAGCTTATACACTTGTTGGCCATCACCTTTAACAAAGCCTTCGGGCTGAAGCACATAAACTTCTTCTTCTAGTTCTCCATTTAAAAATGCAGATTTTACGTCCAATTGATAAATTGACACACCTTTTTTTGCAGCAAGACATAAAAGAGTTCTTACCGTTTCAAACCTTGCAACCGGTGAGAACGTTTCATTGAAATCAATGCCCGGGTGTTGTGCATACCCCTTTGCAACAAGCCTTGCTTTGTACTTCTGTATTGATCCATCAGCATGGTATTTTACTTTGAATACCCACTTAAGTCCAATAGGAGTCTTGCCATCCGGAAGATTTACCAATTCCCATGTTTGATTGCGCTCAATTGCCCTCATTTCTTCCAACATTGCCGCTTCCCATACTTCACTTTCAACAGCATCTTCAAAATACTTTGGTTCCGACACATACAAAGCAAAGTCACAACTTTCATAAATTTCTTCGAGAGATCGAAACTTCTTTGGTGTATGATCATATCCAGATGGGGGCTGAGAGCTTGTTGGTGACGAAGGACCACTATTATTTGGAGTTGAAATGTTATGGGAAGGTGATGAAATTGGAGAACCTGTTGGTGAAGCTGCTGTTGGAACTTCTTCATCTGGTACTGGAACTTCTTTGTGAACATCATTTTTCTCCCATAACCATCCTTCCTCTTCATTAAACTTTACATCCCTGCTAATAATAACTTTGCCACTAACAGGATTATAGAGTCTATATGCTTTGGATTGAGAACTATAGCCAACAAAAATGCATTTTTGTGATTTTTCGTCAAGCTTTGAACGAATGTTAACCAAAGCATAAGCTACACATCCAAAGATCTTTAAATGGCTTACTTGAGGCTTCCTACCCATCCAAGCTTCAAAAGGAGTTCGATTTTGAACCGCCTTCGTTGGGGAAATATTCAGCAAGTAGATCGATGTTGCAACCGCTTCTCCCCAAAATTGATTTGGAAGCCCTCTCGTATTTAACATACTTCTCGCCATCTCCACCACCGTGCGATTTTTCCTCTCCGCAACACCATTTTGTTGTGGACTATACGGGGCTGTTAGTTCCCTGCGTATACCATATTCATCACAAAATGAAACAAAATCATTAGTTAAAAATTCACCGCCACGATCCGTTCGAAGAACTTTAAGACTTTTGTTGCTTTGTTTCTCCACCATTGCCTTAAATTTCTTGAAACTTTCAAAAGTTTCTGATTTGAATTTCAAGAAATAGATCCAACTCATACGACTATAGTCATCGGTAAAGAGTAGAAAATATCGACTCCCGCCAAGTGACTCGGTTTCCATTGGACCGCAAAGATCAGCATGCACAAGTTCAAGACAATCATTGGCCCTCCAAGCTTTGCCTACAGGAAATGTTACCCTGCTTTGTTTTCCATATACACATCCCTCGCAAAAGTGAAGATCGTTAATAACAGGCAAACCAACCACCATATCCTTTTGAGTTAGCAACCTCAAGCCTTTCATATTTAAATGACCATATCGCAAATGCCACAAATCTGCCTCTGAAATTTCTTTGGCTACCATAGCATTTTTTTCATATTCACGAGAAACTTCAAGTGGAAACATCCTGTTTGTGGTCATCTGAACTTCAATTTCCTTATGTTGCTATATTCTATTTAATTAGTTTTTAATTAGTTTTAAGTTTTAATTATTGTTTTAGTTTATTAAGAAAAAGGGAATCGTGGCGCAAGCATCGATTCTCACCAAAAAGAAAGTAACTAATTCGAATTCTTCATCTAGCCCTCATAAGTTTATGCACACACGATATTCTGGTAGAATTTCACCCTTGAAGTTTGATCCAGAAATCGAAAAAACCGCTAGATCTAATAGGCGAGCCACAACTCAAACAAACGAAACTAAAAATACTGCTCCTAAAGTAAACGTGGAGGAAGAAATAATTAATTCGGAAGACGAGAACATCGAAAACGTTCTTGTCGACGTCCAACAAAACCAAAGACCGATGGGAGACCGTAGAACCGTAGAATCCCATTATAGGCCGGGTGATATCCCTGATCCATCACCCATTCTCTACCCAATTAATGAGAATGAACCCGAAATTAGGCCACAGCTATTTAGCATATTACCCGTTTTTCGCGGAGCACCAAGCGAAGAACCGTATGAGCACTTAGCTGAATTCACTGCCATATGTAAGGCCAATCACGTTAGGGGAATGACCGTAGATGCTCTAAAACTCAGACTCTTTCCTTTCTCTTTGAAGGAACGAGCGAAAAATTGGTTCGTGTCACTTCCCACTGATAGTATAACTAACTGGGATGAGATGAAAAAAGAATTTCTAACTGAATATTACCCAATTAGTAAAACTACAGAAAAACGTAAAGAAATCACTGGATTTAAACAGAAAATTGGAGAACAATTTCACGAAGCTTTTAATAGGTTGAATGAATTACTACGAACATGCCCTCACCATGAAATTCCTAAATGGATGCTAATTAAAACCTTTTTCGATGGGGTTAGTCAAGAAAGTAGAAATATGATCACCGCTGCTTCAGGCGGAACCTTTTTAGCCAAGGAAGATGATGAAGCTTGGGAATTATTAACCCAATTAAGCAAAGGTTTAAAAGTTCAAGCGGGTTCGGATAATAGTGTTGGTGTCCAAGTTATGGGCATAGACAACGCATGGAAGAAAGAAGTTAAATCTGACATATCCGAACTAAGCAAAAAGATGGACTTGTTGATGAAAGGAATGGGAAAGGTTACAGCGGCACAGGTTTGCTGTGTCACTTGTGGAGACCCTTCTCATCCAACCGAGAATTGCCCACATACCTTCACGCACGAAGAGTATGTGAACAAAGCTTTTGGATTTCGGCAACGAAGAGAACGGGAGAATCCATACTCGGAAACTTACAATCCGGGATGGAGAAAACACCCGAACTTTAGTTGGAGGGATAATCAAGACAATGATGCTCCCCCGAAGCCAAGATATGAGCAACCTCGTCAACAAAACCGAGATTTCCAATATGGATCGACCTCAGCTACGAAGGATGATCGGTACTATAAACGCCAAGACCCTAAAGAAGAAAATGATTCGCGACAAGTGTCGGGGAATTCGAAAGAGTTTTCCGAGTTTATGGAATTCATGAAGCAGCAAACCATGGTTCAAGCGAAAACTATGGAGATGCTTGGAAGGCAGATGGACAAATTGCAGAATCCTTAACTAAACGAGAAGAAGGGAAGCTTCCAAGCAACACCACAGTTAACCCATCGCACCACCATGGAAAAGAGAAGAAATATGAAGTTAATGAAGTGAACGAAGTTAACAAAGTCACTACCCTTAGGAGTGGAAAGGAAGTAGATAACAAAATAGAAATGCCTAAGGAGAGTGAGACTGACGACGAGGTAGAAAATGTTTATGAAGAAGAGCCACCTAAATCGGAGTCAAAGGTTGAAACAAAAGTTAAGAAAGTAACTTTTAAGGAAGTAGAAGCCAAGAAACCAGTAGACATTAAAGTTGGGGAAGAGAGTTCCAATACTGAAACTGTTCCCTACCCAACGGCCTTAGAAAATCCAGCTTCATTCCCTTATGGTAAGAAAGGACCTAAAAACGAAGAGTTATGGGATATTTTTAATCAAGTTAAAATTAACATTCCCTTAATCAAAGCTATACAACAAGTTCCTTCTTACGCTAAATTCTTAAAAGACCTTTGTACTCAGAAGCGAAAATTTAAAATAACTCTTCCGAAGCAAATCAACCTCACTGAACAAGTCAGTGCAGTTATCACGAGCTCACTGCCGCCTAAACTAAAAGATCCAGGATCACCTTTGATCCCGGTAACTATCGGCGATATTCAAATTAAAAAAGCACTTCTAGACCTAGGGGCAAGTGTTAATATTCTACCTGGTAATTTATTTGACCAACATGATCTAGGAACCCTACAGACAACAGATGTCATCCTACAATTAGCAGATAGGTCTACCAAAGTACCACGAGGAATGTTATCTGATGTAATCGTTAAGGTCGAAGATTTCTATTATCCAGTAGATTTCTTAGTGTTGGATTCAGATAGCGCTTACAAAGAAAGCCAACCGGCAATCATATTAGGACGTCCCTTCTTAGCCACAATCAACGCTCAAATCAATTGCAGGACAGGTGCATTAGACATAGCATTCGGAAACCGTAAACTCCGACTTAATGTCTTTAACAATGTACCCAATGCGCCATTGGATTCAGAGTGCTATATGATCGATCTAGTTGATGATTTAACACAACAACAATTATCAACAATAACATGTAAAGATCCAGTGGAGCTGCTCCTGTACTATAATGCGCATATGCTAGATAATATGCCTGAAGCTAAGGACTTTGAACTTGAAAGTGTTCAGTCAGTAGATTCTAATCAACCACCATGGACACATAAGATCGAAAAACTTCCGACTGACCTTCCACCATCAGCAAAACCGTCTTTAGAGCAACCACCCAAGCTAGAGTTGAAACCACTTCCATCTCATCTCAAATATGCTTTTCTTGGCCCTGAGAATACACTGCCTGTAATCATCGCAACAGACCTTACTGCTGCACAAGAAAAGGCCTTGTTAGAAGTGTTATCGAGATATAAGGAAGCGGTAGGCTGGACCATAGCAGATCTTAAAGGAATTAGTCCGACGCTGTGTATGCATAGGATTATAACTGATCCAACAGCCAAGCCAAGCAGAGATGCTCAGAGAAGGCTAAACCCTAACCTTAGAGAGGTAGTGAAGAAAGAAGTGTTGAAATGGCTAGATGCTGGAATTATCTATCCGATATCAGATAGCCAATGGGTTAGTCCCACACAAACGGTTCCAAAAAAATCTGGAATCACTGTCGTCGATACTCCTGAAGGAGAAAAGATTGCAACTCGCCCTGTGACGGGGTGGAGAGTATGTATCGACTACAGAAAACTAAACGCCGCAACCTCAAAAGATCATTTTCCTCTGCCCTTCATCGACCAAATAGTAGAGAAGCTAGCAGGGCAGAAATTCTATTGTTTCCTAGATGGCTATTCGGGGTATAACCAAATCCCAATACACCCAGAGGACCAAGATAAAACGACATTTACGTGTCCGTATGGCACATTCGCCTACCGAAGAATGTCATTTGGATTATGTAACGCTCCAGCCACATTTCAGCGATGTATGATGGCTATATTTCAGACATGGTCGGAGGTTCTCTTGAAATCTTCATGGACGACTTTTCGATATTTGATAAGTCATTCGAAGGGTGCCTCTCTCATTTAGAAAAAGTTCTTAAGCGTTGTACTGAAACTAATTTAGTACTAAGCTGGGAGAAAAGTCACTTTATGGTTAAAGAGGGAGTAGTCTTAGGACACATAGTCTCTGAAAGAGGAATGGAGGTTGATCGAGCTAAGATACAAATAATTTCCTCGCTACCACCACCAACTAATATCAAGGGGATTCGTTCTTTTCTAGGACATGCAGGTTTCTATAGGAGATTCATAAAAGATTTTAGTGCCATATCCAAACCCCTATGTAACCTTCTCCTAAAAGACGCACCGTTCAATTTTGATAAAGACTGTGCAGAGGCATTTAACACATTAAAAATGAAGCTCACGGAGGCACCAATTCTGCAATCACCTGATTGGTCTCAACCCTTTGAGATCATGTGTGACGCCAGCGATCATGCAGTAGGTGCCGTCCTTGGTCAAAGAGTGGACAAAAAGCCAGTGGTAATATACTATGCAAGTAAAACCTTCTCTGAAGCTCAAATTAATTACACAACCACTGAAAAAGAATTGCTTGCAGTAGTATATGCGCTAGATAAGTTTAGATCTTACGTCTGGGGAGCTAAGGTAATCGTGTATTCCGATCATAGTGCCTTACGACACCTCTTGGCTAAGAAAGATGCTAAGCCACGGCTAATTCGTTGGATACTGTTGCTACAAGAGTTTGATTTAGAAATCAGAGACAAAAAGGGCTCAGAAAATGTAGTAGCAGACCATCTCTCGAGACTGCCAGCAATCACCACTAATATGCTGGACTCCATTCGGGACAATTTCCCAGATGAACAATTATTGTTCGTCGCAAAAGTGCCTTGGTTCGCTAACTTAGTGAATTACTTTGTCACAGGGAAAACCCCAAACCACTGGAATTCACATCAACGAAAGTATTTCTTCTCTCAAACTAAACAGTACATTTGGGAGGAGCCGGATTTGTTCAAAATAGGAGTAGATCAGATTATCCGGCGATGTGTTCCAGATAACGAGCATTATGATATTTTAAATCACTGTCACTCGTATGCATGTGGAGGCCATTTTAGTGCTAAAAAGACAGGACATCGAATCCTACAAAGTGGATTCTTTTGGCCAACCATCTTTAAGGACTCCTACGAGTTTGTTAAGTCATGCCTACGATGCCAGCAGATAGGAGGTATTTCAAAAAGAGACCAAATGCCTATGACACCAATTCTTATAGTAGAGATTTTTGATGTGTGGGGCATAGACTTTATGGGACCCTTTCCTAAGTCATATGGTTTCGAATACATCCTAGTGGCAGTTGATTACGTCTCTAAATGGGTAGAAGCCGAAGCCACAAGAACCAATGATCACAAAGTAGTTTGCCAATTCGTTAAACGTAATATATTTTCTCGTCATGGAATTCCTAGAGCCATAATTAGTGATGGGGGTTCTCATTTCAAAAATATGTACTTTAGCAAACTACTTAAACATTATGGAGTGACGCATAAGATAGCTACCCCATATCACCCACAAACTAGTGGACAAGTAGAGGTATCTAACAGGGAGGTTAAGCGAATATTAGAAAAAACAGTACGACCCGATAGGAAAGATTGGTCAATACGATTAGATGATGCACTTTGGGCGTATCGTACAGTGTATAAAACCCCTATTGGTATGTCTCCCTATAAACTAGTTTATGGGAAATTATGTCATCTTCCGGTGGAGTTAGAGCACCGCGCCTTATGGGCCATTAAAAATGCAAACCTTAACTTCACAGCTGCCGGTATAAATCGAAAACACCAACTGAATGAATTAGAAGAAATTCGCAAGGAAGCTTATGAAAGTTCTAAAATATATAAAGAAAAAACAAAAGCTTTCCACGATCGAATAATTAAACGAAAGGTGTTTAATAAAGGTGACAAAGTCTGGCTATTTAACGCACGCCTGCGGCTCTTCCCAGGTAAATTAAAAAGTAAGTGGACAGGCCCATACACAGTAACTAATGTTTACCCCTATGGTGCGGTTGAAATAATAGATCAAAAAGGTGGTGAGCCATTTAAAGTAAACGGACACAGATTAAAATTATTTGTACAATGGGATGATAATGAAATTATATCATCTGAGACAATGGTCTTAGAGGATATCACTTAAATACTAAAGAGTTCCAAAATGTCTGGCTGAAGACATTAAACTTAGCGCTTTCTGGAAGGCAATCCAGTGAACTTTGTGGGTATGTTCCATAGAAACCCTCACGAGACTATAACTCGTCCACTCAGGCTACTGAGGGGTTTAAAGGCTTGTTGCACGTGCTAAGTGCAATCGTTCTCACCACGAAAGTGTGCTTTAATTTCTGCAAATTAAATTTTATTATTATACCGTAGTTTGTTTTTCTTTTAAATTAGTTAGTCAAATAATAGTTCATCCTATACTCTGGTGTACCTATAGTAACCAACTAAGTTGGGGAACAATTTACCTAAATAAGAATCTGCAAAACCCATGCCGAAGATAGACGAAAGTTGGACACATAAGAGACAAAATTCGGTACAATGTACGGCAATTAGTTAGCTTTTGGGGGGACCAAACACTACAAACAGCACACACGAAAATCGCCTGGGAGCAGTGCAGCGCACCGGCCAGCGCAGGCCTGCGCTCCGCGCTGCGCCCCAAGCGCACCGGCCAGCGCAGGGGTGCGCCTGCGTCTGCGCCTCGATGTGTTTCTGCGATTTTTAAACCCTTTTTCAACCCATTAGGGACCCCGCGCATGGTACTGTCTCGATCATTCCTGCTAGCCGATCTTTTTACCGATATGACCAACCGTTGGACAAGGGAAAAGCGAGAATAGGAGAGTTAAAGTGTGAGAAAGACGAAGTGAAGTTTGTGAAAGCTGAGGTAAAGTTTGAGAGGGGAGGATCATCGAATGCACACTTATCGGAGAATGAGGTCCTGGAGGCACGCCTGACTGCCATCAAGAATGCAGTCGAAGGACTACTGGCAGCGAATACTGCAGTCCTTTCAGAGGTGGACAAGCTTAAACAAGATGTCAACATTCACGGGATCACGGTGGGAGCTCACTCCCGTTGGCTCGCTAGCCTCCAAATGAGGATAGAGGAGCTTGAGCGGGCAGTCGGCCGCCGTAGTTCCCACACCGTCTCCACCAACACCTCTCAGTTGACGTCACCTGATGACTATTGATTCCATCCTTGCGGGAAACTCTCTCTAAAAGACTTTGGTCCTGACTTTTAAAACAATTGCTACTTGGTTCTGTAAATGGCCGTAGGCCATAACAACTATATCTGTGGTGTTCGTGTTGGCACCGTAGACTTTATTTTCCCGTACCGATTGCATGTTAGGCCTATTAAACATTTGACTTGCAAATCTTCGTTACCTACATATTATTTTGCTCATAGACTATTCTTAGCCTCCATAGTGTCAGGGACGACACAATTTTTAAAGTTGGGGAAGGGGAAACACATAGATGCGTTTACAAATTATAGGATAAATGCTTGTGAACCATAATTTTACCGGGAAAACGTAAATTATCAAACCAAGCATGCACCCAACCAACTGAAAAAACGAAAAATTTTTGAACCGAACAGGCCCCCCAAGCGCAGCCGCCGGCGCAGGCCTGCGCCCAGGGGTGCGCCTGCCCGTAATCTCTTCATTCTAAATAGAAAAAGTTTTTGCAAAACCCTACAAGAGCACCCCATGCGCCCCCATTACGGCTCCTTCACTTTCTCCACAAATTTCCACCTAAAAAACTCATTTTTGTCCACAAAAATCACTAAAAATCAAGTTGGTGATTGGCATTAAGCAAGAAGTAGCAAGGAATTTGAGTTTGCAACTCAAGTTGGGGAAGTTTAAGTTAAGCTAGGCATCATCTACCACCACTCTAGGTTCAACCTCTCTTTCATTTTTCATCAAGAACAAGGTACAAAAGCTTCACCATTCTTGAACTAGTGAGCTTTCATGGAGTTTGAAGATAAATTTTGACTTTTAGATTGACTTTTTGCATGACCATTTATACATGATAATTCTAAATGCTTCTATGATATAGAATAGACTATTGAGTGAAAGCATGAGCACGATTAAGAAAAAGGCATGCTAGTCAATTTCCGGAAAGTTGATTGTTATTTTGTGCAATTTTGCTTAAATTATTAAGATGTGAAAAAGTGGTTAAATTGATATATTTATGCATCTTTATATATGATAATTGCACAAGTTATCAATTATGGCTCTTTGTTATGAAAATAGAACGAATTAAGAATTTTATAAATATATATATACTTAAGTTGTCGTATTTGCAGATGTCTCGCCGAACTAGACAACGCGTGGGGGAAGGCGCCAGTTCTTCTACCCAACCGAGGGTAGAATGGAACCCGGACTTCAATCTCTCACAACATCCAGCGAACATTCGACGACAACTGTTCATGACAAAGAAATTCTCCGGCAAGGTGTTAGTCGAAAAAAGAGTTAAGAAAGACGAGTTTGAGAATTATGGGGTAGTTCGATGCTTCGACCGGCTAGGTTGGGAGGCAGTACTAGATTTAGGAGGGGAGCACATTTATCACGATGAGGTGGTGGAATGGATGTCCACATTACGACGCGAAGAAGGACGATTCCGAGGTGATTTCACCTTAATAGGTCGCGTTAATGGGCATGAATTTCCAATGAATGCACAAGTGTTGCGGGAGGTTTTTGGGGTCGATATCGGTGTTGGAGAAGACGGGGCACGAAACTTCAATTATGAATACCAAACAGACGCCCAACTAGCATTCACTGATCGAACGTGGGAGGGTGAATGGACCACACAGTTGGCCGAGATATTAAAAATCGATTATAATGCCGCAGCTGGATACACGGCATATGCTAGGCGTGACCTTAGTCCCATGGCGAAGGTACTACACAAGATTGTTACCAACAATGTGCTGCCAAGAGATAGCGATTTGACAAAGATTCGGCACAAGGAGGTAACTATCCTTTACGCATTGATGACGGGAGAGCCGAGCCTTTCTTTTGCGTGGATTGTGATGAATGACCTGTGGTCAATGTACGATACAAGGGAGAGAAAAATAATCCCTCACGGTTGGATTTTATCGGAGTATCTGAGGGCTCAGGCAGCGATTTCCCCCATATCTGTTCCGAGGGGAGTCTCCGGCGCCGTTATTACAGCGGCAATGATACAAAGCATCACTCTGCGCCAAACAGACCAAGGATTCGAGATCTTTGATTCCGACACGGGGAAAACACATCGAAAGTTATACGGTATAGAGGAGGCAGAGGCTTACCATCAGCATCAAGCCGAAAGAGTACATGCAGCAGGAGGAGCCAATGATATGTCCCAAGTCATTGCTTAGTTGGACGCAATGAACTTACGGTTGGGCGCCTTTCAAGAGGATGTGGTTGGAAGAATGGATGAATTTCAGCATGAATTAGAAACCCAAACGAGCCGAATCGACGAGATATACACCGGTGTGCGCGCATCAGCCTTTCAGAACGCTTATTACAACCAGCAGCAGTGGGCGTACACCGATGCAGTGCGAGATCACATGAATTATAATGCTGGGTTACCATACCAACCATACGAGAACTACCAGTGGCAGAATCTCGAGAGGCTGAACGTGGAGGATCGAACTCCTCAATACTTCCCAGCCTATGGTCGAGTCCCCACCACGACACGCGGAGAAAGCGTAGTGCACCCTACGAACATGTACCCACCTGCACCTCATATGCAAGAAGACCGAAACCCCTTCGGGGAATTCTTTGCTGGTATCTTCGGACCGCCACCACCGCCACAGTAGTCAGGTTCTTCCGTTCCTTTCTCTAAGTAGGATGAAGTATTGTTTTTTATGCTTTATTATTTTTACATTTATGTTTGTTTTTGCGTGCATTACTTTGGTTGAATAAATGTGTTTCCTTTAAAGAAGATTATGTGAAAAACAGGCCGTAAATGATCCGATCAATCAGCCCGATAACTTTCTATTGTGAGCTTGCAACTTAAATATGATGATGTTAGTTAGGTCGGTTTCAAGCAAAAAGACGTTATTATATGAGTTTAAACATAACATAAAGAGTCATAGATGTTTAAAACCCAAGGAAGTGAACCGAGTTGAAGTAGGATATATTGTGTTGTAGCGAGTGATGATTAACAAGGATTTCAATAGCCGCTATTTATTCATGCAATAAGGGGGAGGAAACGAACACGAATAGAGCCTCAATTCAAGTGTGGCCTAGTTGATTCAGGAGATTAAGTCTGAAGGGTACCATCATGCCTAGTCCCCTAAGACCAATTGGTCTGGGAGTGGCTGACCCAAATCCTGTTACACGGATCATCTAGAAAGTCATAGTAAACTTGAACGAAAAACATAGACATTGCATGAAAAGAACAAAAAGAAAAAAAATTAGTAGCTCAAGTCATGCATCGAGGAAAAAGATGGTCCAGTGACCCACGTGAATTCAATTCTGTAACCTTGAGCTAAAAGGATAATAGTGGTGAGGAATTTTTGAACAACTATCCGAGAAACATCACGATATATCTGAATTAAATTCTGTTCGTGTCTGCGAGTTTCAACACATCTATGAAGGCTAGTGCTTGTTTAAATGATTTAATTATGTTTTGTACGCTTGATAAACCCGATGTTTTAAAAATCTGATTTTCGTTGCTTGCTCGGGACGATCAAGAATTAAGTTGGGGAAGTTTGATCGGGTGATAATTTACCATGTTTATTAAGCGTAAAAGAGTTGTTTTTAATATAAAAGTGTTATAGAATGTGCCGCTATTGAATAAATTCTGTGCTTGTGCAGGTAAACAAAATCCGGTTTAAAATTGCGAAAAAAGGACGAAATTTCAGAGCCAGGCGCAGAGAGGGGCGCAGCCCTGCGCCCAGACCGAGTGCTCGACAGAAGAAATTAATTCACAAAAATACGGATTTTACAGAGGGGCGCAGGGGGGGGCGCAGGCCTGCGCCTACGGCTGCGCCCAGCCCATTAAAATAATAGACGGCCGTTTTTAGGGTTTTTCCAGTTTTTCCTATAAATACCAAGTCATATTTCAGAGTTCAACATCGTTTTTTGGAGGAGAAGGCTAAGGAAAAGAACCCTGTTTGAGCGAAAACACGTACGAAGAACACACGAGTCGAGCTACGGCGATGGATCCACAACTCTTGAACGTTGCATCAACTATGTCCGGCTAAGCTCACCATAATCATTCTCGGAGGAAGCACATCGCTAAGTTTTATTTTATGAACGATTACTTTAAGTTTGCATGGTTTTTATTATTTATATTTTGATTGTAAACGAATGATTATTATTTTGGTTGTTGCGTTTCGCAAGATAGTTCGTAGACATTTTATTATTCGTGCCGAGTTAATTGTTTAATTAAGACGAGTAATCAAACATGTCACGCGCTATGCCCAAGATCACGAAACGACTTTAATAATAATTATAACAAAGATTATGTCTATGTAATCTTCATATCGTTTTTATAAATTAAATACAAAGCGAGGTGTGGAATCCGGGAATGGTTATCTTCGTACTTTATTCAATCAAACAATCTTCTTAAGTTTTCTTTTCACAAAATTCGCAAGTAATTAGTTTTATAGATCAAGCAATCACCTTTTTACAAACCACTCAATCTTTCTAAGTTACTTACTTTGCAATGCTAATCGCTTAAATACGTGCAATTAACCTCTCGCTCTCTGTGGATACGATCCCTACTTACCCTAGCTTCTAAGGTATTTAGTGGTAATTTTTAACGGGTTAACGACACTCGCATCAACATTGCAAAGTGCTCTTATGTTGCCTTTGATCACCTTGATTTCTTCCTCGACCTCTGCCACGGCCTCGCCCATGGAAACCACCTCTGTTGTGCCTTGGTTTTTCCTTTTACTTGAAATGCCTTATCCTCAACTTTTTCTGGTGACCTGTTCAACCTATCTTCATGTGCTATCAAAGAACTCATCAATTCATCAAAAGTGTAAGTAGATAAGTCCTTTGATTCTTCAATTGCCGCAACCACATGATCAAATTTAGACGTTAGACTTCTCAAAACTTTGCAAACAACAGTTTGATTACTTACCGCATCACCATACATCTTCATGTGGTTGACAATTCCAGAAACTCTTGACATGTAATCTTGAACCGTTTCTTTCTCCTTCATGCCAAGATTTTCGAAATCACGTCGAAGAGTTTGCAACTTCACAGCAATTACATTCTTGTCACCCAAAAATTCTGTCTGAAGAATCTCCCATGCCTGTTTCGAAGTAGTCGCCGCTGCAATTCTTGGGAAAATCTCATCAGCAAGAGCCTGCTCGATGAGAACTAATGCTTTAGCATCTTTCTTGCGAGTCTCCCGTAAACGAGTATCATTTTCTCCGGCTTGACTCCTGCTGCCTCGTCAAAACCTTGCTCGACTAACTCCCATAGCTCTTGCGATCTGAAAAGAGTCTTCATTTTCAAACTCCGAAAATGATAATTCTGTCCTTTAAAAATTGGGATTAAGGACTGCGAATTTAGGTTGGTGCTATTAGCTGCCATGGGAAAAAAAATGTTTGCTCTAGACCTTGAACCTGGTATTGAGAAATCAAAGAAAAAAAAGACTGCTTGTGCCTAAATTTTTCTCAAAGCTGTGATACCACTTTGTTGGGGGACAGGATTTCAACAAAGATGAAAGAACAATTTTTAATGAAGGAAAATACTAATGCATATATTGGATAAATAGAAATGCAACCTATATATATATATAGGCTTACAAAGTAACTCCAATACCAATGAAAGATCAAAATAACTTACAAACCCTTTACTATCTAATAATGAAGAACATTAAAGCTAACAATTAACACAAGTTTAATTGTCAACAAATGAAACATAAAAAACAACTCAAAAGACACAAACTTTAACCATCAAATTTAAAGCAATTAACCACCATATTTTGAAGCATTTATTCAACATTCAACACTACGTACGTACACCTTAAATAAATAATGATTAAATGATAATCATGAATCTGAACAAATTAGAGGAAAAGAATAAAATGACACTAGATTGATGATCCGTGCAGTAGTTGCAAACCATGTGCCTAGCTACTCTTATATTCTAAGACCTTGAGATCAAACGTTTAGATAGATGGGAGGAGCATCGTTCCGGTTCACCAACTCTTCGTCGTTAACTGGCATCTTTGAAATGTAAATTTGGTGCAGAGTGAGTGCTAATACATCACATTATTAGGAATGGGTGAATTGCAGATAAAAACACAGATCAGTACTTGAAAGCTGATTTATTATTTGATCTATGTGATGTTTCAATTTCTAGTGGTTCTAGTGATATATTTAAGATGATCTCAAACTCAATGTCTCTCCAGAAATTCTTTAGGGTTTCTAGTTTTTTAGTTTTCTATATATATAGGGCTAGCTAGTAATTTATTTCCTATTCATTGTATTGTAACTTATATTTGATAATGAAACCCTAGCCTCACATTTGGGTATTTCTCTTCATAGACTATTTATTTACTGATTTATTAGTTGTGTTTATCTTCATAGAGTGTTTATTTACTGATTTATTAGTTAGTTATTTTCGGTTAGAAGGGAGAGTTAACCCCTCTTTCGAACTGGTATATTTGAAGGGTTCTGACCCTTCAATGTGTCTCTTAACATTGTATAAATATGTATGTGTTCTGTGGTTTTAAAGTGTGACATTAGAAGATAATTTCTAGAGTATATTTCTTGTTTCTCCAACAGTTGGTATAGAGCTTTGGCTCTAATTTAAGATCCTGGGCAGAAAGACAAAGGTTATTTAGGGCTGTTATAAAATTCGAAGTCCGCAAAAGAATTTCGAAGGCATGTAGTGGATCTATTGCTCTTTTCTTTTCCTCAATCATAGAGATAGAGTGCAGTGAGATATAACCGTGTGTTCGATGAAGTCAGAAACACAAGAGTTTGACTGGAGAAGTTTAATTAGTGCAGTGAAGAAGAACATGATCGTTTATCCTATTTTTGTTCAATTAAGTACAGAAACAGAGAGTTTGTGATATTGCCCAGAACAGGTATTTATTTTGAAGAATTGTGAAGATACTCCATTGATGGGTGTTGTTTGTATCTATGGATGAAACTCTCCATGGAAAGAATGGTGTTTAAATAAATGATTGTGTGTACCTATCAAGTGAAAAGATCATGGTGGATGGTTGACTCCCAAAAAGTTAGGATGTACGTGTATCCCATCTAGTGAAAATTTATAGATGGATGGTTTATGTGTGTTTTTGTGTGTTTCCCACCATAAAAAGAGACATTGGCGGATGGTTGATCCCAAAAATTTGGTATAAATTTGTTGTTTTTCAAGGTAATCAAAAAAAGAAAAGAACCTAGTGATTAGTGGTACGTGATCAAAGAAAGATCACAATGATGCTGTTGAACAAATCTAACAACAAAGGAAGATGGAAAAAGATTATGTTTTTTTATAGAATTAAAGAATGATTTCATGATTGAAAAATTTTAGGCTTGATGGGGAATATTATAGTATAAGCCTAAAATCAAGTTACCAAAGTCTGCATTATAGTTAAACGTATAGTTATTTACAGATTTATTAGTTAGTTATTTTCATTTAGAAAGGACAGTTAACCCCCCTTTCGAACTGGTATATTTGAAGGGTTGTGACCCTTCAATGTGTCTCTTCACAAGTTCACATTGGTTTTAAAGTGTGAAGTAAGAAGATAGTTTCTAGGGTATATTTCTTGTTTCTCCAACAAAGCTCATGCCCAGCTGGATTCCTTATTACCATGAACTAGACTTAATTAATTAAGTTGCAGCTTTGCAGCCTCCATAAACACATGAAATCAAACTGAAGAATCAATGTGTAGGCATAGGATATGATAAAATGTGTAAGCTACAACAATGAATCACTATATAAACCAACAATGAGGAACACAAATAATCATTAAAAACTTTGAATTGTCGATGATCTTTCATAGTAGTGGTAGTAGTAAAGTGAACGAATTACAAGCTTTCAGAAAACCAGTTCTCTAAGGATGGGGTAGTGAAGGAGTAGGGAAGTCCTTGGGCAACTCCGGAATGGTTGGCAGTGTGGGCTTGGGAATCTCTGGAAGTGTGGGTTTTGACAGCTCGGGAAGGGTATGTTTCGGAACGTCTGGAACTGTGGGCTTTGGAGTCTCTGGAAGTGTGGGATTTGGAATTTCAGGAAGTGTGGGCTTTGGTATCTCAGGAAGTGTAGGTTTTGGAGCCTCTGGAAGGGTGGGCTTTGGAATTTCAGGGAGTGTTGGTTTTGGAACCTCTGGAATTGAGGGCTTTGGAATCTCTGGAAGTGTAGGTTTTGGAATTTCAGGAAGTGTGGGCTTTGGAATCTCTGGAAGTGTAGGTTTTGGAATTTCAGGAAGTGTGGGCTTTGGAATCTCTGGAAGTGTAGGCTTCGGAGCCTCTGGAAATGTAGGTTTTGGAATCTCCGGAAGGGTGGGCTTCGGAAACTCTGGAAGTACAGGCTTTGGAGGCTCTGTTACCTCCAAAAGGTTGCGTGCCTCAGCAACCATCATCCGACCATTGATTGATGCTAAAGTGATTGAAACTAAAAAAAGGATGAACGAAGAAAGGTAGGAGGGAGCCATTAAATGATGTTGCAGCTAGAACGTACGTACGTAGATCTAAGAGGTGTTTCAATTCAGTGGAAATACAGAAGAAACTAATTAATTAAGAAAGTGTTTTGAGTTGAATTGAGAATGTGCTTGGGTTGATTTACATATTTATAAAGAAGGATGTGAGGTGTGGGGAATGGGAAAAGTAGGCTAGTAGGTGAAAAATGATATAGAAATTGGAATTTTTAGCTCAACTTCTCATATCAGTACAGGGTTGAAAAATGCTCATATTATTATATATATTTGACTATCTTATGAAGATAGACGATATTAATGCGGATCTTTTACTTAATTGTTTTGTTGTTTGGTTAAACATTGGTATATATATATTCTATAAAAGTATTTTTAATCTTATTATTTCATATGTTATGATTAATTATTTATTTTTTATTATTATGTTTGTTACTTATATTGGAATTTGCATGAAATCTATATTTACAGTTGTACTGTAAAACAAGAACAGAAAGCCACAATATATAATCAACTCAAAGAAAAGCGCGCAATATATACATTGCAGCTTTGATAAAGAAACTAAACTAACAGCAGCATTACTTTTTTTTTTTTACTACATACATACATGAACAAACTATAAATAATCAAGAATTCAAGATATCTATTACAGCATATGTTGCAGAAGGAACATGCATGTACAAAACACATAATGCCACATGAAATTATCGATATTTCTTTTAACTAGTGTACATCTAGCCATTAAAAAGGGACATTGTTAGTTTAGAAAAGGTCTATTGTTTGTTCATTGATTGTGTGAAAATGTCTTTTTTTTTTCTTCCATATTTTCGGGATGCATATGATAACAGGTAGAGCTAGTGCAATTAACCCCATCTACCTAACCAACTAGGCTACATAATGTATGAATGTATGTCCAAATAAATATATATAGTTGAGGGGGAAAACAAGTAAAAACATCTATGAACTAAACTATACATATTTTAGTTGGTTAACCAAAAATGACAGTCGTTAAATGAACGGGCTAATTATACATGTTATGCTTTATTCACATATTCATATATATAAATTCTCGATTAAGTTTAGCTTAAAGTCTTAAATTTAAACTAACAATATTTTCTCATTTGGTGAAATTATCCAGATTTTATGTTTGTTTAATTTTTTGTGTTTGCCAAATTACAAATAATAAAATCATGTAAATCAAAAACTGTTGATCGAACTAATTAATACAACTTTTCATACTATATATCAAAAACTAAAAAACAATCAAGACAAGAATTACTTTACAAACACGTACGTACCAATATTTAATCAAAAAACAAAATAATTAGCAAATTAATGACCAAAAAAAGGCCTCTTGAAGATGGTAGATATGGCCAATTTTCCAAACCTGTGCATGAATTCAAGCACTACTTTCTATTATTGAACAAGGTAGGAGAACTACCATCTTAATCATGCATAGATGAGAAGTTGAGCTAAAAAATTCCAATTTCTATATCATCCCACCAACTCATCTAGCTACTTTTCCCATTCCCCACATCTCAAATCTTCTATATAAATTGAATACAACACAATCACATGAACTCAAAGAACGTACTTTCTTACTCTCTTCTGACTCGCCTTCTTAGAGCTTCTTGACTTTGGTCGTCTACATTCTACAACATCAATGGCTTACTCCCACCTAAATTCCCTCATCCTTGTACTAGTTTCAGTCACGTTGGCATCAATCAATGGTCCAATGATGGGTGCTCAAGCACGCGACCTTTTGGAGATAAATGAGACTCAAAAGCCTGAACTTCGAGAGCTACACAAGCCCACACTACCGGAGCTTCTGAAACCCACAGTTCCTAAGCCTAAGACAGAAGCACCAAAGGTGCCAGACATCCATGACCAACCTGAGCCCAAGCCAAAAGTACCAAACCAGACTAAGCCCAAACTAGAAGTAACAAAGATGCCAGAAATCCATGACCAGCCTAAGCCCAAGCCAGAAGTAGCAAAGGTGCCAGAAATCCATGAACAACCTAAGCTCAAGCGAGAAGTACCAAAGGTTCCAAAAATCCATGACCAGCCAAAGCAAGAAGTATCGAAGGTGCCAGAAATCCATGACCAGCCTAAGCCCAAAACAGAAGTACCAAATGTGCCAAAAAAAAAACATGATGACCAGTCTAAGCCCAAGCCCAAAACAGAAGTACCAAATGTGCCAAAAAAGCATGATGACCAGCCTAAGGCCAAGCCAGAAGTACAAAAGGTTCCAGAAATCCATGAACAACCTAACCCCAAGCCAGAAGAACCAAAGGTTCCAAAAATCCATGACCAGCCAAAGCAAGAAGTATCGAAGGTGCCAGAAATCCATGACCAGCCTAAGCCCAAAACAGAACTGCCAAATGTGCCAAAACATCATGATGACCAGCCTAAGCCCAAAACAGAAGTACCAAATGTGCCAAAAAAGCATGATGACCAGCCTAAGGCCAAGACAGAAGTACAAAAGGTTCCAGAAATCCATGAACAACCTAAGACAAAGACAGAAGTACCAAAGGTTCCAAAAATCCATGACCATCCAAAGCAAGAAGTATCGAAGGTTCCAGAAATCCATGACCAGCCTAAGCCCAAAACAGAAGTACCAAATGTGCCAAAAAAGCATGATGACCAGCTTAAGCCCATAACAAAAGTACCAAATGTGCCAAAAAAGCATGATGGCCAGCCTAAGGCCAAGCCAGAAGTACAAAAGGTTCCAGAAATCCATGACGAGACTAAGCCCAAACTAAAAGTACCAAAGGTGCCAGAAATCCATGACCAGCCTAAGCCTAAGCCCAAGCAAGAAGTAGCAAAGGTGCCAGAAATCCATGAACAACCTAAGCCCAAGCCAGAAGTACCAAAGGTTCCAAAAATCCATGACCAGCCAAAGCAAGAAGTATCGAAGGTGCCAGAAATCCATGACGAGCCTAAGCCCAAAACAGAAGTACCAAATGTGCCAAAAAAGCATGATGACCAGCCTAAGCCCAAAACAGAAGTACCAAATGTGCCAAAAAAGCATGATGACCAGTCTAAGCCCAAGCTAGAAGCACCAAAGGTTCTAGAAATCCATGACCAACATAAGCCCAAGCCAGAAGTGTCAAAAATCAATGATCAGCCTAAGCCCAAGCCAGAAGTACCAAAGGTTCCAGAAATCCATGAGCAACCTAAGCCCAAACCAAAAGTACCAAAGGTGCCTGAAATCTATGACCAGCCTAAGCCAAAAGTACCAAAGGTGCCTGAAACCCATGACCAGCCTAAGCCCAAGTCAAAAGTACCAAAAGTTAAAAAACTCTATGACCAGCCCAAGCAAGAAGTACCGAAGGTGCCAGAAATCCATGACCATCCTAAGCCCAAAACAGAAGTGCCAAAGGTGCCAAAAAAACATGATGACCAGCCTAAGGCCAAGCCAGAAGTACCAAAGGTTCCAAAAATCCATGACCAGCCTAAGCCAGAAGTACCAAAGGTGCTAGAAATCCATGAACATCCTAAGCATAAACCAGAATTACCAAAGGTGCGAGAAATCCATGACCAGCCTAAGCACAAGCCAGAAGTACCAAACGTTCCAAAAATCCATGACCAGCCCAAGCAAGAAGTACCAAAGGTGCAAGAAATCCATGACCAGGCCAAGCCCAAAACAGAAGTGCCAAAGGTGTCAAAAAAGCATGACCAACCTAAGCCCAATCCAGAAGTCCCAAAGGTTCCAAAAAAGCATGACCAGCCTAAGCCCAAACCAGATGAACCAAAGGTGCTAGAAATCCATGACCAGCCAAAACCAGAAGCACCAAAGGTTCTAGAAATCCATGACCAGCCTAAGCCCAAGCCAAAAGTGTCAGAAATCCATGACCAGCCAGAAGCACAAAAGGTTCCAGAAGAGCCTAAGCCTAAACCAGAAGCACCAAAGGTTCCAGAAATCCATGACCAACCAAAGCTCACATTACCAACCATTCCAAAGTATCTGAAGGACTTTTCTACTCCTTCCCAACCCCATCCTTAGATATGAAAGCTTGTGACTCGTTCACTTTACTTACAACTAGTAGTACTAATATTACTACCAAGATCTTCGACATTCAGAGTGTTTAATGAAGATTGATTTATTATTTGTGTTTCTCATTGTTGTGACATATTGATGTAATGTACGCCCTTTTAATTAATAAATGCTAATAAAGATCTTTAATTAGTTTGATTGCAAGTGTTATTGGTCTCCAATTTATGTCTAGTGCATGGTAATTTTAAATCCAACCATCATGACTCTTAATGGCTTTATATCTTAATTAAAACAGTTAAAGATCAAACAATCTTCTTGATCATCCATATTCACTGTTAGTATGTTGGAAATCAGATCAAGATGACCCAGGAAGCACGCTAAAGATCGATATGCAAACAAACAATCAAATTGCACATGGCACTGGGAACATTTCTAGGTATATTAATTTGTAGGTATATTCTGTAGAGATGAAAAAATAGGAGATAAACTTAACACCACAAGACTCAAATTTTTTACTTTATTTCTTGAATATTTTCTTCCACCTTACAACTCAAAAGTAATGCCAATTTATTGACTAAGTTTTGACATTCATTCACTAGCTACATAACTACTCCATTAATCACTAAACTCTTCACCTTTCAAAACTCATCATCTCTTGGGTGGTTACTAGACATTAATCACCAAACTATTCATCTTTTGGTGGTTACATGAATTAATCATAAACTTAAACATAATAATTATCCAAGTTTAATTTAGTTTATTGGTAACATATTCTTCAAGCTGAGAAAAATGATTACATTAAACTGGAATAATGAAAATGACTCTCGGTCTCTTAGAAAACAAAAATGTAGAGACTACTGTTTATAAATAAAGAAAATGAAACGGTTATGTCATATGTGTTTGCGCAACGTGCACCACCAGTTCTTCCTATTATAATGCAACTAAGAAAACGATAATTTGCTAACCGACTAAGTCAACGACGCCCGGGTCAGAATTACTTCCAATATAGTACATTTGCATTCTTCGTAGAGGTGTGCTGTACGTGATGAGGACATTGAGGTCCTTGAGGATGCAAAGCACACCTATATTCTTTGTCATGTTAAGTGCTACCTTCTTGGGAGAAGATCTTTAATTTGCTGGTGGGGTTTGTGGTGCCTTACAGAGCTCTCAATCCACTACAAACTATCTTATGTTACTTTGGCTTAGTTCAAGGCATACCTGATGATGTGTGTGGGAAACCTAATGACCTGATGTGGAAGGGTTGACCACTTAAAAGGATCCAAATAAGCAATCTAAGGTGTCACTGCATGTGGTCCCGCCAGCTGTGCGATGGGATAAATTATACAAGGGTGTGATTAGGTTCGTTATAACAGATCCTAGCGCCAGCTATCAATAACGTGTGAATGGAGAATAGGCAATCTATCAGATAGAGAGAATGGTATAAATAGGAGTGATCTTCTCTACCAAGGTATGCTCAATATAACAAACTTTCCATTTGATATTGCAGACTTTTTACCTAGCTATATTCCCATTTTTCTGACTTAAGCATCGGAGTTGCTATGCAGGTACCCCTGCTATGCCACTAACCCAAGATTTCCTTTGTGTTGCAGAAGGACAGTTACTATCATCCACTGGTTATTTCAAGTACACGGATCAGGGTTCGAACAATCAAAGTACTTGTTTTGAAATTGTTGTATTTACCGGATGGCTTCTTTAAGCAGTGAAAAAAGTTTATGAACTGGAATATTAATTCCCCATGGAGGTTAATTAATACACAATGTTCAGGTACTTCCATTTAATTAGATCAACAACAAATCAAGTAAGTTATTGTTAAATTGGTGCAGTGGATTGTGTGTCCTATGATTGCCATTGCTGATTAGGATGTAGATCAGTATAATGGGTGGCTTGGCAATGCTAAATGTGCGTGGCTTACTCTCTATATATTGATTTCTCATTGTTTTTAATTGGGTGGCTCCGTTTTGAGAGGTTGACTCTTTCTTTGTAAGACTTCTAGCCTCTTGTTAGTTTTATTAAATTTCTTTGATTTTCGATCAGGAAAAAGAAATTTTCGATCGATGTAACCAAATTGGCCGGGCCCTAGTGCTTTTGTAAAAACGTAAAACAGCAGCAACTTAAAGGTGCTTCTAATGTATCAAGCAGGATAGTTAGTTGTTGATGTCTGTTCCTTGTATTTAAGCCTTTACTCACAGGATTAGTCAACATTCTCTCGTCCGCTGTCTTTCCCCACCACCACACATTTATGTTACAGCTAACCTCACCTCATGTTACAGCTAGCCTCACCTCCGAGTGTTGGATTAAGATTGTTATATACTGTAAATTAAGTTAATGAAGGAGTTGTACTGAATGAGGATTTTACCCATTAGGAATAATGAGGTGACTGGTCAACCACATTTTAATATTTGTAGCTGACCATCATTTGTTTTCAATAAATTAATTTGGTTTCTAGCCCAGTCGTAGTATGATCCCAATTGAAAGTTCAAGTCTCATTACAGACAAAGGTGTGTAGATTTAGGAGTAGGACCAGGAGTGTGTATTCTGTCGTTCAAAATATTGATTATCAATCACTGCAATTATGTTTGGATCGCATATAATTGTGATTAGAGTGTGTATTTTATCGTTTAAACTTCATCTCCAATCTCAAGTACGTTAATATCAATTGTAAGCTAGGTGGACTACCACTTTTTGAGCATCCACAAGACAACCAAGCCTATAAGATACTTGCCCAAACCGTGTTTTGCGCATCCATTAGACAACCTCAACCCAACACCTTAACTCCCAACCATATCGAACAAGAGTTCACTTCTAGAGTCGTCATTAATGCTTCCCAAGTTAAAGCATTTCGAGCCGACAGAACGCCAAATGCTCTAGATCAGATTATCATAACACTCAATCTACCAAGGTTGGCGTCACTTGATAACACTATATTGTTGATCAACGAAGTAGTTCATGGTTGGAAAACATGTACTACACTTATTTGGTTTGATGTTATTGTTTGTACGTTTGGAAACTATTTCATGACACATTAATTCGGTTGGAAAGATTGTATTTTATTTTTTTCTATTGTCAATGTCAAGTTTGACTAGGAGGTGTTGGGCCTTTTTATTAATTAATATTTGTTTATATATATATATATATATATATATATATATATATATATATATATATATATATAGGGGTGGGTTCAATGGAAAACCACTATGCACCGGAAAACCGTGGAAACCTACGCATACCGTCCGATTTGATACATTTTATGAAAAACGCGGTGGCATGATCGTAATAAAGTGATGCATCACGCGAGATTTTGATGCATCACGCGGGAAATTAGATGCATCACGCGGGATTTTGATGCATCATGCGGGAAATTTGATGCATTTGTGGTGGTGCAGTGCGGTTTTCACAAGTTTTCAGGTGCATTATGCAGAAAGACGGTGTATCACGCGGGAATTCGATGCATCACGCGGGAATTGTGATGCATTTGTGGTGGTGCATGGAGGTTTTCCAAGGTTTTCCGATGCATGTTGGTTTTCCATTGAACCCCTATATATATATATATATATATATATATATATATATATATATATATATATATATATATATATATATATATATATATATATATATATATATATATATATATATATATATATACATATATATATATAGGGTTAGGTTCTATGGGGCACCTGTGTGCATCGTGCAACTTAGGAACCCATATACACCGATAGATCTAGAAAATGAATGGCTAAGATTACAATGGCAAAAGGGTAATAAAGATGAAATTTGTGAACGCATTATGATGCACGATTTACATATTAGATGTGCATAAGGGTATTTTCGGAAAAAATAATATATCAAGTCAACTCAAAATTAAATTTATATTGATTGAATATTTAATTCAATAATCAAGTATTAAATGCTAATAAATTTATAAAATGCACTTCTGATGCAGAAGACCGGGCCTTAGAATACTTGGAGGCCCATGACCACATTGGCTCACTAAAATGGCCATAACTTGGGCCTCGGGTATCCGATTTGGGCTTATAATATATCAAAACGACCGTATGGACAGGCCCGACGTGCTAGCAAACAGCCGTAGGCAGTTTGGGCCCTGCTTTTCGCCCAAAAAGGCCCCGAAGACTACTTAATTCGCATTTTTCTATTTCTCTTTTAGTTTAGGCTTTAGTTTTTTGGCCCGTGTGTTTGGCCCATTATCATTTTGGCCCGTTTATGTTTTTCTGTTTCTTTTTAATATTGTAAACTGTGAACTTGGATGGTCACTTTCAATTTTTATGAAACTTCAGTTTTCTCTCCCAAATTTGTGTTCTTTGTGTGAACCAATTTTGAAGGCCAAATTCGCGGTATTCCTGTGAATCAACGTGAGTTTGGTTAAGATCTTCCGGGTATTCGTGGAATCAACGGATTATCTTTGATTTTCTATTTGTACGCTGCATCAGTTGGTATCAGAGCCGAACATCCTGTTCGAAATGCCTCCACGAAGACAGAGACCAGTGCACGAAGTGGAGATGGAGGAGCGTCTTATGGCACGGATGGACCAGCGATTGGATCAGATGGTCGATCAACTGACCGATCGGATGGCGGAAATGATGAATCGTGGTCACGATGATGAAGGAGATAATCCGTTTGCAGGAGACCGTTCGTCTTCCGATGATGAATCGGAGGGGCGACCGAGGAACAATCATCGTAGGGATGATAACAGGCGTTGGGAGGCTGGAATGAAGATTGATATCCCAGAGTTTGATGGGGTTAGTCTGAATCCAGAGGGTTTTATTGACTGGTTGGCTACTGTGGAAGAGGTTTTTGAATTTAAAGGGGTGCCGGAAAACAAAAGGGTTTCTTTGATCGCTACAAGACTTCGTGGTAGGGCTTCTGCGTGGTGGCAACAATTGAAGTTAACTCGAACCAGGCTTGGGAAACCGAGGATCGAGACATGGAGGAAGATGAAAAAGTCACTACGGTCCAACTTTCTACCCCATAATTTTCAGCGGTTGATGTACCAAAGGCTCCAGAATTTGCGATTAGGGGCACGATCGGTGGATGATTACACGACTGAGTTCTACCAGTTGATCTCTCGGAATGATATTCAAGAGACGGAAGAACAACTTGTTGCCCGCTACACTGGCGGATTAAGGGTTCAGATTATGGACTCGGTGAATCTGTTAGATCTGGTATCCGTTTCTGATGCATACCAAAGGGCGCTGGTTTTGGAGAAGCAGAATCGTCGGGGAGTTGGTTCGACTTCCACTGGTTTTGGTGGGGGAAATTTTGGATCGGGAGTTGTAACACCACGCTCGGTGCCTAATCAACCGAGACCAGGGGGTGTTAGTGCTGGTTCGACTTCACGGGGTATCGGTAGCGGGGGACTTAAGTGTTTTACATGTGGTGAACTTGGTCATCGACAGCCCGAGTGTAAACAGGCTGGCAAAAGAACCATGTTCGCTGAGGAGGATTGGGGGCAGGAGGAGAATGATGGTTATGATGGAGGTCCAATATATGATGAGGAAGTTGAGCAGGAGGAAGAATATGTGTCTGGAGATGTGGGTGTGAATCTGGTGGTGAGGCGTTCTTGCTTCACTCCAAAATCTACTGATGAGGATTGGCTGAAGCACAACATTTTCCAGTTTACGTGTACCATCTTGGGTAGGGTTTGCACTTTTGTCATTGATTCAGGGAGTTGTGATAATCTGGTGTCTGAGGAAGCAGTTCAAAAGTTGTCCTTGAAAACAGAAAGTCACCCCAAGCCCTACAAGCTTCAGTGGTTGAAGAAAGGTGGTGAGGTAACAGTGTCTAAACGAGCTCTTGTTTCATTTTCTGTTGGTAAAACTTATAAGGACAATGTATGGTGTGATGTTGTTGTTATGGATGCTTGCCACTTACTGTTGGGTAGGCCATGGGAGTATGACCGTGAGATTGAACATAAGGGGCGGACCAATACTTATAGTTTCCTGTTTGGTGGGGTGAAGATAACTTTGGTTCCCAATAAGCCGAAGGAGTTGGTCACGAAGCCCTCGGGGAACCCTTTTGACCCTTGCTCAATTTGAGGATGAATTGAGTGAGACAGATAATGTGTTTGTGTTGATAGGGAAAGAGATAGTTGGGGAGGTTGTAGTTCCCGATGCTATGGTCCCTTTACTTGATGAGTTTCATGATGTGTTTCCAGCAGAGCTCCCTGATGGTTTGCCACCTCTACGTGACATTCAGCATCACATTGATTTGGAACCAGGTGCCCAGTTGCCCAATAGACCTCACTACAGGATGAGTCCTACCGAACATGAGGAGTTGCGCCGACAGGTTGAGGAGTTGGTTTCCAAAGGACATGTCAGGGAGAGTATGAGTCCTTGTGATGTCCGTGCTTTGTTAACTCCTAAGAAAGATGGGACATGGCGTATGTGTGTTGATAGTCGTGCCATCAACAAGATCACAGTGAGGTATCATTTTCCTATTCCTAGACTTGATGATTTACTTGATCAACTTAGTGGTGCTTCTGTGTTCACTAAACTGGATTTAAAGAGTGGGTACTATCAGATAAGGCTTAGGCCTGGTGATGAGTGGAAAACAGCATTTAAGACTCGTGAAGGGTTGTATGAATGGCTGGTTATGCCTTTTGGTTTGTCGAATGCTCCTAGTACATTTATGCGAGTGATGAACCAGTTGTTTAGACCTTATATTGGTAGATTTGTGGTTGTTTATTTTGATGATATCCTTATCTACAGTGCTAGCTTTGATGAGCATGTGGGTCATGTGCGGCAGGTTTTGACCTTACTTCGTAGGGATAGTTTGTATGCAGCTGAGAAGAAGTGTGTGTTTATGGTACCTAAGGTGCTGTTTTTGGGATATGTTGTTTCTGGGGAGGGTATACAGGTGGATGAGTCCAAGGTTGATGTTGTGAGGCATTGGCCAACTCCTAGGTCAATAACTGAGGTGAGAAGCTTTCATGGTCTTGCATCTTTTTACAGGAGGTTCATACCACACTTCAGTTCCATCATGGCACCAGTGACTGATTGTATGAAAGGGAAGTCCTTTACTTGGACTGAGGGGGCCGACTCTGCTTTTCAGTTGATCAAGGAGCGACTTACATCAGCCCCATGCTAGTGTTACCTGACTTCTCACGGGTGTTTGAGTTACACACAGATGCTTCCCATGTGGGCATTGGGGGTGTTTTGAGCCACGGGGGGAGACCCATAGCTTATTTCAGTGAGAAGTTGACAGGAGCAAAGCTGCGTTATAGTACTTATGATGTAGAATTCTATGCTGTGGTTCAAGCTGTTAAACATTGGCGACACTACCTGTTTCACAAGGAGTTTGTGTTGTTCACAGATCATGACTCTTTGAGGCATATTCGTAGCCAAGATAAGATTTCACACAAGCATGCTAGGTGGATGGCATTTTTGGAGAAGTTTACTTTTGTGGTGAAGCATAAATCTGGGGTGTCGAATCGGGTGGCAGATGCATTGAGTAGGAGGAGCAATCTGCTAGTGTCTATGCGGGTTGGTGTACCAGGGCTTGACTCCATCATGGAGCAGCTAACAGTTGATCCATACTTCTCTGTTATTTTGCAGGATATCAGCTCTGGAAAAATATCAGATTTTGTTGTGCATGATGGTTTTCTTTTCAAGGGGAACCAATTGTGTATTCCTGATTCCAGTCTTCGTTTACACATTATCAGGGAGTTACATGGTGAAGGACATGTGGGCCGGGATCGTACTTTGCAGTTGGTGCAGTCTTCTTATTTCTGGCCTACTATTCGGAAAGAGGTCGACCGGTTTGTTAAAAGGTGTAGGATCTGTCAGACTTCCAAGGGAACAGCCACCAATGCTGGACTCTATATGCCGTTGCCTGTCCCTTCACAGCCTTGGGTGGACATCAGCATGGACTTTGTGCTGGGGTTGCCTCGTACTCAGCGTGGTAATGATTCTATCTTTGTTGTTGTCGATCGTTTTTCGAAGATGGTTCACTTTATACCATGCAAGAAGACGACAGATGCAGTTAATGTGGCTTTGTTGTTCTTTCGGGAGGTATATCGTCTGCATGGATTGCCATCCTCTATTGTTTCAGATCGGGACACTCGGTTTTTGAGTCACTTTTGGCGCAGTTTGTGGAAAATGGTCAACACGCAGCTCAACTTCAGCAGTGCCTATCATCCTCAAACAGATGGGCAAACTGAAGTGGTTGAATCGGTCCCTTGGAAACCTTTTGAGATGTTTGGTGGGTGATCATGTGAAGGCATGGGATCAAAAGCTTTGTCAGGCTGAATTTGCTCATAATCATGCTGTTAACAGAAGCACTGGTTTTAGCCCATTTGCAGTGGTGTATTCGGCCCAGCCTCGAGGCCCATTGGATTTACTGACTCTCCCTGTTTCAGGTTCTGTTCCAAAGAAAGTGCAGGATTTCGTTGTTGGGTTACATGAGGTTCATAAAGCTGTGCATGATAACTTGGTTCGGGCTAACGCCAAGTACAAACAAGATGCGGATCAAAGGCGTAGGCATGTCGATTTTGAGGTCGATGACTTTGTTTGGGCAGTTTTGACTAAGGACCGTTTCCCGGTGGGTGAATACAACAAACTGTCAGCAAAGAAGATTGGACCAGTGGAGATTTTGGAGAAGATCAACCCTAATGCTTATCGTTTGAAGCTGCCAAGTCACATTCGCTGTTCAGACGTGTTCAATGTTAAGCATTTGGTGCCTTTTCATGGAGACTCTTCTGAAGATGAAGCTGTTGCAGATTCGAGGACGAATTTTGTCTACCCAGGGGGGAATGATGCAGAAGACCGGGCCTTAGAATACTTGGAGGCCCATGACCACATTGGCTCACTAAAATGGCCATAACTTGGGCCTCGGGTATCCGATTTGGGCTTATAATATATCAAAACGACCGTATGGACAGGCCCGACGTGCTGGCAAACAGCCGTAGGCAGTTTGGGCCCTGCTTTTCGCCCAAAAAGGCCTCGAAGACTACTTAATTCACATTTTTCTATTTCTCTTTCAGTTTGGGCTTTAGTTGTTTGGCCCGTGTGTTTGGCCCATTATCATTTTGGCCCGTTTATGTTTTTCTGTTTCTTTTTAATATTGTAAAGTGTGAACTTGGATGGTCACTTTCAATTTTTATGAAACTTCAGTTTTCTCTCCCAAATTTGTGTTCTTTGTGTGAACCAATTTTGAAGGCCAAATTCGCGGTATTCCTGTGAATCAACGTGAGTTTGGTTAAGATCTTCCGGGTATTCGTGGAATCAACGGATTATCTTTGATTTTCTATTTGTACGTTGCATCAACTTCTAAAATTAAAAAAAATTCCAATTGAACAAAAATCCAAGATGATACTCATCATCTTCATTGACTGTGCATCTTCGTATTTATCTTTCCCCGGTTATGCATCATCGTGTTCATACTGTACATCTTCGTATTCGTCTTCTTCACATCGTATACGTTCATAGGTTCATGAGTTCAACGTGATGCATCATTTTCATCTTCATCTCATCATCGTCTTCTCAAACTCGTCGGTCGATTGTGTGTGTGTGTGAGAGAGAGAGGGAATAATATATGGAGAATGGTTAATGAGATTGATTTAGTTTCCTATTTTAATCCTATCTATTAATTAAAAGAATAATTAATTTTTTCAAATAAAGTATTCCAATATTACCCTTATTGCATCATTTGTAAACAAGCAATGCATTTTTGGTTTCCATTTAGTTCCCGATGCATATGGTGCCTGCTGTAACGACCCGAATTTTACATAAGTAATAATTAATATTTATTGTAACGAAATACGGTTCGAGATACTAATTTATTCAAACACATAAATAAAAGTGTGCGTGGATAATTATGAATATATGCCTTGAATATAAAAAGGACTTTAAAAGAAATGGAATTAATTGTGGGGTTTAAAGTGTAAATATGGGAAAGTAATGGGGTAGAAAGAAAAGAAGAAGAAATCTTCTTTCCTTTGGCTTTATACATACGCAGACACACACTTGTGTGTGTGTGTGTTCATCCTTTTCCAAAAAGCCAAATAGAGAGAAAAGAGAGAAAGAGAAAAAGAAGAAGAAGCCAAAATCAAGCTATTGTTAGAGATTCTTGTTGGTTTCGAAAGATCCAAGAGGTAACCACTCTTGTTTATAAATCTTGCTATTTTATTTTCTTCTCCTTTTCATCTTCATTTGAAGAAGATGAGAAACCCAAATGGGTTTTTATGGATAATATGGAGAAATCTCTAGATCTTGAAGAATGATAATGAAATATAGTTAGAATCGTCATTTATGAGCATAATATTCAAGTTTTATGAAGTTTGATGGGTTTTAGCTCAAAAACCCGAAAATGGAGTTTATGAACTCTCATGGATTTAGAAAGGAATGAAATAGTGTTCTTGATGTTAAAATGAGTTTAGAAAGGTATATATATGTTTGGGAATGATTCCAAACCGTTTATAATAAATGTGAGAAGTTTTGGTAGTTTTGAGCATTAAATCCGTAAGACAGAATGGCAGACCTGCACTCGAACTCGGCGAGTTCCCTTGATGAACTCGGCGAGTTGGTCTGAAATTTTGAAAGAAAAGTTCTAAGTTAAGAGATTCGGATATAGTGGGATCCGAATTTCGGATGGGTTGGTCTGAAATTTGGATGTGGCTAGAACCGAGTTCGGACCTTATTTCGGTTGGGAGGAATCCGAAATCCGGATGGTCCTTGACCCGAGTTCGGATGACTTGAAGCCCGGCTGGTCCCTGATCCGGATTCGGATGGGAACTCGGCGAGTTCCTTATGAACTCGGCGAGTTGATCCCAGTTCCGGCCACAAATTGTAATTTTAATTAGTCTTGAGGATCGTTTGCCATAATAACTCATGTCACCAATTTTGAAGGATAATTAGCCTAAAATAATTATGTAGGTCGATGCCAAAAATTAATTGGGTCTTACGACTAATACGTCCGGACCAAAGTTAAGAAAATTATAAGCTGTGAGACTTATAAAATATTATATTATGAACCTACTTGTAGGAGTTTTGACGGGTTAAGTCACGTGAAGGCTATCACTCTTACTTCGACGATTATAACTCGGTTTTGAGGCCGAGAGCGTATTGGTATCACTGTGAGTTCTAGTATTAACGTATTTGCATGCATATCATGAATTGTATGTTACTGCTTTCGTATCATTATTGTCATTTTCATGCTTTGCCATCACATACATCATAATTATTGTTTATCACTCGGTTGATAAGTTGTTGATCGTTCGTTTGACCTCTCCGCCGAGACGGTAAGCCTGAGTGTGGTAACCCAGCGGAATCATAATGGTAAGCCTGAGTGTGGTAACCATTATTGCCAGTAAAACGATAAGCCTGTGGTGGTAATCGTATGGCATCATTGTAAACTGCATATCGATAAGCATGTGGTGTGGTAATCGAGCAGTAGATTGTAAACCCATTGTACGGTAAGCTTGTGTATGGTAACCGCAATGTGGTAGCTTATAGCCATTAGTTGGCCTCCAAAATTGTTAGTCGAATTCATGGCATTGCATGGCATCATTCATATATCGCATGGTACTTTAATCTAGAATCTCACTAAACAACTTTGTTGTTTACCCGATAGTTGTTATTTCTTTTCAGGATCTGTTATAAGCAAAGGCCCGGCTGGCCCGAGTTGTTAGATATCGTTTGGAGCTCGGATAGGAGCTCAACATTTTGTAGATGATTGGGGCGGGAGTAGCAGACTTCCATTTTTGGACTTACACGAATTAGTTGCTGTTTATTAATTCGTTTGTAACTAAATCGATAACTTAATCTTGTAACCCCAGTTACATTGCTCCGTGATTTCCGACACTCTGTTGTGTCTCATGCAAAGTGTTTGGAATCACGTTGAGGATTATTAATTGCAAAAGTTTTAATTTGATCGTATTTCCGCAAGTACTCTGTATAAATTAACGTATAATAGTATCGAAATACTCGTATTAGTTGTATGGGTGTTTCACCTGCCCCATAGAACCTCAATCTATATATATATATATATATATATATATATATATATATATATATATATATATATATATATATATATATATATATATATATATATATATATATATATATGAGATCATTGCAGAACCTAAATTTAGTGTAGAACCGTAGTTACAATATCGTCCATAGATTATATTAATCTAATGGTCTTGATTAAGACCATAAAGTTTGGAATTAGTGAAAAAAAGATTGGCATTAGTGATTTTTTAATTCTTTCAGGGGTAAAAAATGAATAAATTGGAAATAGAAAAAAGATTGGCATTAGTAAAATAAATATATTTTTCTTTAAATTAAAATAACATTAATATGATTAATTGTTAAATCAAAAAATTATACTATAAAAACAAGAATTTTATACTCTTTAAAACGAGACCGGTCATGATATAATTTTTTCGAAAAAATTTTATGTGTTTATTTTTCGTAAACAAAATTACTCAGACCACGATTCAATGTAGCATGGCCGGTATCATTCAATGTCGAATAAACACTTGATATCGTATATTCAACGTCGATGTAACACTGCATGTACATTTAAAATTAACAGAACCAAAATAATGGTCAAAATTAGTAGTCAAAAGTTGGTTAATTTATGAGAACAGTAATGACATATTTTTTCGAAAAAAATTACGTGTTTATTTTTCGTAAAAAAAAATTACCCAGACCACGATGCAATGTAGCATGACCGATATAATTCAATGTCAAATGAACACTTGATGTCATATATCCAACGTCGATGCAACACTGCATGTACATTCAAAATTAACAGAACCAAAATAATGGTCAAAATTAGTGGTCAAAAGTTGGTTGATTTAATGAGAGCAGTAATGATATATTTTTTTCGAAAAAATTTTACGTGTTTATTTTTCGTAAAAGTTTTTTTTACCTAGACCTCCATTCAATATATTATATAGAGATCATTCAATTTCGAATTACAGTTTATATCACACATTCAACACTGCATGTACCTTCGATATTAAAAGAGTAAAAAATGGTCAAAGTGGGCAGTCAAACTTGGTAGACTACTATTAATTCAATGTTAATTGCATAATTACCATATTATCCCTAGTGCTATATAATAATCCAATGGTTTAGATTGGTTCTATAGTTCTGCACTAAATTAAGGTTCTGCAATAATCCCAACCCTATATATATATATATATATATATATATATATATATATATATATATATATATATATATATATATATATATATATATATATATATATATATATATATATAGACTAAAGATCTTTTGTGAACACTTTATTCGTTGTGAACATTGTGAACAACCATAAAATAGCTTTTGAATCTTATGAATCTTGTTGAAAATATTACCGAACCCTTCTATTAACCTATTAATCTTATTGGATCCAATGGATTTTATAAAATCCAATGAATTTTTCGAATCTTATTAATCTTGTTGAATCTTATGCATCTTGTTGTAAAAACTACTATGAATCTTTTGAATGTTCTGAATCTTGTTGTAGATACTTCTATGAACCTTTTGAATCATATGAATCATGTTACAAACACTTGTTGAGATATATAAATGATTATATGTATTTTTTTATTTGTTCACAACGATAACTTGTTCACAATCACTACAAGAAAAGTGTCATTTAGTGACACAAAAAAAGTGTCACTATATCTTACTTTTAGTGACACTTATGAAAAAATGTAGGTATAGTGCAATCTTTTACCCACACTTTTTTTAAATTAGTGACACAAACACATACATTTTTAGTCACTATATATCTATACTCACTCCACTTTTACCCACTCTTTTTGTTGTAAAATAAGTGTAACTATAGGTATCAAAATCTTTTACCTACACAACAAAAAGTGTGGGTAAAAGTGGAGTGGGTATAGATATGTAGTGACTAAAAATGTATGTGTTTGTGTCACTAATTTAGAAAAAGTATGGGTAAAAGATTGCTCTATAGCTACACTTTTTCATAAGTGTCACTAAAAGTAAGATATAGTGACACTTTGTGTCACTAAAAGTGTGTGTACTAAATGACACTTTTCTTGTAGTGTTGCTCAAAGGATCTTAACCCATATATATATATATATATATATATATATATATATATATATATATATATATATATATATATATATATATATATATATATATATATATATATAGAGAGAGAGAGAGAGAGAGAGAGAGATTTAGGTTCAAGTGAGTACCACCTATTTTGTAACGAATCAGAATGTATCACTCTGAAAATTATTTTTTTTGAAATTTTTTTCATAAACATGTTCTATTTAACATTACACAGATGGTATGTAAGTTTCACACATATTTACGCATTCTAAGTGTATTAAATCACGCATCATATAAATGCATGTTAACATATATGCAAATTTATGTAAATGTACGTTCACATCATTTTTAAGGATTAGGAGATGTGAATGTATGTGAAATTTACATATGATCTTTATAATGTTAATTAAAACATGTTTATGAAAAAAAAAATTCAAAAAAGTTTTTTTTAAAATGTTGTACCTTCTTGTGCGCCGCATAATTAGTGGTAAACAATTAATTACAATTCATACATTATACATTGGATTAGCAACCGGTCGCTTATTCCTTTTTTATAGTGAAACTACAACCGAATTAATTTAATCTGTTGCAGCCGGATATTTTTTAAAACACTAACGGATAGACTCCGGAGGTAGATCTAGTGTCTGTTGAACTAAAAATACCAACCGTACATGAGTAACATGACATTGGTGTTACATATTACAAATGGAAGTATTTGTGTTAGCAATGGCAGATTCTGATTGTAGTCTCGCAACGTAATACAAATAAGTCGTTGGTAAGCGATTTAGCAACAGCCCTGTTTTTAACGGCAGTTTTCCGTTGCAAAACACATTACCAATGGAATTAATTAAGTGAGTATGAAGTGAAGTCTCCGTCATGGGCGGATGCAATATATTAGAATAGGTGTCACTCGACACCGATAAAATTTTAAAATATTGAGTTACGTATGTATCAAAAATTCGAGTGACACCTAGGATTATTTTTGAGTGACACCTACGAAAAATTTATAAAAGTATAATACACAAATCTAATCTATCTTTGTTGATTTCGTTACCCTAACTTATTAAAATTTTATCGAGTTTAATCATAAAAGCTTAAAAGAAAAACAGAATTCCAATAGAAATAAAAACTATAAGAGACAAGATTCAAGAACCAACCAAAAAGATTATAAAAAACCCAAAAAAATTTAGTCCAAACATTGTTTAAGACACCGGTCCATTTGGTTGAAAAACCACTATTTGATATCATCGCTTCTCATCGGTTAGGGAGGTGCTTAAATATGTTGAAAACTCCTAACCGTGTGATTCTTTTAGGGACTTTAATGCATTAAAGTTATTATGGTTGGCGGAGATGTATCCGAATGATTTTAATTGTTGAAGCTAATATTGGTTTTGTCGGTCGCAACTGCGACAACTGAGAGATAATATTGTACTATGTACTTTTGTAATTATAAAAATCTTGTTATTTGTTAATTTTGTGTTGACAACTCGTTTCGTTGACCTGATCCATATTAAAAAAATTTCAAATTCTATCTATTAAATTTACTCTAAAAAAGTGACACCGATTACAAAAAATCCTGGATCCGCCCCTGGTCTCCGTGTTTTTTCTAATTCTCTAGAGAGTTCAATATCTATTTCTCCCCATTTCTCCTCATATGTGAGGGGATGAAAAGTAGGAAATGAAAAATCTCTTAATTCTTTATTTTGAATTCACGGGCTCTAAACTAGCTAACAAGGAATTAGTTATCTCATTAGTTATCTGTACGAAACGCACCCTAATATTACAAATTTATTCCATGATCTATACACGCTCTAAAACCTTGTCTCGTAATCAACGTTTATCCATCCAAAACTTAAGTTTATCTCTTTCCTTTGATCTCCACATACTTCCACGTACTAGTTCCGTCCTAAGATCTCTTAATTGTTATGTTGTAAAATTTTGAACTTCATCAACGTTATTTGTTCCTATTTTACAACGATAACCGACAATAAGAATTTCATAATAACACAAGTAAAACAAATGAAACTTCGTTGAAGTAATAGGGTTGATATTAAAAAAAGTTCTACGAACTATATTCTATTTATTATCGATTAATTAAGTCACTTAATTTTTTAATGTTTGAGTCCATGGACAAAAATTATCTTATTCAAAACTATATATTTTTTTTACATGTTATGTGTTTATTTGGTAAAACAATTGGTTCATTGAATGATTTAATATCAAGAAAAAAAATTAAATTTCTTTTCTCATTTACACGATTACTAGACTTTTTTTCGTTTAAGTTCATGCACGTACACTAAAGAAGTAAAATATATGGTTTTAAATAAATGACTAAATGAGATACTTTTTTAGAAAAACATCATCTACTTTTACAAATTTCTGTTTTGTTTAAGTTCATGCACGTACACTAAAGAAGTAAAATATATGGTTTTAAATAAATGACTAAATGAGATACCTTTTTAGAAAAACATCCTCTACTTTTACAAATTTCTGTTTTTACGTTGAATAAGTTCCTAAACAATTTTTAAAAATGCAAAAAAAAAAAAAAAAAAAAAAAAAAAAGATATCTTTATACTGTCGTTTTATAAAATGATTAATAATTAAGTTCTGTTACTATTATTTTTAAATGAAAAAAAAAATCTTTTTCATTATTATCTAATAGTGAAACCATCGTTACAAATTATATTTTTGAAAGGGTTTATAACATTAAATAATAACATTTTTTCAATGTATTCGCTTGTAGTAATTAAATTTTTGTAGTTTAAAGCATGTTACTTGATCAATATTATTTTTAAAATTATAAAAATGTCGTTAAAAAGTTGTTAAAATTAAGGATTTACTAACAGTAAATTGGAGCCAAATTTCCACAATCATTATTAATTGATAGAGTAGATCGAAACTATAACGATCTAATCTATAAATCTATAAGAGGGTGTTTGGATTTGCGTTTGAAAAAGTGCTGTAGTGTTTTGGAAACTAATAATCAGATAATTGCTGTAACAAAAAGTGCTGCAGGAAATGTAGTGTTTGGTTTAGCTTCTGCTGTTTGATATCATAATTATCAAATAATCAGTTTTTAAAGTGTTTGGATTTGCGTTTTTACTTGTAAAATGACCAAATAATCACTTATTAAGCAAATAAGCTACAATTTTTAACTTATTAAAAGTGTGGTAGGACAAACGCTAAACGCAAATAATCACTTATTAACGTATGCAATCCAAACACTTCAAACCAATTATTTGCGTTATTATAACGTAATAAGCTAATAATCACGTTGATAACGCAAAATCAAACACCCTCTAAATACTAATAAAAGACTAATTATACTCAATTATGCATGTGAAGACACGTGTCATCACCATGAATCGACACGTGGCATATATAGGTTTTAAAAATAATATCTATCCAAATCTGATATAATCTACTTTTAACTTCAAATTAAATCAAACAAAATCTAATAGTTTACTAACTTATTAATTATAATATAATATAATATAATAAAATAAAAGTTTAAAAAAATATAAGAAAATAATTACTATTCATATATATATATATATATATATATATATATATATATATATATATATATATATATATATATATATATATATATATATATATATATATATATAGATTCAGGTTCAAAAATGTACCTCTTGAAATCAAGTGCACCCGAAGGTACCAACCTTAAAAAACTTTTTTTAAATTTTTTTTCTCATTACCATGTTTAAATTAATGTTATACACATGATATATGAATTTCACATACATTCACACTTTCTGTGTCCTTAAAAATTATGTGAATGCTCGATGCATATTTATGTGAATGGTCATCCATGTGAATGGTCATTTCACACAATGTGAATGGTGTGAATGACCATTCACATGATCTTTTTTTACAATTCACAAGATTTATGATGTTGCTCCTTTTGAAAAAAAGTCTTATAATGTTGTCTTATACATGTTTATTCAAAAAAATATATGTGAATGATCATTCACATTAGGGTACGCTGGGTACGCTGGAATCTCATGAACCTGATTCTATATATATATATATATATATATATATATATATATATATATATATATATATATATATATATATATATATATATATATATATATGTATATATATATATATAAAATTAATAGGTTATAATAAATAATAATATCATTCTTATATATATTTTGTTTAAAAATAATAAAATTTATACATTTACCTTTTAATATATTATATATATTTTATATGTATTAAAAAATCTACGTAATATGCGGATAATAAACTAGTTCGATATGAAAGAAATTACTAACTAAAACAAGAAATAAATAAATAAGTTTCTATTTAATGATGTAATTAAATTAATTTTAAAATTTTTTCTTTTAAATACAAATAACCCAAAAAGTTAGAATTTGTGAAACTCAAAGTGCACAAAAAATCGGGTTATCCGATTTCGATCCGAAACCGGTTACGGCAACTCCGCTTTTCAACCGGATTTATTTTTTTCGGTAGACGGGACTTTTTACCGGTTATTAAAAAACGGTAAAGAACCGATTTTTTAATACACTAAATTTGTAATTTTAAACTTTTTATGTATTTATAATCAAATATAATATAAAACTATACTTGTTTGGAGTTTTGTTATCTTAATAATAGTTATAAAATAAAAGCTCAAATGAAAGGTTTATCAAATAGATGATAAAAAATGGTCAAAGCGCATAGGTTATATTTTATTAGGTTCAAAACCGATTAAGATCTAAACCCGTTATTAAAAAACCGGGTTTTTTTTTTGGCCAAAATAGGGGATCGGTAAAAGAACCGGTGAATTTGCACCTCTACTCAAAACCTCTTTCAGAGGACTCAAAGTTCAAGTACAAAGTAAGCCCTATGATGTTTTATTATTATAATTTTTGTGTTTTATTTTATTTTATTTTTGTGAATAATAGCATAGGGATGAATTTCACTGCAAAATAATAATAATAATAATAACAACAAAAACAATAACAGTGTATACAGGGGCGGACCCAGCTTTGTAGGGTGGGGGTTAAATGACCCCTATAAATTTTTTTTTTGGTATTTTATATTTAGTTGAAAAATTTTCGACCCCGATAAATTTTAAAGTTCGACCCCTTTATCTTTTATAAAATTTATATATGGAAAATGTTCTATTAAAAAATCTAAGAAAAATGTAAAACTTCTTAGTCTATTATCCATTTATCAAATATTAAAAAAATACATAAACTTGTGTATGAGTTTGATAATTTATTAAGCTCTATTAAGTATTATTGAGTTTAGGGTAGGATAAATTCTATGAATCATTAACTTCTTTTTGCTCATATCCTTTAGTTTAAGTGTTTAATTCATTATCAAATGCAGAATACTAGTCTAATAAATTGTTATTTGTTTAACACTAAGTAAATGTAAGTTAAAATGTTAGATTAGATTGTTGTTGATTTGTTAACATAAATATTATTAAAGTTTTTATTTAATTATATAATATGGACCAATTTTGAAAAGAAAGTTATCAGAATCCAAAAAAGAATTGTTTGTCAATGTTTCAGACGATGACCTAATAACTCGTTTTCAAATTATGAAAACTCGTAGAGGACAATTATAGAATCTATTTTCTTTGGGTTTGTAATTAATTTGTAGCTTTTACTTATTTGTTTTTTTATTTAATCAAGATAAACCGATTTGAATTTTTCAAAGTCTAAAAAATTTTAAACGACCACAAATACTCGTACTTTCGTAGTGTTGTTAACTTCCGACCCCTATAAAAAAAATTTATGGGTCCGCCAGTGACAGTGTAGAAATTGTTTTACTTTAAAAAATATTTAGCGACTTATTCATTTGGAAAACAAATTAAAAAGACTTGGTCATGAAAAAAAAAACATTTATCTTAATTGGAAGTTTTGTGAAAGTAACCCTAATTAAAAGCTAAAATCAAAGATAGAGAACAAATATATATAGATGGACAACGTATATAAATTTATAAATAAAGTATTTAGTTAAACAACAAAATAATCAAGATCAGATTAATTAATTTAAAATGGGTATTCAATATTCCTTTAATTAATAAATTTGCTGTGCGGAAGAGAACAACAGGCTAAGAAGGAATTACTAAATAGCAAAACATGTATTATTATTATAATTTATACATAGCCTTGAGATTCAGCAGGTTGGTCAAATATGGGTGGGTATATTTTCAAACCTGTGCCGGCAATTAAGCACCATATCCATATATGTTCTATTATTGATAAGGTAGGAGAACTACCATTCTTATAAATCATGCATACATGATCAATAACTTGAGCTAAAAATTCCGATTTCTTTGCCATTCTCACCTACGTACTCATCTACCTTTCGGCTTTCATATTCCCCACATTTATCTTCTATATAAATCCAAATCCAAATCCATGCAAGCACATTCTCAATTCAACTTGATCGAACACTTTCTTATTTAGTTTCTTCATTTCAACCAAACCACGTACACCTTCTTAGTCTCTTAGAGTACGTTGTGCGCTGCTGCCTTCTTCCATCGTCTACAGTTTCTGGAACATTGATCAATGGCTCAATACTCCCACCTCATTTCCTTCATCCTTGTACTAGTTTCACTAGCTTTAGCATTAATCAATGGTGGGATGATGGTTGCTGAGGCGCGCAACCTTTTGGAGATAACCGAGCCTCAAAAGCCTGAACTCCCGGAGCTTCCCAAGCCCACACTTCCCGAGATTCCAAATCCCACAATTCCTGATGTTCCAAAACCTACACTTTCTGAGGTTCCCAATCCGAAACTTCCAGAAGTCCCAAAACCCACACTTCCAGAGATTCCAAATCCTGCACATCCAGAGGTTCCAAAACCCACACTTCCAGAGGTTCCAAAACCTGCACAACCAGAAGTTCCAAAACCCACAGTTCCAGAGCTTCCAAAACCCACACTTCCAGAGATTCAAAAACCTGCACATCCAGAAGTTCCAAAACCCACAGTTCCAGAGGTTCCAAAACCGACACTTCCAGACACTCCAAAACCCACGGTTCCAAAGGTTCCAAAACCTGCACTTCCTGAGATTCCCAAGCCCACACTCCCAGAGATTCCAAAACCTGCACTTCCAGAGGTTCCAAAACCCACACTTCCTGAGGTTCCCAATCCGAAACTTCCAGAAGTCCCAAAACCCACACTTCCAGAGATTCCAAATCCTGCACATCCAGAGGTTCCAAAACCCACACTTCCAGAGGTTCCAAAACCTGCACAACCAGAAGTTCCAAAACCCACAGTTCCAGAGCTTCCAAAACCCACACTTCCAGAGATTCCAAAACCTGCACATCCAGAAGTTCCAAAACCCACAGTTCCAGAGGTTCCAAAACCGACACTTCCAGACACTCCAAAACCCACGGTTCCAAAGGTTCCAAAACCTGCACTTCCTGAGATTCCCAAGCCCACACTCCCAGAGATTCCAAAACCTGCACTTCCAGAGGTTCCAAAACCCACACTTCCTGAGGTTCCAAAACCTACACTTCCAGAAACTCCAAAACCCACGGTTCCAGAAGTTCCAAGACCTACACTTCCTGAGGTGCCAAAGCCCACACTTCCAAAGGTTCCGAAACCTACACTTCCTGAGGTCCCAAAGCCAACACTTCCAGAAGTTCCAAAACCCACACTTCCTGAGATCCCAAAGCCCACACTTCCAAAAGTTCCAAAACCCACACTTCCAGAGATTCCCAAGCCAGAGCTTCCTACTGTGCCCAAGCCAGAAATAGATGACCAGACAAAGCCCACACTGCCAACCATCCCGGAGTTGCCCAAGGACTTTCCTACCCCTTCCCTACCCCATTCTTAGAGAAAAAGTTTTCTGAAAGTGTGTGATTCATTCACTTCACTACTACTATGAAGATCTTCGACAATTCAGAGTGCTTATTAACGAAGATTGATTTATTAATTGTGTTTCTCGTTGTTGTTTTATAGCGCAATTGATTGATGTATATCACACCTTTTATTATATGCTACGCATTGATTCTAGCTTCAGTTTGATTTGTTTGTTTATGGACGCTAGCTGCAACTTACGTCTAGTGCATGGTTATCACGAATCCTTGCATGATCAACCCTTTAAGGTTTTACACAAACAATCCACTGCTACAAAATCAACCAATTCTTTAATTTTAAATTTTTTTTTTTTTTGGAAAACAGGAAAATTGAAGTATAGGCAGGGTATGTACATATATAAGATATTAAGATAACCAAGGAATTTTATTGTTCAGGTCATGCTAAAAACATCAAAACATTGTCTTTTTATAGGATTACAATTGAAACATAATATAGTAACTAAAATGGGGACTTAACAGAAACTTATTGCCAAGTAATTAATTGGTGATGCAGTGTAGCAAATGGAAAAATAGACTAGTCTGTTGATTCAAAGAATTCAAGACTAACATCTACCAAAAGTATGTTGATTCCGTAGAATGCCAAACAATTGGGCTTCAAACAACCGATTTTAGAACTCGGAAAATTGAAAAATGAGAAAGTTTTCTTAATTCATAATCTGATTTCATACATAACTTCAACACCACTTAAACAGAAATAGGAAACTGCAAACGGGTCAAAAAACCCAGCGAGTCGACCCAGGACACGAAAATAAAAACCCAAATAACCAACAAAAATCATAAAAAAAAGGCCCATAACTCTCATTCCGGGTCGAATTTGGGCCAAACGGTTGGGCAAACCGCCTTCGGAGACCCGAGTCAAAAGTTAGGGCTGTTTCCGTTTAACCCCTTTTATCACGGACCCTATCTTGGGACTCCAGAAACAGGATGGCCGATCAGCGACACCTAATACAAAACATGTTGAAACTAAACTGTGAGAATAGACCACTATTACTCGATATTCATGACAAATTTTTTCTAAATATTCCCAAATAAAATTGAATATAACTCAACACTTCAAAGCATGAATTGATTTTCTAAATCTCAATACTTTCAAGTGTGAAGAATTTTACTACGTTCAAGATTTTTGCCACACACAAGTATTTGTGTCTTTTAAAACTCAAGAATCTCTGTTTCATCTCGGTAAATGAAGAATCACTGCCATCCTTGGATTTCTTATAAGTTCTGGCATGTCTTCATCAGTAGTTAATTTTTAAACCGGACCGACCTACTCTCGTCCCTTGAGGCTTTCAACCTCTGCTCCTGTAATTATATGTTAGGCGAATGGTTAAAGAAGATAGAATAGGTTTCTTAATACTAACCCTTGCGAAAAACATATATAAACCAAAATAAAGACACGGTTATCTCTTAGGCTCATTCCCGAAAGTTGCATTGATGTCTGTAATCTTAAAATATATGTCTTTCCTATAAATAGATCATCAAACAATCAAATCAGAAGCTTGTGACATGTGAACAAATTAAGCTCCTACGCTAAGAAAGAGATCTCTAGAGTCAAACAAAGTTAAGATATTGGTGAAGAAAATGCAGTAACAAGGTATAAAGATATCATTAATCTAGCTAAACAAAAACATTTTAATGTTTAACCTATGGGGGAGATGACAACCAACCTACATTTAAGGACTAGTACTTGCCCTGACCTATTAAGATGAAGTTCATAGAAATGAATTAATCGTTTCTTCATCAGAGGCTCCCATTTGAGCACGCTTGATGAAATAGACCCATTCACAGATGTTGGAAATATTGATCATGACCGAATGGAAATTGATGAACATGATATGTGTTGCAGATCAAGCGTATATCAAACATGAGCAAAGCAAAAATGCAGATTTGTTCCACTGCTTTCTTTTCTTTCTGTGTTCCATGGTTGAGGGTGAATCTGTGTAACTAATTTAATCTAACGCAATTAATCTCTGTATTTTGTTTGAGTCGGGTTAGTCATTTTTACACAACATCTGCACTTAGCAACACTGTACAATTTTAGTTGTTGACAAAGAGATTTAGCAACAGCCGGTTTTAACGGCAGTTTTCTATTTGCTAAATGCATTAAACTATGGAATTGTGAATTGGGTGTTAGTGAATGCAGTTTTTATAGTAGTTAATCGATCCCCTTGATTTATAATGATAGAATTTCTATATGTTGACGTTGCATTAGGAGATGAGAGGTCCAAGATCAATGCTCTAGTCTTCAAACCACTCTATAATGTCCGTCGTTTCCAATTGAAAACTAAAGCAGCCATTGGACCGAAAAAATGTAAGGGCTCGTTTGGTCCATGTGATGAAATATAAAGAAGTTGGACTTTAACTTAGTGTGACTGATGCGAATTGAAGGAGATGAAAGATATGTTTTAGGATATTGGCTAAAGGTGTGAGTAGTTAATAATTGAAATTTAAATTCGTTATAAGTAGGCAGTAAGAATGAAAAATTAATTCCTTTAATTTAACTTTTATCTTTGTAATCGATCCAAAGTTCCAAGTGCACTAATTTAAATTCCAACTCTTTGAAACATCAAAACGTTGTCTCTTTTTATAGTATTACAATTGAAACATAAACAGCTACACATAGCTAGTGTAACTAAAATGTGGACTTAACAGAAACTTATTGCCAAGTAATTAACTGGTAATTTTAACTTGATTAAAAAATTAAAAAATTAGAAAATTAGAAAACTAATACAAAACATGTTGAAACTAATACCATGAGAATAGACCACTATTACTCGATATTCATGACAAATTGTGTCTAAATATTCCCAAATAAAATTGAATAACTCAACACTTAAAAGCATGAATTGATTTTCTAAATCTCAACACTTTCAAATGTGAAGAATTTTACTACGTTCAAGATTTTTTCCACACACAAGTATTTGTGTCTTTTAACCTATGGAATTGTGAATTGGGTGTTAGTGAATGCAGTCTTTATAGTAGTTAATCGATCCCCTTGATATATAATGATAGAATTTCTATATGTTGACATTGCATTAGGAAATGAAAGGTCCAAGATCAATGCTCTAGTCTTCCAACCACTCTTAATGTCCGTCGTTCCCAATTGAAAATTAAAGCAGCCATTGGACCGAAAAAATCTGAGGGCTCGTTTGGTTCATGTTATAAAATATAAAGAAATTGGACTTGAACATGGTGTTCTTAGTGTGTTTGATGTGAAGGGTAAAAGATATGTTTTAGAATTGACTAAAGGTGTGAGTAGTGAATAATATATTGAAATCTAATTTCATTATAAGTAGGAATGACAAACTAATTCCTTAAATTTAACTTTTATCTTTGTAATCGATCCAAAGTTCCAGGTGCACCAATTTAAATTCCAATTCTTTGAATTTTTATCCACAAGCCAACCACTTGCAGCTTAAAACCATGACACGGGTATGTCTCTCGATCAGCATTATCCATCCAAAACTTAAGTTCATCTACTTTCTTAATCTACACTTTTCATCATTGTGTTGTAAAATTTTGAACTCCATTGTTTTTCATTCCTGTTTTACCATAGTAACTGTCAAAAAAAATTCCATAGAGAATGAAAAATATTAATTTAATACTAATGTGGAAGAGAACAACGACAACCCGAGGAGTTACTAAATATCAAAAGACGTATTATAATTTATGCATACGTACCCTTAGATTCAGCAGGTTGGTCAAAAGTAAGAGGGTATATTTTCAAACCTGTGCCAGCAAGCACTCATGTTCTATATATTATTGATAAGCTAGGTAAGAGAACTACCAATGTTGTTAATCATGCATAGATGATCAAGAAGTTGAACTAAAAATTCCAATTTCTATATTATTCTCACCAACTCATCTACCATTCCTATCCTCCACATCTCACATCTTCTATATAAATGTAAATCAAAGCAAGCACATTCTCAATTCAACTCAAACATTTTCTCATTTAGTTTCTTATATTCTTGATTTCAACTGAAACATACACCTTCTTAGAGCTGCTAGCTGCTGCCTTCTTCCATCGTCATCTTCATTTTGTGCAACATCAATTAATGGCTCGGTACTCCCACCTCACTTTCTTTATTTTTGTACTAGTTTCAGTCGCTTTAACATCAATCAATGGTGGGATGATGGTTGCTGAGGCACGCAAACTTTTGGAGATAACCGAGCCTCCAAAGTCTGAACTCCCTGAGCTTCCCAAACCCACACTTCCCGAGATTCCAAAGCCCACAATTCCTGAGGTTCCAAAACCAACACTTCCTGAAATTCCAAAGCCCACACTTCCAGAGGTTCCGAAACCTACACTTCCCGAGATTCCAAAACCCACACTTCCAGAAGCACCGAAACCCACAATTCCTGAGGTTCCAAAGCCCACACTTCCAGAAGTTCCAAAACCTACACTTCCAGAGATTCCAAAGCCCACACTTCCAGAGGCTCCAAAACCCTCAGTTCCAGAGATTCCAAAACCTACACTTCCTGAGGTTCCCAAGCCCACATTTCCAGAGATTCCTAAACCTGCACTTCCAGAGATTCCGAAACCCACAGTTCCAGAGGTTCCAAAACCTACTCTTCCAGAGATTCCAAAACCTGCACTTCCAGAAGCTCCAAAACCTACACTTCCTGAGCTTCCAAAGCCCACATTTCCTGAGATTTCAAAGCCAACCATTCCGGAGTTACCCAAGGACTTCCCTACCCCTACCCTACCCCATCCTTAGAGAACTGGTTTTCTGAAAGCTTGTGATTCGTTCACTTTACCGCTGCTGCCATGAAAGATCTTCGACAATTCAGAGTGCCTATTAACGAAGATATATTGATTTATTAGATGTGTTTCTCGTTGTTGTTTTATATAGCGATTGATTGATGTAAATCACACCTTTTATTATATGCTACGCATTGATTCTAGCTTCAGTTTAATTTATGTGTTCATGGACGCTAGCTTACGTCTAGTGCATGGTTATCACGAATCCTTGCATGATCAACCCTTGAAGGTTTTACACAAACAATCCACTGCTACAAATCAACCAATTATTATTTAATTTTTTTTTATTTTTTTTTAGGGAAAACAGGATATATAAAGTACAGGCAGGGTAAAAACATATATAAGATATTAAGATAAGCAAGGAGTTTTATTATTCAGGTCATGCTAAAAACATCAAAACGTCGTCTCTTTTTATAGTATTACAATTGAAACATAAACAGCTACACATAGTGTAACTAAAATGTGGACTTAACAGAAACTTATTGCCAAGTAATTAACTTGTAATTTAAACTTGATTAAAAAATTAAAAAACTAATACAAAACATGTTGAAACTAATACCATGAGAATAGACCACTATTACTCGCTATTCATGACAAATTGTTTCTAAATATTCCCAAATAAAATTGAATATAACTCAACACTTAAAAGCATGAATAGATTTTCTAAATCTCAACACTTTCAAGTGTGAAGAATTTTACTACGTTCAAGATTTTTTCCACACACAAGTATTTGTGTCTTTTAAAACTCAAGAATCTCTGTTTCATCTCGGTAAATGAAGAATCACTGCCATCCTTGGATTTCTTATCTGGCATGTCTTCAGTAGTTTTTTAAACCAGACCGACCTACTCTCGTCCCTTGAGGCTTTCAACCTCAAAGGCAGACTGCTCCCAAAATTATATATATGTTTGGCGAATGGTTAAAGAAGATAGAATAGGTTTCTTAATACTAACCCTTGCAAAAAACATATATAAACCAAAATAAAGACATGGTTATCTCTTGGGCTCATTCCCGAAGGTTGCATTGATGTCTATAATCTTAAAATATGTGTCTTTCCTATAAATAGATCATCAAACAATCAAATCAGAAACTTGTGACATCTCAACAAATTAAGCTCTTTTGCTAAGAAAGAGATCTCTAGAGTCAAACAAAGTAAATATATTGGTGAAGAATATGCGGTAACAAAGTATAAAGATATCATTAATCTAGCTAAACGAAAATATTTTAATGTTTAGCCTATATAGTGGGGGAGATGACAAACCAACCTAGATTTAAGGACTAGTACTTACCCTGACCTATTAAGATGAAGATCATAGGAAATGAATTAATCGTTTCTTCATCAGAATTTGAGCACGCTTGATGAAATAGACCCATTCACAGATGTTGGAAATATTGATCATGACCAAATGGAAATTGATGAACATGATATATGTTGCAGATCAAGCGTATATCAAAAGTGAGCAGAGCAAAAATGCAGAACTGTTTCCACTACTTTCTTTTCTTTCTGTGTTCCATGGTTAACCAATTTAATCTAACGCAATTAATCTTTGTATTTTGTTTGAGTCAGGTTAGTCTTTTCTACACAACATCTGCACTTAGCAACACTGTACAACTTTAGTTGTTGACAAAGCGATTTAGCAACAGCCCAGTTTCATTAGTGAATGCAGTTTTTATAGTAGTTAATCGATCCCCTTGATTTATAATGATAGAATTTCTATATGTTGACATTGCATTAATTAGGAAATGAGAGGTCCAAGATAAATGCTCTAGTCTTCCAACCACTCTTTAATGTCCGCCGTTTCCAATTGAAAATTAAAGCAGCCATTGGACCGAAAAAATCTAAGGGCTCGTTTGGTTCATGTTATAAAATATAAAAAAAAAAAAAATTGGACTTGAACTTGGTGTTCTTAGTGTGTTTGATGTGAAGGGTAAAAGATATGTTTTAGAATTGGCTAAAGGTGTGAGTAGTGAATAATTGAAATCTAATTTCATTATAAGTAGGAGGTAAGAATGACAAATTAATTCCTTAAATTTAACTTTTATCTTTGTAATCGATCCAAAGTTCCAGGTGCACTAATTTAAATTCCAATTCTTTGAAATTTTATTCACAAGCCAAACACTTACACCTTAAAACCATGACACGGGTATGTCTCTCGATCAGCATTATATCCATCCAAAGTTCATCTACTTTCTTAATCTCCACTTTTCATCATTGTGTTGTAAAATTTTGAACTCCAATGTTTTTCATTCCTGTTTTACCATAGTACGTAATTGTCAAAAAAAATTCCATAGAGAATGAAAAATTATTCAAGTGTGTTATATAATATGAAAGAATCAAGGACAACAAATATAGACAACGTACATATATAAGTTACACTCTATACATATTAATTTAATATTAATGTGGAAGAGAACAACGACAACCCGAGGAGTTACTAAATATCAAAACACGTATTATAATTTATGCATACCCTTAGATTCAGCAGGTTGGTCAAAAGTAAGAGGGTATATTTTCAAACCTGTGCCAGCAAGCACTCATGTTCTATATATTATTGATAAGGTAGGAGAACTACCAATGTTATTATAGATGATCAAGAAGTTGAACTAAAAATTCCAATTTCTATATTATTCTCACCTACTCATCTACCATTCCTATCCTCCACATCTCACATCTTCTATATAAATGTAAATCAAAGCAAGCACATTCTCAATTCAACTCCAACACTTTCTCATTTAGTTTCTTATATATATTCTTGATTTCAACTGAAACGTACACCTTCTTAGAGCTGCTAGCTGCTGCCTTCTTCCATCGTACGTCATCTTCGTTTTGTGCAACATCAATGGCTCGGTACTCCCACCTCACTTTCTTCATTTTTGTACTAATTTCAGTCGCTTTAACATCAATCAATGGTGGGATGATGGTTGCTGAGGCACGCAAACTTTTGGAGGTAACCGAGCCTCCAAAGTCTGAACTCCCTGAGCTTCCCAAACCCACACTTCCCGAGATTCCAAAGCCCACAATTCCTGAGGTTCCAAAACCAACACTTCCTGAAATTCCAAAGCCCACCCTTCCAGAGGTTCCGAAACCTACACTTCCCGAGATTCCAAAACCCACACTTCCAGAAGCACCGAAACCCACAATTCCTGAGGTTCCAAAGCCCACACTTCCAGAAGTTCCAAAACCTACACTTCCAGAGATTCCAAAGCCCACACTTCCAGAGGCTCCAAAACCCTCAGTTTCAGAGATTCCAAAACCTACACTTCCTGAGGTTCCCAAGCCCACACTTCCAGAGATTCCCAAACCCACAGTTCCAGAGGTTCCAAAACCTACTCTTCCAGAGATTCCAAAACCTGCACTTCCAGAAGCTCCAAAACCTACACTTCCTGAGCTTCCAAAGCCCACACTTCCTGAGATTCTAAAGCCAACAGTTCCAGATGTTCCGAAACCCACATTTCCAGAGGTTCAAAAGCCAGAGCTTCCTACTATGCCCAAGCAAGAAGTACCAGAGGTGCCAGAAATCCATGACCAGCCTAAGCCCACACTGCCAACCATTCCGGAGTTACCCAAGGACTTCCCTACCCCTTCCCTACCCCATCCTTAGAGAACTGGTTTTCTGAAAGCTTGTGATTCGTTCACTTTACCGCTGCTGCCATGAAAGATCTTCGACAATTCAGAGTGCTTATTAACGAAGATATATTGATTTATTAGTTGTGTTTCTCCTTGTTGTTTTATATAGCGATTGATTGATGTAAATCACACCTTTTATTATATGCTACGCATTGATTCTAGCTTCAGTTTGATTTATGTGTTCATGGACGCTAGCTTACGTCTAGTGCATGGTTATCACGAATCCTTGCATGATCAACCCTTAAGACAGTTAAGTTAGAAGAAATTATATCCATCCAAAGTTCATCTACTTTCTTAATCTCCACTTTTCATCATTGTGTTGTATAATTTTGAACTCCAATGTTTTTCATTCCTGTTTTACCATAGTAACTGTCAAAAAAAAATTCCATAGAGAATGAAAAATTATTCAAGTGTGTTATATAATATGAAAGAATCAAGGACAACAGATATAGACAATGTACATATATAAGTTACACTCTATACATATTAATTTAATGTTAATATGGAAGAGAACAACGACAACCGGAGGAGTTACTAAATATCAAAAGATGTATTATATTTATGCATACCCTTAGATTCAGCAGGTTGGTCAAAAGTAAGAGGGTATATTTTCAAACCTGTGCCAGCAAGCACTCATGTTCTATATATTATTGATAAGGTAGGAGAACTACCAATGTTATTAATCATGCATAGATGATCAAGAAGTTGAACTAAAAATTCCAATTTCTATATTATTCTCACCTACTCATCTACCATTCCTATCCTCCACATCTCATATCTTCTGTATAAATGTAAATCAAAGCAAGCACATTCTCAATTCAACTCCAACACTTTCTCATTTAGTTTCTTATATTCTTGATTTCACTGAAACATACACATTCTTAGAGCTGCTAGCTGCTGCCTTCTTCCATCGTACGTCATCTTCGTTTTGTGCAACATCAATGGCTCGGTCCTCCCACCTCACTTTCTTCACTTTTGTACTTGTTTCAGTCGCTTTAGCATCAATCAATGGTGGCATGATGGTTGCTGAGGCACGCAAACTTTTGGAGATAACCGAGCCTCCAAAGTCTGAACTCCCTGAGCTTCCCAAACCCACACTTCCCGAGATTCCAAAGCCCACAATTCCTGAGGTTCCAACACCAACGCTTCCTGAAATTCCAAAGCCCACCCTTCCAGAGGTTCCGAAACCTACACTTCCCGAGATTCCAAAACCCACACTTCCAGAAGCACCGAAACCCACAATTCCTGAGGTTCCAAAGCCCACACTTCCAGAAGTTCCAAAACCTACACTTCCAGAGATTCCAAAGCCCACACTTCCAGAGGCTCCAAAACCCTCAGTTCCAGAGATTCCAAAACCTACACTTCCTGAGGTTCCCAAGCCCACACTTCCAGAGATTCCCAAACCTGCACTTCCAGAGATTCCGAAACCCACAGTTCCAGAGGTTCCAAAACCTACTCTTCCAGAGATTCCAAAACCTGTACTTCCAGAAGCTCCAAAACCTACACTTCCTGAGCTTCCAAAGCCCACACTTCCTGAGATTCCAAAGCCAACCATTCCAGAGTTACCCAAGGACTTCCCTACTCCTTCACTACCCCATCCTTAGAGAACTGGTTTTCTGAAAGCTTGTGATTCGTTCACTTTACCGCTGCTGCCATGAAAGATCTTCGACAATTCAGAGTGCTTATTAACGAAGAGATATTGATTTATTAGTTGTGTTTCTCGTTGTTGTTTTATATAGCGATTGATTGATGTAAATCACACCTTTTATTATATGCTACGCATTGATTCTAGCTTCAGTTTAATTATTTATGTGTTCATGGACGCTAGCTGACGTCTAGTGCATGGTTATCACGAATCCTTGCATGATCAACCCTTGAAGGTTTTACACAAACAATCCACTGCTACAAATCAAGCAATTCTTTATTTATTTATTTTTTTTTGAAAACAGGAAAAATAAAGTACAGGCAGGGTAAAAACATATATAAGATATTAAGATAAGCAAGGAGTTTTATTCTTCAGGTCATGCTAAAAACATCAAAACGTTGTCTCTTTTTATAGTATTACAATTGAAACATAAACAGCTACACATAGTGTAACTAAAATGGGGACTTAACAGAAACTTATTGCCAAGTAATCAACTGGTAATAAAAAATGATTAAAAAATTAAAAAGCTAATACAAAACATGTTGAAACTAATACCATGAGAATAGACCACTATTACTCGATATTCATGACAAATTGTTTTTAAATATTCCCAAATAAAATTGAATATAACTCAACACTTAAAAGCATGAATTGATTTTCTAAATCTCAACACTTTCAAGTGTGAAGAATTTTACTACGTTCAAGATTTTTGCCGCATACAAGTATTTATGTCTTTTAAAACTCAAGAATCTCTGTTTCATCTCAATAAATGATGAATCACTGCCATCCTTGGATGTCTTATAAGTTCTAGCATGTCTTCAGTAGTTTTTAAACCAGGCCTACTCTCGTCCCTTGAGGCTTTCAACCTCAAAGGCAGACTGCTCCTGTAATATATGTTAGGCAAATGGTTAAAGAAGATATAATTGGTTTCTTAATACTAACCCTTGCAAAAAACATATATAAACCAAAATAAAGACACGGTTATCTCTTGGGCTCATTCCCGAAGGTTGCATTGATGACTGTAATCTTAAAAATATATGTCTTTCCTATAAATAGATCATCAAACAATCAAATCAGAAGCTTGTGACATGTGAACAAATGAAACTCCTCCGCTAAGAAAGAGATCTCTAGAGTCAAACAAAGTTAAGATATTGGTGAAGAATATGCGGTAACAAGGTATAAAGATATATATCATTAATCTAGCTAAACAAAAATATTTTAATGTTTAGCCTAATGGGGGAGATGACAAACCAACCTAGATTTAAGGACTAGTACTTGCCCTGACCTATTAAGATGAATATCATAGGAAATGAATTAATCGTTTCTTCATCAGAGGCTCACATTTGAGCACGCTTGATGAAATACTAATTTCAACCCATTCACAGATGTTGGAAATATTGATCATGACCAAATGGAAATTGATGAACATGATATATGTTGCAGATCAAGCGATATCAAAAATGAGCAGAGCAAAAATGCAGAACTGTTTCCTCTGCTTTCTTTTCTTTCTGTGTTCCATGGTTAACCAATTTAATCTAACGCAATTAATCTTTGTATTTTGTTTGAGTCAGGGTAGCCTTTTCTACACAACATCTGCACTTAGCAACACTGTACAATTTTAGTTGTTGACAAAGCGATTTAGCAACAGCCCAGTTTCAACGGCAGTTTTCTATTTGCTAAACGCATTAACCTATGGAATTGTGAATTGGGTGTTAATGAATGCAGTTTTTATAGTAGCTAATCGATCCCCTTGATTTATAATGATAGAATTTATATATGTTGACATTGCATTAGGAAATGAGAGGTCCAAGAAAGGATCAATGCTCTAGTCTTCCAACCACTCGTTAATGTCCATCGTTTCCAATTGAAAATTAAAGCAGCCATTGGACCAAAAAAATCTAAGGGGTCGTTTGGTTCATGTTATAAAATATAAAGAAATTGGACTTTAACTTGGTGTACTTAGTGTGTTTGATGTGAAGGGTAAAAGATATGTTTTAGAATTGGCTAAAGGTGTGAGTAGTGAATAATTGAAATCTAATATCATTATAAGTAGTTGGTAAGAATGACAAATTAATTCCTTAAATTTAACTTTTATCTTTGTAATCGATCCATAGTTCCAGGTGCACTAATTTATATTCCAATTCTTTGAAATTTTATTCACAAGCCAGACACATACACCTTAAAACCATGACACGGGTATGTCACTCGATCAGCATTATCCATCCAAAACTTAAGTTCATCTACTTTCTTAATCTCCACTTTTCATCATTGTGTTGTAAAATTTTGAACTCCAATGTTTTTCATTCCTGTTTTACCATAGTACGTAACTGTCAAAAAAAATTCCGTAGAGAATGAAAAATCATTCAAGTGTTATAAAATATGAAAGAATCAAGCTAGGACAACAAATATAGACAACATACATATATAAGTTACACACTAGACATATTAATTTAATATTAATGTGGAAGAGAACAACGACAACCCGAGGAGTTACTAAAAATCAAAAGACGTATTATAATTTATGCATACCCTTAGATTCAGCAGGTTGGTCAAAAGTAAGAGGGTATATTTTCAAACCTGTGCCAACAAGCACTCATGTTCTATATATTATTGATAAGGTAGGAGAACTACCAATGTTATTAATCATGCATAGATGATCAAGAAGTTGAACTAAAAATTCCAATTAATTTCTATATTATTCTCACCTACTCATCTACCTTTCCTATCCTCCACATCTCACATCTTCTATATAAATGTAAATCAAAGCAAGCACATTCTCAATTCAACTCCAACACTTTCTCATTTAGTTTCTTATATTCTTGATTTCAACTGAAACGTACACCTTCTTGGAGCTGCTAGCTGCTGCCTTCTTCCATCGTCATCTTCATTTTGTGCAACATCAATGGCTCGTTACTCCCACCTCACTTTCTTCATTTTTGTACTAGTTTCAGTTGCTTTAGCATCAATCAATGGTGGGATGATGGTTGCTGAGGCACGCAAACTTTTGGAGATAACCGAGCCTCCAAAGTCTGAACTCCCTGAGCTTCCCAAACCCACACTTCCCGAGATTCCAAAGCCCACAATTCCTGAGGTTCCAAAACCAACACTTCCTGAAATTCCAAAGCCCACACTTCCAGAGGTTCCGAAACCTACACTTCCCGAGATTCAAAAAACCCACACTTCCAGAAGCACCGAAACCCACAATTCCTGAGGTTCCAAAGCCCACACTTCCAGAAGTTCCAAAACCTACACTTCCAGAGATTCCAAAGCCCACACTTCCAGAGGCTCCAAAACCCTCAGTTCCAGAGATACCAAAACCTACACTTCCTGAGGTTCCCAAGCCCACGCTTCCAGAGATTCCCAAACCTGCACTTCCAGAGATGCCGAAACCCACAGTTCCAGAGGTTCCAAAACCTACTCTTCCTGAGATTCCAAAACCTGCACTTCCAGAAGCTCCAAAACCTACACTTCCTGAGCTTCCAAAGCCCACACTTCCTGAGATTCCAAAGCCAACCATTCCGGAGTTACCCAAGGACTACTTCCCTACCCCTTCCCTACCCCATCCTTAGAGAACTGGTTTTCTGAAAGCTTGTGATTCGTTCACTTTACCGCTGCTGCCATGAAAGATCTTCGACAATTCAGAGTGCTTATTAACGAAGACAAATTGATTTATTAGTTGTGTTTCTCGTTGTTGTTTTGTATAGCGATTGATTGATGTAAATCACACCTTTTATTATATGCTACGCATTGATTCTAGCTTCAGTTTGATTTATGTGTTCATGGACGCTAGCTTACGTCTAGTGCATGGTTATCACGAATCCTTGCATGATCAACCCTTGAAGGTTTTACACAAACAATCCACTGCTACAAATCAACCAATTCTTTAATTTTTTTTATTTTATTTTTTTGGAAAACAGGAAAAATAAAGTGCAGGCAGGGTAAAAACATATATAAGATATTAAGATAAGCAAGGATTTTTATTATTCAGGTCATGCTAAAAACATCAAAACGTTTTCTCTTTTAATAGTATTACAATTGAAACATAAACAGCTACACATAGTGTAACTAAAATGTGGACTTAACAGAAACTTATTGCCAAGTAATTAACTGGCAAATTAAACTTGATTAAAAAATTAAAAAAAACTAATACAAAACATGTTGAAACTAATACCATGAGAATAGACCACTATTACTCGATATTCATGACAAATTGTTTCTAAATATTCCCAAATAAAATTGAATATAACTCAACACTTAAAAGCATGAATAGATTTTCTAAATCTCAACACTTTCAAGTGTGAAGAATTTTACTACGTTCAATATATTTGCCACACACAAGTATTTGTGTCTTTTAAAACTCAAGAATCTTTGTTTCATCTCGGTAATGTTAGTTTAATCTTGATTATGTAATTAGTTTAGAGTTAAATTTGTAATCGTATAAAGTATAAGGGCCTAGAATAAGCATTTAGTAAACATAAAGAGTTGCAACTATTCGTAAGAGTCGCAACCCTTCGTGAAGAGGCACGTCCGAACCATTGTGTCGGTTCAGACACACCTTTTAGATTATTATAAATAGGAAGCATTGTAAAGATTGTAAAATGTGTAATTTCAAAGATTGTTTATAATAAAGATTAGTTTCGGTAAATCAAGTGATTATTTTTAGAGAGTTTTCCCAACATTGGTGCCAGGTTAATAGATCCTGAATTCTCATCATTTACCGTAGACAGAAACAATCGAAGAAATACACCTGGCGATGACATCGCCGTTTAGGAAATTGGCAAAAGAGATTAACATAGATACACGGGACAGAAGAACACAGAAGATTCTACTACCAACCGGCACCTAACAGAGAAATCAGATTGATTTCAAGAGACGACGAATCTAGAGAAGATTCAATTAGAGAAATCAGAAATTTCTCATCATAGTTAGGCAAACCCACGGAACCGAAGGCAAAACTCAAAGTAACGAGTTTTAATCAGAAGACAGTAAGCCCCATCGCACATATAGAAATAGATATAGCAAACCCTAGAAATCAGTCAAAGGGGATATACCAGTACGTATAAGCCTCATACCGAAAGCAATAGAAGCCAAAATCAGAAAGTCAAAACCTGATTTTGAAGAAGCCACAACCGCAGAAAACCCACGGTTAGAAGTCGCCAAAGCCACCACCAGAACCACCGAACGCCGCCATCATTAGAGGCAACGTTTAGGGTTCCAGAATTCCAGAAGTCGAACCAGCGCAACCAACCGTCGCCTACCACCACCAGAAACCGCCAATCGCCACCATAGAATCCATAATCAGCGATTGACACATAGGCAACAATTAGGGTTAGGATTCGCAAGCATCTACATCGATTTAAACAGAGGTATAGCACCGAATCGCAAGAAACCGATTCAGAAGAGGCATCCATCAGAGAGTGTGGCACCGATTGGAAGAAAAGAGGCACCATTTCAGAAGAGTGTAGTAGCACCGGTTCACAGAAAAGGGGAATACACTGTTTGAGAGAAAACGGTAAAGAAGAAGCGAAGCAATATTTCAGAGAGAATTTGCACCAGTTCAAAGTAAAAGGCAGAGACATGTTTTTGTCCGGTGAAAGGTGAAAGCAGAGGCCAAAAGGTTTAAAGAAAGCCCAAAGAGGGGAGCCCAAGCAGAGAAAAGCAGGCCCAAGGAAATAAGAGAGCCCAATAAAAAGAAAAAAAGCCCACCAGGTTTTTTCTTTTCATTTTAATAGACTTTAATTTATTAGAAGAATAAATTAAAGATTGATATTTGCTAGTTATAATTCACGTTACGGAAACGTTGAATTGTTTGAGAAGTAATTATGGTTAGACAAAACAATTAAGTTGAATTGTTATTAGATTTATATTGGTTTTAGCAGAAAACCAAATTAAGAAATAGAGAATATTACTCCGTTGGTCCTTTATGTTTACGCAATATGACTGGTTTAGTCCTTTAACATTTGAAATTACTCCAACAGTACTTTAAATAGAAAATTTGCACACCCTTAGTCCTTTAATCAAACGGACGTTTGTGAGAAACGTTAATTGTACTCACATGCTTTCCACATGAGGGTAAAAATGTCTTTTTATGTGTCTTTTATACCACACATGTGACAGCCATACCCCTTTTTTAGTCATCTTCTTCCTCCATTCATCAACATTTGCTCCATGTCTTCGATCTTCTTGTTTTTTCTTCAACAGCCGCCGAGGAGGGAAAATGGATACGGCGGTGGTGGTCTAACATCAGGATCTGCGGATCCGTCACCAAAGTAAACCATACCACCATCATTGCCACCAGTATTGTTTGTGTACATGCTAACGCCATTCATTGCTTCCGATTCCATGGAAAAAGCAGCAACATCATCTCTGCCGCTGCCATGAACGTCGCTATTCCTAAGCCAAACTGCCGACGGTGTCACAGGAGACGACATCGACGACCTCCACAACGAGCCGGAACCGTAATAACCTTCCGGTAATGAAACTACGCCTCCTCTGGCCACCTGGCAGCAGTCATCCACCTCAAGCTTAATCGAATTCGATATTCCGATAGTGGATAAGGACGGCAACGACGGAGGAGTGATTAACCGTCATTTGCTCGGCCGTTTAGGTCGCTGAACTTCTTCTAACATCATACGCTGCAAAATCTCTTAATCTTCAGCGACTTTACAAAGTAACGCCATCATTTGCTCCGGCCGTCGTTCGGTCGCCTCGAGTCTCTTGTTCATGCCTACAAGCTCCTCTTCTAAAGCCTTCTGCTCCTGTTTTTAACCTCGCAATCTCCATCACCATCACCATCTCCTCCTCCTCCTCATCTTCTCCTTGCAAATATTTCCCCTACTGTTAACTTGCCTCTTCTTTCCCAATGGAGAAAATGTTGATGAATGGAGGAAGAAGATGATTAAAAAGGGGCCTGCGTGACACATGTGTGGTATAAAAGACACATAAAAGACATTTTTGCCCTCATGTGGAAAGCATGTGAGTACAATTAACGTTTCTCACAAACGTCCGTTTGATTAAAGGACTAAGGGTGTGCAAAATTTCTATTTAAAGTACCGTTGGAGTAATTTTAAATGTTAAAGGACTAAACCAGTCATATTGCGTAAACATAAAGGACCAACGAAGTAATATTCTCTAAGAAATATGACGGGAGAGAAAAGTATAGATACAGAGATAGACCGGAGTTCAAGAAAGACAGAAAGAGTTATTGATCAAGAGTAGATCGATAACAAAATGAGAAAGAGAGAAAAAGAGATAGAAATAGAGATGCGGAAAGAGTTATTGATCGAGAGTAGATCAATAACAAGAAAGAGAGAGAGATAGAGAGAGTAGACAAGGTCGAGATTAGACCAAAGAGAGCATGATTGATCGAGAGTAGATCAATCAAAGAAAAACTGATCAAGAGTAGTTCGTTTTTTCTTAAAAGGAGAGATTCAAAAAAGAATTGATCGAGAGTAGATCGTTTTTCTTAAAGTAGGTTAGAGAAACCGAAGATTTGATTCAGCAAAATCAAATACAGATAGAGAGACCGCATTTGAGACACAGATGCATCATTTGAGACACAAATGCAGAGACAGTTAGAGAACCTAACAAGATTGAGATTGCACAAGCAAGAAGATGCAAGTGTTGCAAGATTGAGATTACACGAGCAAGAAGATGCAAGTGTTGAAGACAAACAGAAGAACAGAAGATTGAAGACTTGAAGAACAATCAAGATTAAGGGGGAGAATGTTAGTTTAATCTTGATTATGTAATTAGTTTAGAGTTAAATTTTTAATTGTATAAAGTATAAGGGCCTAGAATAAGCATTTAGTAAACATAAAGAGTTGCAACTATTCGTAAGAGTCGCAACCCTTCGTGAAGAGGCACGTCCGAACCATTGTGTCGGTTCAGACACACCTTTTAGATTATTATAAATAGGAAGCATTGTAAAGATTTTAAAATGTGTGATTTCAAAGATTGTTTATAATAAAGATTAGTTTCGGTAAATCAAGTGATTATTTTTAGAGAGTTTTCCCAACAGGTAAATGAAGAATCACTGCCATCCTTGGATTTCTTATAAGTTCTGGCATGTCTTCAGTAGTTTTTTAATAATTATATGTTAGGCGAATGGTTAAAGAAGATAGAATAGGTTTCTTAGTACTAACCCTTGCAAAAAACATATATAAACCAAAATAAAGACATGCTTATATCTCTTGGGCTCATTCCCAAAGGTTGCATTGATGTCTGTAATCTTAAAATATATGTCTTTCCTATAAATAGATCATCAAACAATCAAATCAGAAGCTTGTGACATGTGAACAAATTAAGCTCCTCCGCTAAGAAAGAGATCTCGAGTCAAACAAAGTTAAGATATTGGTGAAGAATATGCGGTAACAAGGTATAAAGATATCATTAATTAACCTAGCTAAACAAAAATATTTTAATGTTTAGCCTTATGGAGGAGATGACAAACTACTTGCCCTGACCTATTAAGATGAAGATCATAGGAAATGAATTAATCGTTTCTTCATCAGAGGCTCACATTTGAGCACGCTTGATGAAATAGACCCATTCACAGATGTTGGAAATATTGATCATGACCAAATGGAAATTGATGAACATGATATGTGTTGCAGATCAAGCGTATATCAAAAGTACTGAGCAGAGCAAAAATGCAGATTTGTTTCCACTGCTTTCTTTTCTTTCTGTGTTCCATGGTTAACTAATTTAATCTAACGCAATTAATCTTTGTATTTTGTTTGAGTCAGGTTAGTCATTTTTACACAACATCTGCACTTAGCAACACTGTACAATTTCAGTTGTTGACAAAGCGATTTAGCAACAGCCTGGTTTTAATGGCAGTTTTCTATTTGCTAAACGCATTAACCTATGGAATTGTGAATTGGGTGTTAGTGATCGAATGCAGTTTTTATAGAAGTTAATCGATCCCTTGATTTATAATGATAGAATTTCTATATGTTGACGTTGCATTAGGAGATGAGAGGTCCAAGATCAATGCTCTAGTCTTCAAACCACTCTATAATGTCCGTCGTTTCCAATTGAAAACTAAAGCAGCCATTGGACCGAAAAAATGTAAGGGCTCGTTTGGTTCATGTGATGAAATATAAAGAAGTAGGACTTTAACTTGGTGTTCTTAGTGTGATTGATGCGAAGGATAAAAGATATGTTTTAGGATATTGGCTAAAGGTGTGAGTAGTTAATAATAGAAATTTAAATTCGTTATAAGTAGGCGGTAAGAATGACATATTAATTCCTTTAATTTAACATCCAAAGTTCCAATGTTTTTCATTCCTGTTTTACCATAGTAACTGTCAAAAAACATTCCACAGAGAATGAAAAATCATTTAAGTGTTATATGATATGAAAGAATCAAGGACAACAAATATAGACAACGTACATATATAAGTTACACTCTATACATAATAATTTAATATTAATGTGGAAGAGAACAACGACAACCCGAGGAGTTACTAAATATCAAAAGACGTATTATAATTTATGCATACGTACCCTTAGATTCAGCAGGTTGGTCAAAAGTAAGAGGGTATATTTTCAAACCTGTGCCAGCAAGCACTCATGTTCTATATATTATTGATAAGGTAGGAGAACTACCAATGTTATTAATCATGCATAGATGATCAAGAAGTTGAACTAAAAATTCCAATTTCTATATTATTCTCACCTACTCATCTACCATTCCTATCCTCCACATCTCATATCTTCTGTATAAATGTAAATCAAAGCAAGCACATTCTCAATTCAACTCCAACACTTTCTCATTTAGTTTCTTATATTCTTGATTTCAACTGAAACATACACCTTCTTAGAGCTGCTAGCTGCTGCCTTCTTCCATCGTACGTCATCTTCGTTTTGTGCAACATCAATGGCTCGGTACTCCCACCTCACTTTCTTCACTTTTGTACTAGTTTCAGTCGCTTTAGCATCAATCAATGGTGGCATGATGGCTGCTGAGGCACGCAAACTTTTGGAGATAACCGAGCCTCCAAAGTCTGAACTCCCTGAGCTTCCCAAACCCACACTTCCCGAGATTCCAAAGCCCACAATTCCTGAGGTTCCAAAACCAACACTTCCTGATATTCCAAAGCCCACACTTCCAGAGGTTCCGAAACCTACACTTCCCGAGATTCCAAAACCCACACTTCCAGAAGCACCGAAACCCACAATTCCTGAGGTTCCAAAGCCCACACTTCCAGAAGTTCCAAAACCTACACTTCCAGAAGTTCCAAAACCTACACTTCCAGAGGCTCCAAAACCTTCAGTTCCAGAGATTCCAAAACCTACACTTCCTGAGGTTCCCAAGCCCACACTTCCAGAGATTCCCAAACCTGCACTTCCAGAGATTCTGAAACCCACAGTTCCAGAGGTTCCAAAACCTACTCTTCCAGAGATTCCAAAACCTGCACTTCCAGAGATTCCGAAACCCACAGTTCCAGAGGTTCCAAAACCTACTCTTCCAGAGATTCCAAAACCTGCACTTCCAGAAGCTCCAAAACCTGCACTTCCTGAGCTTCCAAAGCCCACACTTCCTGAGATTCCGAAGCCGACAGTTCCAGATGTTCCGAAACCTTCACTTCCAGAGGTTCAAAAGCCAGAGGTTCCTACTATGCCCAAGCAAGAAGTACCAAAGGTGCCAGAAATCCATGACCAGCCTAAGCCCACATTGCCAACCATTCCGGAGTTACCCAAGGACTTCCCTACCCCTTCCCTACCCCATCCTTAGAACTCTGGTTTTCTGAAAGCTTGTGATTCGTTCACTTTACCGCTACTGCCATGAAAGATGTTCGACATTTCAGAGTGTTTAATGATTATTTGTGTTTCTCGTTGTTCATTCATATAGTGATTGATTGATGTAATATACACGTACCTTTTATTATATGCTACACCCTGATTCTTCGGTTTTATTACACATGCTTATGGAGGCTGCAAGTCTGCTACTTAATTAATTATGTCTAATTCATGGTCATCAGGAATCAGCCATGACAACCTTAAAGATTTTACACAAACAATCACCGCTACAAACAATCAATTCTTTAAACTTTCTGGCATTAAAACACTCACGTGTGTGTAAAATTACGAACGTATATAGAGAAATATGTCATACGGAGTATATGATTAGAAAAAGTAGCATGAAAAATAAAGTAGAAGCAGTGTAAAATTAAACATATATAAGATAACCAAGGAGGCAAGAAATATTTTATTATTCTAATCAAGCAAAAACCATAGAAACATTGTCTTTAAATAGGCTTACAGCTAGAATTTTAAACAACTAGAAAAAGTGTAACTAAAAAGGGCCTAGTAACTAACTGGTAATTTAAACTTGATTAAAAAAAACTAACGAAAATGTGTTGAAACTGGCCACTAGAACCATGGGAATAGAGAGCAATATTACTTTATATTCATGACATAGTGTTTCTAAATATTTCCAATTAAAAATAAATTTTAACTTCATAAATAAAAACGTAAAGAGATTTTTTAATATCTCATCGAGTCATCGCTTTCAAGTGTGAATAACTTTAATTACTAGCTTTAAAGTTTCTGATCACCATAAATTTAAGCATACAATTTTTTAAATCTCCATATTATAAGTGGTTTATGAAATGGTAGTATAACGATGGAGAATATGGTTTAAACATCAAAAACTCTATATACCACATGTTTTGAATGTCGGGAACGTGATTTATATTCTCTGTGGTGCGGTCGCAACTCATAAGTATCCCTAGAGGGTGGGATCTTTTTTTCACATTCAAAGGTGTGAATGTTTTCTTATTATTTCATACAGTTGTAAATGTGTAGTTTTTATTCATTTCTTGATATATTTTACGCTCTTAATACTAACCGTGATAAGAATTATTATTTTTATGTGTTTGCTTCAACTACAATGATCATACATATTTGTTGTATCGGATTAATTAAGAATCAGACATCTTCTTGATCATCAATACAGTAGTAGTTGTCAATCATGTAATTTAAATTCTCAACATCGCTTCTATTTATTTATGTGATGATATATATGATATGATCATTTGATTAATAGTGTTAGAGAAATAAGGGATCACTCGATTTACAGTTTGAACACAAGCACCGCCAATTTGGGGCTCTTATTCCATGCTTCTACAATAAACTTGAACAAAACGCACCCCTAGGCTGCGTTTAGTTAACGAAAACTAGTTATTTTTTAATTTCAGTTTTCAAGTTATAGTTTTTAGAAAAAAAAAAAACAAGAGTTCACTACTACAAAACTGATAAACGAACCCCGTAAATATAGCCATGTTTTTCAAAAATCTATTAAAAAACCGGGCTATATTAAAACCCGTGTTTTTTTAAATATAATATAGCCCGGTTACATTATAAACAACCGGGTTATATTTCATCGCATTTCCTTCAGCCCTCTTAAAAAACAATATAGCCCGGTTGTTAATTAACGAACCGGTTACATTATAAACAACCGGGTTATATTTCATCGCATTTCCTTCAGCCCTCTTAAAAACAATATAGCCCGGTTGTTAATTAACGAACACAGGCCAAGACAAGACTGCATGGTTTCTGTGACTGTTTTGCTGCTACTGATCAGCTCCAATTACACATATAGATGTTGCCTCATACTCATGGACATTTATACATCATCATAGCATGATTAGTAGTGGTTTTTACATGTTTTGGTGGTCAATTTCCATGCTAGTTTGTGTAGTGGTATCAATAGACCTTATATTTAGATAATAGAATGATTTTTTGTTAGTGTTGATTAAAGTTCAATGTGATGTTTTATAGGTAAGAAATGAAGTGTTAGAGGGATGGCCAAAAATTGGTGTGCGATGGACAACGAAAAATCGTGGAGTTGGAGCGTTGAGGAGGTGTTTTTTAAACATTTTTCGGAGTTAAAGATTTTGGAATCCAAATATTGAAGTCTTATTTAGATACTTAAAATGTATGTTTTTTGAGGTACAACTTGTGGCATGTTATGTATTTTGAAATAGATTATGAATGGAATGTTATATGTATGCTTTATTTTTGCATGTATTAGGAAACACAGGTTGTAATTAATTAAATTAAGCTTTATGCTGGATAATATAGATTAAACAAAAAACTTTAAAAAAAAATACTTTTTGGACTAGGTTTTTTAGTAATAAACCGGGCTATATGTTAATATGTTTCAGAGTTTTTGGACCCGGTTATTTATAAGAAACCTAGCTTTATTTAGGTATTTTTGGGCGCTTTATCCGGGTAGGATCATAAATCGGACCCGGTTAAATAACCGGGCTTTATTTAGGTTTTTAATAAAGCCATCCCCTATTAAAGCTAGGTTAAATAACCGGGCTCTATTTCCTTTTTAACCGGGCTTTATTAGGTGTTTTCTAGTAATGGTTTCTATTAAAAGTGAAAATTTGTTTAGATGATGGAGTTTTAGTTTAAAAAAATTAGGGTAAATTACAAATTTCGTCCATGTGGTTTATTAGAAATTATGGATTGGGTACCTTAACTTTAAAAATTACATTAACAGTCCTTGTAATTGAAGTTTTGTTACGGATTTGGTATTTTGGCCATTTAAAATGACCATTTACCCTTACTAGTTTAATAACTATTATTAATGTTGTTTTTATTATTTTTTCTATGAGTATAAAATAATAAAATAGTTCAAAATAATTTAAAAAACCATTCAAATTAATTTAGTGTAGAACACATGAAAATAAATAATAAAATATTTTTAAAGACATACGAATAATTATTATTATCAATTAAAAACTGAAAAATAACGTTTTGAGTTTAGATTTTTTAAAATAAAATGTAAACCTTTTGTAAGTCATAAAATAAATTATTATTATTATTAAGTATTCATTTTTATCCATTTTACATTAAATGATTTTTAATAAAGATTAAACCATCTATGAAAACATATAAATTGTTATTTCATCATTTTGATGATAAAAAACTTAAAAGAAAATAGTCTTTTAATTTGAGGTTTCCTTTTTGATTTTTTTTGTTGAAAAAATTAAACGTTTTCATGAATAATAAAACAAAAAAAACTAACATTTTGATGAACAATAAAAAATTTAAAGTTTCTGATAGTTTTGTATAACTTTCCTAAAAACTTTCAAAAAAATAACTTTTTATAAAGATTTTAAAATTTTTAAAATTTCAAAATATTTTAAGTTCTTAAACATTTTTTTTCAAAATGTTTAAACTATAAAAATGTTTTTAAACGTTTATTGAAAGTGTTAAAAAGTTGTTTATGTAAAAACTTTAAAAACGTCAAAAAAGTTTTTAATACCTTTTGACAATCTATACATTTATTTTTTTGATTTATAAAAGGTTTACTATTTTTTAAAGTAAAAATATAAACTCAAAACGTTATTTTTTAGTTTTTCATTAATAATAATTATTATGCATTTGTCTTTATTAATATTTTATTATTCAAATTTATGTCGTTTATATTAAATTAATTTTACTGGTATTTTAAATTTTTTAGATTAATTTATTATTCAATAATAATAGAAATATCAATAAAAACAACATTAATAATAATTATTACACAGATAAGGGTAAAATGGTCATTTTAAATGGCCAAAAGACCATACTCGTGACAAAACTTCAACCACAAGGACTGTCAGTGTAACTTTTAAAGTCAAAGGATCTGATCCATAATTTCTAATAAACCACAAGGCCGAAATTTGTAATTTACCCACAAAAATAAGATGAGTGATTATAAAATAAGAAAAATAAGATAGGTGATAGAAAAGTAAGAGAAAGAAAGAGAGTATTATAAAGAAATATAGGGTAGGTAACAGAAAAGTAAGAGATAGAATATGAAAAGTGGTATTGTAAAAGTTGAAATGAAAATTTCTGAAATTGTTGTTAAGGAAACAAGTTTTCATTTTTTCTGAAAAGTGAGATGAAAATTTTGGAAATTTTCGGTAACTTGCATTTTTGTGCAAACACACAGTTCTGTTGTTTATGTGACACAGAAAGGACATTTATGCTCATTTCACGAATTGGAACGGAACGGAGACAACACCTTACAAATTGTATCCAATAATAGAGGCACATACATCACAATTAACAACAGTCTTGTGATCTTAATCTTTTTATCAAGTCATTAATATCATAATAACAGGAACACAACCTCATCGCCAAAATTCACGATTCTTGATTGCATACCCACCTGTTTCCTGCTTTGGACTGCTCCTTTGGTAATCAAGTGTCCATTTCTCATATGTACAATCAACAAAATTATAGTAGCCACCATGCAGAGAAAGCAGACCTTTTGCCACTCGTTCTTCTACCCATGGGTACGTAAGCAAGTTCAACAATGAATTGTTTATTGATTCCTGGAACATAGGAAAAACAAGATTTTTTTTATAAATCATTGGCAGTAAGTGATTATAAGACATAAACAAGCAAAGGGTGCGTTTAGCAAGCGAGATTTTTTGGTTTGAAGTTTTTAATAAAACTGAAAACGTGATAGTTTTTAAAGAAACACATTTTAGAGATGAGAATGTGTTATAAATATTTTTTACCTTTTTATTTTTTCACTCCCCTTTATCATATTTTAGAGATAAGATTGAGGGCACTAGATTGAAAACAAAATGTGAAAACCTCAAGACGGAGTGTTTACTTGTACTTTTGAAAAGTGAAAACGAAAATTACTGAAAACATCAAAAAACAATGGATTTTCACTTTTGAAATCATCAAACCTACCAGATGTGAGTTCAACATCGATACAAATTATTGTTTAACCTATAACTTCGTCATCTTGTTGATTGTAGAGCTCTTAGTTTGATGAGTTTGTTATATTATGCTATATTAGTTTCATTTTTTAAGGAAAAGGTTTTAAAAAAAAAAAAGCCAATTTTTGTTTACCACATGACTTGGATACATGAATGCAAGTTTGTTCAGGTGCAGCAACTTAAACAGTGAAATATATCACAACTTAAGTTGGTAATAAACCTTTTCACAGTGGCTGCACTGCTGGTCAAAGCTGAGGTTAGAAACAGTGGCCTTTGTGCTTGATCTTGCGGCCTTCCCTACCACGACCCAATTCTTGATAAAGCTACTGAAAAACAATCAGAGTTATATGAGAATACGTGCCCAATAAGCATTGAGAAACAGTAACATAAAAAAATCAGAATAACCAAAAAATGAAAAGATTAGGTTCGGTTAGGTTAGCCAAACCTTGAATTTTCTTCATCCTCCATGCCCATGAGGGCACGAATGCCTCCACAACAGCTATGGCCAGTCACCAGTATATTTTCAACCTGCAATGATTCTTATAAGAAACTGTTGTTCATTCGCCATTAATCAGAATTATGGTTTTAGAGGTCCAGCAATGCTCTCGCATAATAATATAATATCCAAGTTCAAAAGATGCAAGACATGGGCATCAACTTGAGTCAGGACTATTTTTCACAAATAAAATTAAAAATTTATTAATTAATCGATTGATGGAGAAAAGTCAGACATCACATAGAGGTTTCAGGCTTTCAGCTCCTGGAAATAGCCTGCCTACAGTGTGATTGGCAATGTAGGAAGATGACTAGAAAGTTAAAAAAAATCAATCAATAACGGTGTCTATTATTGCGTCAGAACATATTTGTTACATATTTAAAAGCATATTTCTGTTTTCGGTTTTGTTATCAAGTTGGCATGCTTTTTCTTGAAATAACTTCATATCGGTTCCTCAGATAAGAACTGGTTTCTTTGACGTCAAAACTTTGCACCTCTTATTTGAGAAGATGGGAATTGATCAACTTTCTTATAAGAAAAACATATATTCTTGCTGAGTTTACATACTATGATATAATAGTGGGCATGTCAATATTATTATTGGAAATGTATTCTTACTTGAAGAGCATTAACCGAAAATTCTAGCGCTGCGTTTGTTTCACATGGTCCATTCTGCACATGAAACCAGAAAGAACATAAAGACTTGTACCAGAGAAGGATACAACTCTCAAAATCAAAATTTTGAAGGCAATTAGGCTCCTAATAGCTTAAGGCATAAAATAAATAATACAAGCGGTTCAACTTTAAACTCCTTTGAAATTATGACCAGGTAAAGGAAGGAAAAATCAGTGAGGTGTGGAATACCTCGAATGGTGGAACAAGATTAGCCACATTACGGACCACAAATGCTTCACCAGGTTGAAATCCTAGGATATAGGAAGGACAAACTCTTGAATCTGCACAAGAAATCACCAGGAACTGTTCTTACAATTGTTAGTTAGCAATACAGTTACCATTTTGGCAAACAACAAGAAGCCTGTATGGTTAAGACAGAGTAGTAATTAATAATTAAACACCTTTGGGGCTTGAGCTTGAGCAAGTTCTTGATAGTGCTCCAGATTTTCCCTGTCCATGAATAATGTCTCAAACTAATACATGCAATAGACTGTGCAAAAAAATTTTGGCTGAAAAATTTTTGCTGCTTACAAGTATTTATGTCTTTTAAAACTCAGGAATCTTTGCTTCATCTCAGTGAATGAATCACTGCCATCCTTGGTTTTCTTTATAAGTTCTGGCGTGTTTTCAGTAGTTTCTTGGACCAGACCTATCCCATCCCTTGATGCTTTTAATCTCAAAGCCAGATTGCTCCTGTAAATGTGTGAGGCAAAAGGTTGAAGAAAAATAGAATAGGTTTCTTAGCATTAATGCATCAACTAGCCCTTGCAGATAACATAAACCAAAATAAAGACATGCTTATCTCTTGGGCTCATTCCCGAAGGTTGCATTGATGTCTTTAATCTTAAAATATATGTCTTCCTATAAATAAATCACCAAACAATCAAATCAGAAGCTTGTGGCATACAAACAAATTAAGCTCCTCCACTAAGAAAGAGATCTCTAGAGTGAAGACAAAGTTAAGGTCTTGGTGGAGAATATGTGATAACAAGGTACATATATCATACATCCAGCTAAACAAAAACATTTTCATGTTTTGCCTAATGGGGGAGATGACAAACCAACCTATATTTACGGTTAAGATGAAGAACCAATAATTTATATTAATTGTTTCTTCATCAGAGGCTCACATTTTGATCACGCTTGATGAAATAGACCCATTTACAGATGTTGAAAATATGACCATGACCAAATGGAAAATTGATGAACATTAAACTAAGAATCAGCTCAACATATGTTGCAAATCAAGTGTATATCTGAAGTGTATTATCACAGAAGCAGAGATATGATGCAGAACTGTCTCCACATCTTTCTTTTCTTTCTGTCATCCATGGTTGAGGGTGAATCTGTGCTCCAGGTTGCTAAAAAAGCAATTTTGTTTCTTACCGTTTATTATTTTCTTTATGAATACCATACATCAAACATATATTTTACTACAAATAACTGAAAGTGAATTCACTTCATTCAAGAAACAATCAAGAAATCAAACTTAATGATATAGTGCCATCCTTCAATCAGCACCAAATACGAATCTTATTTTTGGATCATAAGGAAATTTTGCAAGTAATCTTGTAAATCATCATGATGAACACTTGAGATACTCAAGAGAAATTAAGAAAACAAAGTTTAAATAGAAGAAACATGACATAATTAAGGAACACTGAAATTTTTTTACAGAACCTACTTGGAAGAATTCAGCGATCCCAACTGTGTCTGCACAATTTCCGAAAACTTCAACTTGGAACCAGAGATCTGCACCAGAATTCAAATCAAAACCAATAATCAGTCAAAAAAGTACTGTCATACATTTCATCAAACACCTTATGTGCATCTTACATATTGACACATACATCTGCACAACACGAGAGAGAGACAAAGAGAGAGAAAGTGATTACCGTTGATGTTGAAGCAGATGATTTCGAGAACGTTGATTTGTAGACTGGTGAAGATCCAAGAATTGACTGCGCCATTTTCAAAGAAATTAAAGGGTTTTTCTTGATGGGTGTCCTGGTTCTATGGAATGCGATTCTTTTTTATCGACCTAGATAGATATAGTGGATGCATGGGAATATATGCCAACTGGTTTATAGGTAGACAGATCAAGAACAAGTTTTTCATTCCAAGAAGGGCGGAGAAATCTATGTTGCCAAAAATAGGAAAAGCTGTCTGCTCCGGAGTCAGGGGCCAACTAATCAGTACAGTTGGAAACTACCACAACTGCACTTATTGCCAAATTAATTTTCAAAAAATATTTTTTTAATAGAAATATTATAAAAACAGAAAAGCAATTTGTAACAACAAAATTTTTACAATACAGAGTAATCTTATAAAATTGATTATCTTATATTTACTAACACTTTTATCATCATTACATTTTACTCTCTAAGAGTAAAAATAAAATAATTTTTTATATGAAATTATTGTGTATGACAATTTTTTTATGTACTTGTATACATATCAATTCTCATATTAGTAGCCGACATATAGCCATTAAAATGCAACCTCCTTTGTCTCAAAAATTTTTATTTAAATATAGTCTGGAAAATGTATGTATGGGACTTTTTTGTGAAAACCGGTTGGAGTGTTCAAAATAAATCATATCCTTTTTTTTAAACTAAAGAATGGGCTGAACCTGACATCCATATTCCATAGTGTTGACGTGTTGTGTTAATGTTACGAGAGAAACAAATTTATATTTACACAATTATTATTTTCTCGCATTCTGTTATCTCAAACCTACGACCTGTATTTTTTGAACCATAATTTGCTTAGTGTATATTTTTCGAACTGTAAATCTCTATGTTTTAACTTGACAAATTAAAAATTAAGTATGACTCGAATACATTATATTTTTATGTTGTTTGTTATGTTCTTAAACTGAAAAGAATAAGCTCGTTTGGTATAAAATCACGATTTTATACATACATCTCGAGAGAATTTTGCTAATCACGTCCCCGCCTTCAAAACCACCTCTAAAATGAATATTTACGAGGGCATCTCCAATGCAATGTTTGTGTTAAGAGTTTTTGTTGACGTGGCATGTAAGTTGACAAAGTTATTATAGAAAAGCTTTGTATAAAAAAATGTTTTACAATCAATTTTAATTGTTTCTAATTATATATCTCTCTCATTTCTCTTCTTTTTCTTCTTCAAAAGATTTTCTTTATTATTTTTAAAAGAAAATCTCTTAAAAAGTCTGGTATTGGAGATACCCTAATTACTATTAAATAAAAAAAATGATGTTAAGTGGGTTGTATAATTAATAAAATTAAATGATGGTACAGTAGTAAATATTTTATTGTCTTCTTGAGTTTAAAAGAAGAAGACAAGAAAGCGATTTAAAAAATGCACGTATTAAAAAATGATTTATTATGAGAAAAACCAAAATGTTCACGTTTTTTACGTTTTCATCCTTTAATGTTATTTTTTTTCATAAATGTCCTAAAGTTAATTTTTTCTTTTTGGTTTAGTAAAATTTGGACATTGAAACCCGGTTTTTCAGTTTTTAAAAACCCGGTTTACTAATTATAACCGGGTTCCAATGTCCAAAATTCCCTAAATCAAAAATAAAAAACTAACTTAGGAACTTTTATGAAAAAAAATAAAACGGAGTAACGAAAACGCAAAAAATATAAAAAAAAAATTCAGTTCTTTTAATAATAAACTCATAAAAAAACTAATAATAATCAAACAATTTTATAAATGCATATATTCTTTCTTTGGATTCCCACTACAAGAAAAGTTTTAAGAAAAAGAAGATAACCCAGAATTTGCTTTCCTTTTATTTCTTTATTATTAAAATAAAAATATCAAAAACCAAAAACTTTTCGTTTTTGTCTATTGCCTTCCAAATCGTTATAATCATATCTCTCCCCAAAACCAAATCAAGAATACTATATTCATCTGTATCGGACGGATACTTTAGGATGAAGCTGATGTTAATAACGACATCGTTTTGATGTAAAAAGTGAAGTATACTTACAACTGTAATGGAACGCAGATAGTGTTTATATAGACCAGAAGCCAATTGTAAGGCAACCCACATCTGATCTGATCGCCAACAGTACTACTCTCAATGCACTATGTACCACTATGCTTCTTTCTCTATTCTTCTTTCTTTTTATACATTAATCAATAGTCCCCCTTCTAGCTCTCTCCATGTCTTTATATACTTTTTCCAAAATAATACTTCTTGTGTATTATAAGTTGAGTCGTTCCTATCGTTTTTTGGATTTTGGGCAAAAACTTGTATGGTATCCTTTAAACATGTATGTGTATGTAACAGTCAAAGATTAAAGGAAAAACAACCATGTAAATATGTTGGTAAATATCACCATCAAACAACTAGCAAAACAAGAAAGTCCTAGTATTAAAGGAAACAACCATGTAAATATGTTGGTAAATATCACATTCAAACAACTAGCAAAACAAACAAACTACTAGTATTAGCCCAGGTATCAGATGCTAAAGAAAAATATTGGAGACCCTTGGTTGATTGTTGGGTTCTGATGCAGTAGCCCAGGTTCTACTCTTTTTTAAACAAAAATCTTTTTATATATCAAAAATGGAATTTCTGAATAAAAATAAGGTTTTGTTTTGTTAATATAAACTTTCAAAATTTTCATTTTAATTTTTAATAAAAATGAAAATTTGTTTACTTAACAACAATTTCTTAAATATTCATTTCACTTTTTGAAATATCATTGTTTATACTCTTTCTCTTATTTTTCTATTACATATCATATATTTCTTTATAACACTATTTTTCTCTCTCTTACTTTTCTATCACATATCTTATTTTTCTTATTTTATAATCTATCAATCTTATTTTTCTTAAAACTAAAATTTTATCATCTAAACAAATTTTTCTTTTTAATTAATAAAAACCCTTGTTTTTTCTCCTGAAAATCATAATTTAAAAATTAAATTTGAAAAATTACTGGTTTTCGTAAACAAAACTCAAAGAATTATATATGACGATATATACGTGACTAAATTTAATAGGAGAAACGTGCAGCAGATGGTCAAGAAAAGAAGGCAAAAAAGATGAGGACACAATTGGCCGATGGTGATTGCTCTTCCACCTCAATAAATGATAGGACTTACACCTCACCTTTCCTTACAATTGTCTTTACCTTTTTTTTTTTCTTAAAAACATTTTGGAATTTTTTATACGTGTCTATCTGACGTACGTTTTGAAAAAAAATTCAAAATTTAAAAAAAAAAATTCAAAATTCAGTTTTGATTTAATAAAGATGTAGATGGAAAAACGATATCCCGATTTAAAAAAAGATGGAGAAAACCTTGATCCCTGACGTCTTTTCTGATCCCATTTAACCTTATATTATAAACTAATTTATTATCTGCATATTATGCGGATATTTTTAATATATATAAAATATAATGAATTAAAAGGTAAAGGTATAAATATGGTTTTTAAACAAAAAGCATATAAAAATGATATATTTATTATGACTTATTAATTTTATATATTTCTAAATATATATGAATAGTAATTATTTTATTACATTTTTTTTAAACTTTTATTATATTATATTATATTAATAAGGTAGTAGAGTATTATATTTTATTTGATTTGATTTGAATTCAAAAGTAGATTATATTAGATTTGGATAGATATAATTTAAATTTCTTTATTATTTTTAAAACTTGTAAATGTCACGTGTCGATTCATGGTGATGACACGTGGCTTCACTAGAATTGAGTATGATTACTCTTTTAATAGTATAGATAGATTATTGTATGGTTATATGTCAAAAATAGTAATAATTTTTTGTAGTTTTACCGTTTATAGCTACATTATTTATTTTTTATCATTAATAGCAATAACTTTTGTATTTTTTTACCGATTATAGGAACAACGTTTATCTTTTTTACCAATAATAGCAGCAATTTTTAAATTTTAATCAATAATAACAACATATCAAATTAAATTTATCGTTATCTTTAACTAATCATTATTTTAAATAAACTAAATTTATGAAATCGAAACACATTCAAATAAGTTCATAATCCATTTTTTGTTCAAATTTTGTTAGAAGTAATCAAATTCAATGTGTGCCAATAAGAGAAATAACAGATATGTTTTTTATACAAATTAAAAAATGAAAATTATTTTGATATGTCGTATTTTCATGCATAATCGAGTTTTAGGGGAATGATAGGGGCAATCATTTAATTGTAACAGGACAACTTGAAACTCAATTCATTTTGTATAAGATGTCATGGAATTATAATGAACACGTTATGCTACATTTGTATTTTATTTTGGATACTTATTACAACAATATTTGCATTATTTATTTATTTGATAAATAAATGAATAATAATAAATAATTATGATCTAATTATGGATAATTAGTATTTTATTTATTTGATATATAAAATGGTAATATTAAAAAGATACATTCCTTTATTTTATGGATGATTATATATGATTTAAATTTATGAAAATCAGAACACGTTCAAATAAGTTCATAATGTATATTTGTATTCAAATTTTGTTAGTATATAAAATAATTGGATAATTAAATCTAGGGGTGTTATTCGGGTGATTTTTCGGTTATTTGGGTTATTCGGTTTCGGATATCTCGACCAACTCACCCTCAAACCAAACCATTACTATTTGGGTTAAATGGTGTTTGGTTTAATTGGGTTTCGGGTAATGCGGTTTGGGTTTCGGTAAACCAAACCGAATAAAACATCATATATATTTTTACCAAACGAAATTTTTTTTTACAAACATCAATACATCATACCGCAAAAAGATTACCATACTTCATACATTACATCAAATATCACATGTGATCAAACCAACAATATCAAACAAAACCAAAAGATCACAAAATTCCTTATATGTACTTTCTGCAATTTTCCTACAATTCCCATTTTCCAAACCACAAAATTCACCAATACTCAAAATAGTGAAAGACTGTATAAATTAAACATCTAGTCAAAAAATAAACTTAACAAAAAAGATACCTGGTTAATATCGAAGTCAAAGTGCTGAAATGTCAAGTTGAAGAACCGAATGCTTTTCTCACAGAGACCTCGCCGCCATCGCCGGTCAAAAAATAAACCAGGTTTACAAAATAGAAACCTCGCCGCCGGTCAAAGATTCATCTCGGTAGACGAAGGCAACGAGGAGAAGGGGAGAAGATAGGAGAGTAGATGAGATCGGTCTTGTGACTTGTGAGCGACTGAGTGTGACTGTGAGGGGCTGAGGGCGAGGCTGTGAGTCAGGAGCTGTGGCCTGCAGTTTTGGGTTTTTTTAATGGGTTGGGTTGAGAATCTCTTTATGGGCTTTTTTCTGTTTGTGTTAATCGGGTATTCAAGGCCCACCCGAATAAAAAAGTTAAAACCAAACCGCCCAAATAACCGATTTATTATCTGGTTTTAACCGAAACTCAAAACCCGAACCCAATTAATCCAAACCGATTAACCCCATTCGGTTTTGGATTGGGTGGTTTTTCGGGTTATTTGGTTTTCTGGATTTTTTGCACACCCCTAATTAAATCATTATCATACATTAATTATCCTCCCTTTTTAAATTATTATAAATAAAATGTAACACCCTCCCCGATCCCGGAAATGCCACGTCATTACAATACACAGGTGGCAGCATCGCAATGCTCTATTAAACACATGTCACAGGATAAACAGAATTCACTGATAATTTAAAACTTTTACATAAACACTGTTAACATATAATCCACTAATCACATAAGCTGAACTGTACAGATCGCTACACGAAACTAGCACAAAGCCTTCCAGATAATCCCTGCTCCCAGATCTACAAGCACAGCTACTGAACCCTTCACTGAAACCCTGAACACGGAAGACTCGAATACGTAAGCTCGAAAGCTCGTGAGTACTCGAGGGTTAGACTCTGCACAGTAAACACATAGCATGCGAACACGTAGCACATACACACAACACAAGCTCAATCTCTGTCTCTGGCAATCAGCAGTATAAAGCAGAAATGAACACTCAGCATGAGATCCGAAGCTCTGCACACAGTATCACTGAAGGGGACTCCTCCCCAGCTAACGACCGTGCGCACCGGTGGTTAGCCACAACCCTGTAGCACGGGCGCGAACCGGCTACAGGCCCTGCCGTGTATACACGCTCCAAGGACTGTTAGGGACAGTCAACCCACGCGATCTCACATCGTGAATCACCGTCCGTATGGAACTCATCACGGACCCCCGGACTGGATCTCATCTCATGCACACATATAACACATATGTGGAAAATAGAATCATACCTGGCGCCCACGTCCCTGTCTCATACACAGTACACAATATACACATATACAAAGCTAACTGCACAATCATGACTCGGAAAACAGTCCCGCGGTTTAGAAAAGAACTCGGGTACTCACCTGATTGATCCACTAATCCCGAAATCTCTGACTCGGCTCGGCTCGCTGACCCGTCCCTGAAATCACACGGATCCCCAACCGTTAGCACAAACTCATTTCAAAAGATACACATAACAATCTATAATCCAACTCATAACCGACCCGAAAGCCTGATCAAAACCCGGCTCGAAAATCCCAAACGAAACCCGACTCCAAAGCCCCCATAATTAATCCCAACCGAAACCCCGAAAAACCGATCAAAACCCGAATCACAATATATCCGACCCAAAACAAACCCAACGGAACCCCGAAAGCTTAATTCAAACCCAACCCAGCAATCTCAAGTAAAACCCAACCCCAAAAGTCCCCAAACCCGGCTCCTAACAGCACCTGCCCAACCCCAGCCTCTGGCCTCTCGAACGCGCCGCGTTTCCCCTCCGAGCGCGCCGCGCTTTCTGCGCTGGCCATCGTCCCTGTTCGCGTTTCAGCTTCTGTCCAGGAGTGCAAAACTCCATTTTTACCCGATTTTTAGCCACAATAGCACCCCCAATTGATATATAACTTCACTACACTACTTACACAACCAAACCCACAAACCCCTAATATATATCATGAATTAACCCATGAGATTTCAAGCTTTCTTACCTCAAAACTCAAGAACTCAAAGGATGGAGAAGAAGACCAAGATTCAGCAACTAATTTCTTGAATTGAAATTGGCTTCTTGCTGGATTCACACACCACACACACGCATACACTTAACACACACTTCACACACTTGCACACTTTCTTAATGTGGAAGGAAAGCAAAAGAGAAGTACGTACTTATCCCTTTCTATTTTCAGCGGGTTCCAACCCATTAACCCGAACCCGATACCCCATTTTCATAATTAAAATCCACTTAACCCATTTAAATCCACGAACCCAAATATATAATTAATCCACTAAATTAATTATTCAACGCCACGTAACTCGCAAACCCGACACGTATAATCCACTACTCGGGTTCTCATTGGTCCGATACAAATATAATTATTTAAACATCCACTAAAATAATTACACGCAATTATCTCAAATTTGGGATGTTACATAAAAACACAAAAAATCATACTATTTACTATTAATACTTGGTATTTTATAATTACATTACTTAATATATACTATAGATGTATAATTACTTTTAATTATTCATATGTTACAACATAGATTATAATGTCAGCACATGACGGTGACTAAATCTGTACAAAATATCAATATACTCATAAAATAACAATGTACTAGTGTTTTATAACTTTTAATCCTAAAATTGTTGTTGTTGTGTTATTGTTGTTGTTGTTATTAGTATTATTATATACAAATTAAATCAAAAAGAAACAAATAATATCCTTTTGCTATCAAGAAGCAAGAATGGGTTTTCAAAAGGGTTTTAGTAGAAAAACAAACCTCCATACTTCCATAGAAGAACACATCCATCCTTCAATTTTGGAGAACCACCAACTAAGAGCATATCCATCGATTTACATTTGTTGTTAAGATTTGATGATTGATGTCTTGTTCACTTGTGAGGCGTGTTAGAATTTCTATTTGTATTGACTTATATGTTTAAATTATTGGGTTTTATTTTTAATAGACTTATTGGGCTATTAATAAATAAACTAATACAATTATGGGGCGTTTGGTTCGCTGGAATCTGACGGAATGGAATGAAATCTGTCAAAGGAATGGAATTCTGGAAGGAATGGAATCTGTCTGAATCTAAATACTATAGTTTGTTGAGAATGAGAAGATCTGTTGTTAGAAGGATTGCTTTGAAGGAATAGAATTTAAATTCCTTCCATTTGCAATGGAATTGTCATTCCTTCAAAAGGGGGGATTTTTTTAAAATGTGGAATGACCATTCCATTCCTTTGGACTACCAAACAACCCATCAGAATGGAAAATTCATTCCCTTTTCGCCAGATTCCATCAGATTCCAGTGAACCAAACTCCCCATTAGACTTTAGGTTTGATGGTAACCCTAATTCTCATTCTATGTATAGTGAGGGTTCTCAATACCCTAAAGCAACATTAAGATCCCTAATCTCAATCTATCAGAGATATGTTGTCTGGTATAGAACATTAAGGTTGCGTTTAGTTCACGAAAACTAGTCATTTTTTCATTTCAGTTTTCAAGTTATAGTTTTTAGAAAAAAACAAGGGATTCTATGAAAAGTGAAAACTTGTTTAGATGATGAAGTTTTTGTTTTAGAAAAAATAAGATAGGTGATTATAAAATAAGAAAAATAGGTTAGGTGGTAGAAAAGTAAGAGAGAGAAAGAGAGTATTATAAAAAAATATAGGGTAAGTTATAAAAAAGTAAGAGAGAGAATATGAAAAGTGTTATTTTAAAAGTGAGATGAAAATTTATGAAATTGTTGTAAAGTAAACAAGTTTTCATTTTTGTTGAAAAGTGAGATGAAAATTTTGAAAATTTTCGGTAACTAAACGCACCCTAAGGCTTTAGGTGAGAAAGTCTCTCACAACCCTGTTCGTTCGTCGTCAGGTTTTCGCATAAAAAAGACGATATCAATAGATCAGACATTATTTCTTTTATGGTTTATCTTAATGATTTAGCAATATGGTTGATCTGAGATTATTATTAAAGTAAATCTAACAAGGTGGTGATGAATGGATGATGGTTGTTTTAGTGGAATGAATCCATTCCTAAGTTGTTCTATGTTCAACTTCTTGTTCGATATATCAATTTCCAACCGATCATTTTTTTTTGGTCTTGTGAACAGTTTTTTGGAAATGTGGAATGAATCCATCCACACGAGGTTTGATTTAAGTTTTAATAATACTAATAATGATGAAGAAGATGATGATGATAATAATGTATTAAGTTTAAGTTAAAAAAAAGACATCAAGAAGCAATGTAGATTGTTGTTGTTATGATGATAATTAATGAAGACTCACTCATCATTTGGTGTTGACTTATCATTCTATATGGACACCTAGTTAGCACCACATCATATCCACACTTTAGTCATCACATATTGTTGTTATCGAATCATTGTTTACAGTGCAATGCTATAATAATAATAAAAATTGTTAGTAGAATGTTACTTTATGCGAAAGAGTAAAATTAATACAATAAAAAAAGTTGCCAAGATGTTCTTTTATGCCGAAAACTTTAAAACGATGATGTTATTCCAGATCCTTTTAATGATATAAAACCTAAAAAATCTTTTAAAAAAACAAAAAACGAAATCCACGTATGATTGACTAATTGACTGGGCGGGGTGTAATCGAGTTGAGTATCACGAAGCTCGAACTCGATTTGACTATAAAACTCGAGTCAAGCTCGATCGAGCCTTAGTTTTGAAACTCAACTTCGACTCGATAAACTACTCGATACTGTCGAACTCGACTCGACTTGACTCAATTAAATTTGGTATAAAAGAAATTGAAATATAAATGCAAAAGATTCAATCTAATTTTATCCAACAGTAAGCAAAAAGGGTAAAAATATAAGAATGTAATTTTACATTTAGAATTATATAGTTTGATTTATATAATAGGGATAATTGCGCAAAAAACTCACAACTTGTCAGTTTTTCGTGATTAAAACCTCAAACCATTTTTCGTTGTATAGAAAACCCCGAACTAACTAAAAATCAGTAAATCAAGGTTTTATCAATGGGTAACCGGTTGAAACCGGTTATTAATCCTTCGTGGACCGGTAAATAACCTACGTGGAATAGATTTTAATTGTTGAAACCGGTTGCCATATATTAGACATCACTTAAAGACTTGCTGATAATTTTTAATTGTAATTTTTAAACGGGATTACATCATCAACGAGGGTTAAAATGATGTGTAAAACTTGGAAAACGGTTTTAACAATTAAAATTTATTCCACGTAGGTTATTTACCGGTCCACGTATGATAAATAACCGGTTTCAACCGGTTACCAATTGATAAAACCTTGATTTACTGATTTTTAGTTAGTTCGGGGTTTTTTATACAACGAAAAATGATTTGGGGTTTTAATCACAAAAAATTGACAAGTTTGGGGTTTTTTGCGCAGTTATCCCTATATAATATTACAAAGTTGAAGGGTAAAACTGTAAACATGTAAACTTAAGCTCGGTTAGGCTCGTCTTGAGCATGTCATTTTAATACTCGAGCTCGAATACTACTCGAGTAGCTCGAACTTGAGTTCGGGTCGATTAATTACGAGTCGATTTTGAGCTTTTTACGAGTGGTGACAGTTCGATCCCAGCTCTAGCATCCAAGATCCCAAACGGCCCAACCCAACCCATCCTAGTCCGCCGGACGCCACCCTAACGCCTCCTTACCCTCGCAATTTTCTACACTCGGACCTCTCTTCGACCTCTTCAATGGCCTCTATAACTCCTCCGATCTTCTCCTCCGATCCAACTCCTCACAAACTCACTTACGCAACCCCTAAATTCAACACCACCACCACCTTCCGATTGAACCACCCGTCAACCTATTCGTCGACTCTCTTCTCGTATCCTCTCTCTAGGGTTTTTGATTCATCGATTATCTGTCGATGTCAAAAGAATAACGATAAAAGCAACGACGAAAACTCTCGAATATGGGAAGTGCTTCGAGAGATTTCTAAGGATGCAATTAGGTTGCTCAAGGATCACAAGGCTGGATATCGTGACAATTTCAATGCGAAGAAGGACGATTCCGGTGGTGCGTTTGTGAAGAAAGAAGGTGAGGTGGTGGGAGATGGAGATGGTGATGAGGATTGGGAAAGATGGAAGAAGCATTTCATCGAGATTGATGAACAGGAGCGAATTGTTTCTATCTTGAAGGTATGTACAATCTTTGTGCATGAAAATCACAGCAATATCAGTTTATGGTTGTTGTATGAAGCTTGTTATGTTGATTTTTGGGCAAGTATTCGATATTATGGTGACAAATTATAATGCCGTTGTTATTTGTTCATAAAGGTCCCCTATATAATTAAAACATATTATAGACATTTAATTAATACTCATACAATTGCCTAAACTATCTCTCAAGAGGAATGAATCTTATGAGTCATGATTTACATGTCGAGCAAACGGCACAAAGAAAGTAAATGCATAGAAAACATAAAGAAACAAGAACACAAATTGTGCTTAGGGGTGTTAACCTTACCAAAATTGTATTTTGGATAATTAGTTTGAGAATCTTATGAACCTAAACCTAAACCAAAAAATTTGGTTAAATGGTTTACCAATAAACCGTTTTCTAATTAATAAATTTAAATTAAAAAACTCCAATACCTAATTTTTAAATAACTTTAGAAGTTCAAGAATAGAAAGCTAGGACTAAAATTACTAAGTATCAATAAGATATTGTTAAAAGATTGGATCTTTAAAATAATCTAATAAACGTTTTTTGTATTTTTATCAAATTAAACTGTAAAAGTATAGTTTTAATTTGGATTAAAATTTTAATGTAGACTAATAAGATGAGCTAAAATTATATATTATTGTTTGGTATAAATGCTAATATTGACAGGCCAAAAACTATATTTATAAAGTTATATTTTATATTAATTGTCAGTCACCAAAATCATGAACTGTAGCCGAAATCGAAAGTTTTCTCCGGTTCGATTAAACAAACTGAAATTTATTTAAAAAAATCGGGTTGATTAACCTTGAAAACATAACAGTTCATCATTTTTTCGGTTTCTATTTATTTTGAACACCAAACCATGGAGGCATGGATGACCCACATCTATGGCACACTAGCTAGTCACTTGTTCTTTTGGATTAGGGTTTACATACGAGTTAAGAATTACATGGTATGGAAGTATGGACGTAGGCTGTTGCTATTATCCTGTTAGAGATCAATACAAGATTATAACTTACTTTGAGATTATTCTGTTCTCTTTTAGAAGTTAGACCATGTCACTCACTTCATGCTTTTTATTTTATATAAGATTTTGTTGTAGTTAGATTAGCATTTAATGTTGTTGTGGACTATTACGGTAAAATTGTAAATAGAGAATTCCAGCAATGTCTTGGCTCTTGATTACAATTACCAACTCACCGTGGTAACGTATGCACTAAATTCTGACATACATTTCATATATCATAACAGTCACAACTAAATCGTGCGCTTTTTGAAGAGGACTACGAATATGCTGCTAGGATTAAGGTGGCAATTGCAGCGGCTGCGACTAATGACACTGTTGGCCGGGTGATGTCTCAGCTGAATGTAAGAGAATGATCTTCTTTGTTATAAATAAGGATCATCAGATCTGCAATTACAATTCTATACTGCTTTGTTGTTGATGCTGCAGAAATCCATTAAGGAAGAGCGTTACAAAGATGCAGCATTTCTACGAGATTATGCTGGTGCAGGTCTAGTAAGTTGCTACAACTTCTCTTTAGAATATTGTACTTTTGATGTTACTTGTTCTTGAATGTTTTTATACAGCTAACTCCATGGGTCTCAACATATAAACACACATGTAGTAAGCAACATCACATAGTTTTTTTTAAGGAATGCTCAATATTTGTTAACCGAATGAGGCTTGGCATGAAGTGTAGATGATTTTGACTTTGTAACTGTCAAAAAATAAGCCACAAATTTTAAAGAAAAACAGAGGTTTCTGTAAGTAACCATATTAGTTAAAAGTGAATTAGCAGACAAGAGCATCACAAACATATCTATAAAAAGCTACTCATAAATGCTGATGCATGCCATATTTCTTATAATTATTTATTTTTTATCTGAAGGAAATATTCGGATGTAAGCTTGATTTCTTCATGTGTTGAATATTTGCATAGTCTATCAACGTAGTTGTATTCCGATCAGCAGTCAACTTAGTCTTGTCTGTCATGGACCTTCCGAACTAAATTTAGTCTCTTCCTTGCTTTCGCATGTGGTTTACTTCATATTATTTATCTTCCATATTAGGTCGGCTGGTGGGCTGGATATTCAGATGATATCCAAGACCCATTTGGCCGTATTATCCATATAAGTGCAGAGCATGGCAGGTACCTTGCCAGAAGTTATAGTCCCAGGTAGAGTGTCTAAGTCTTATGCATCGTTTGTTTGATTCTGTTCTGTTTTCATATATATATATATATATATATATATATAGAGACTAAAGATCTTTTGTGAACACTTTATCGTTGTGAACATTGTGAACAACCATAAAATAGCTTTTGAATCTTATTAAGCGGATATTTCCAATACACGTTGCATTACGTTAATGTAAACGTTGAGTTTTTGGATGAACACGTTGTTGTTGCATCACGTTAGATTGAGGTTTTTGGAGGAACACGTTGACGTATCACGAAGGGTGAACCATAATGATGCATCAAGTCATCAACGTCTTCATCATTTTTTTTGAATTTGTGTAATTTTTCTTTAATTTGAAGGTTTATTAATTTAATTTATTTAGCATTTATTATTTAATTATTCGATGCACAATCAATTATTATAAAATTATAAATTGAATAAACTAGATATATGTTTCTCCTAAACTACCATCCGCTAGATGCATTTGATATGTTGCATCACGAGATGGACTTGATTCATTGGCTATAAGGTGGTTCTCTGGTTAAGTGATGCACAAAAGTTCTCCATTAAACCTAAACATAACTCGTAATTCAATGTAGAATAAATTACATAAATGGTCCTTGTGGTTTCCTCCAACCTACAAAAATCGTCCTCATCTTCATTTATTACGCCACTGGCCTTTTACTGTTCGCTTTCGTGGTGGTCCCTCCTTCGTCAACTTTAGCAGTAACCGTGTTAAAGTTATTAAAAAGACCATTTTACCCTTTTCAAATTAACACTTTTGGTCCCTTATGTATGCTTACCATTTTTTTTTATTATAATACTATAAATAAATAAATAAAAACTAATTAAATAAAAAAATATCATTTAAAACTCTTCCTCTCTCCCAACTCTTTTCTGTCGCCGATGAGCCAACAAACACCCTACCGTCGGCCACCGCCTAATCCATACCACAGCCATCGAACCCCTTCTTCCCCGTTTGAAACCCTATAAACCTCCTCGTTCTTGATCTATTTCTATCGAGGGCAAGTCTGATCACAACCTGTCACACCCTCCATCGTCGTTGACACCTAGCTAAAATAAAAGTTTCAAAATCAAAGGTGGATGGTGCTAATAGATGGTCAATGATGTTGTTGACGTACAATGATGGATGACCTGTAGACAATGGTGGCCGAAGATGGTTGTTTATGAAGAACACCATGAGGATACAAACATTCATACCTAACTAAAAATTCATAAAATAAAAGTTGATAATTATTATTTTAATTAATATGCTTTTAAAAGTAATTAATTAATCAACCGTAATTTATTAGAAGTCTTAAATAAAAATGAAAAAAAAATATGTTTTTTTAAATATTAACCTTACAATTAATTAATTAAAATTATTAAGTATAAAGGACCAAAATAGAAATCAATTAAAACTTGAGGGACAAAAACAAAAGGGTAAAATGGTCTTTTTCATAACTTTAATGGAGTGTCCGTTAAAGTTGACAAAGGAGGGACCACCGACAAAAGCAAACAGAAAGGAGAGACTATTGGACCATTTATGTAATTTACTCTTCAATATATAATATCTGTTACTTAAATGGAAGGCCAAACATTGTGCTGTCATTGCTTGAGCTTACTGCAAAAATTTTAGTAAGGTGGCTCAGTCTTTTTATAGAATCAATTGAAGTCATTAGCTGATCTTTACCAGTGCTATGTCATATTGAAGATTTAGCTTGTGTCTTTGAATTCCAGGCTGCTTGCCAAATCTCCAGATGGTGCCCCTTTGTTTGAGGTTTTTATTACAATGAACGAGAAAGGCGAATACAAACATCAGGTAGCTTTCTATATCTGGCTCAATTTCTTTTAATTTGATTGCCATGTGTACTCTTTTACCTAAATTGGTAAGATGTTTTTCTTTTATATTTTAAGTTTTTAACCACTACCAGCATGATGCTCACATATAATCCTCAAGGTAAGATAAATTAGATTTTGATCCTTAATTTAACTTATCATGGGATTGCATTTGTTTGATCAGTCTGTCTACTTGAAGCGGAGCAAGGGTCCTGGAGATTTTCCGATTGCTTATTCCAAGCCGACTGGTCGTGTTAGTGTCATGAATTCCCTGGACGCCATGGATGACCACGATCATCTATTTGCAGATGATGGTGGAGATACCGATGGCGTTGAAGACGAGAATGATGATTCTGATGTGGCCGAGGAATATGGTTTTGAGGACAGTCTAGATATTATTCCTGGTGCAAAGGACCTGAAAATTAAGGTAATGAACGTCACACCAGCAGCAGTAGAAAAAGACACAGATCTACTAGCAGAGGCTCTTTTAGAAATAATGGGGGAAGAGGATGACAATGAAGATGAAGAAGAGGACGAGATAGAGTTGGAGAGCATAGATGAACTTGAAGATGGAACTGATGTTGAGCAATATGATATTGATTTCGATGCTGGTAGTACAATAATTGATGATGAAGGTAACAGTCAAATTGCAGTTAAGGTTGTAGTTGGTGATCTGGTACAAAGACTTTCCAATGACACATCTTATAAAGATCTACTTCGAGTACCAGCTAAGCTAGAAAGGAAAAGTCTCTCTTCCTTCACTTTTCGTATAGAGAAAGAAAAGAAACATTATTCTTCTGGCAATGCACAATCTACGAGTAACCGATATGCTAGAATCCGAGGTAATCATAGCATAGACACTAGTTTTGATCTTGCAAAGGCTATTGGAAGAGGAAAGATAATGAAGGTCAGTTTGGGTACATTTTCTTGTTGTATACTTGTATATCAGATGAACTGTTGATTGCCTGACGTTCCTGTTGATATCTTTCCATTCTGCAGGTGCTTAAAGATGTTAAACAGTTGATAAGCCTGACCCTTAGCCCGGATGAATATCATCCGCCTTTGTCTGGATCTACAACATTCAACCGTATTGACGTTTCATCATCTGGAGATCTATTTAATGGTAATCTACAAGTTGAAAACTTTTAGTGTCTCCAGGTCTTTTCTGCCAACCGTATTGTCATTATTGTGATTTTCCTACATGGAACATCTTTCTTCTGTCACATATTTTGCTCTCTTTAAGCTAAATTTATGGCACTAACATATACCTTGCACTGTTGCAGGACTATATGTTGGTGCACATGGGATATACACTTCTGAGGTCATTCATCTGAAGCATAAATTTGGCCGCTGGCAAGAGGATGGCAGCATGAAGGAATCCTCGAATCTCGAGTTTTACGAGTATGTTGAAGCTTTAAAGATTACTGGGGATATTTACGTTCCAGCTGGTCAGGTAAACTCTGCATACTGTTTTTCTTTTCCCTATTTTTAAAATCATATAAAATACTCTTTGCACCTTCTTTGAAAATTAGTTTCTGAGATGGCACTATTAGAAGGCATCAGTTCTTGTATTATGTTGTGATCTTCTCAACAGGTAGCATTCCGTGCAAAAGTTGGAACCAAGTATCAACTTCCTCATAAAGGGATCATTCCAGAAGAATTTGGAGTGGCAAGTCTACAGCTTTCAGATTATAACTCTACTCTTTTTTCTTTTTCTTTTTTTCATAAACTTGTGATACGAGCTTCTCTGATATCATTTTTTGTAATAAAGATTGCTCGATATCGAGGACAAGGAACGCTTGCAGATCAAGGATTTGAAAATCCTAGATGGGTAGATGGTGAACTTTTTTTTCTTGACGGAAAGGTTTCAACTTCTGTTTCTTGCTTGATTGGTTTTCTTCTCTTTAATCTACCACTGGTATAATTCCTACTTTGCTCTGGCCTTTTGCAGTACATTAAAGGAGATCCTGTTGTCTTATTTGCATACTGGACCCTTGAATCCCATTTCTTGGTGTTCTACGATCAGTTAAGGCTTCAGGAGTAGATTATCCTTGTACATGAAGTTTCACAAATCTTTTTTCTACATGGTTTGGATTTAATACGTAAGCTCTTTATATCTCTCATGCTTACCGGATACATATTCAAGTATGCATCCTTTATGTCATAGAGAGATGTTAGGTCTTATAATTTCTCATAATTCTTTTGCAGCATCAGATGACTTCTGTTTTCGTGGAGTCTTATAGTTGCTATAAAAATGCGTAAATTAATGTTGCTCAATCGACAAAATGTAATTATTAGGTTTTTGAAGCATTATTACATTGGATGCAAGTAGGGTGAATTTGAGGTGAAGCCAATCATGAGTGGCTGCAGAAGTTCTGTTATCTAGGATTATCCGGCTTTTTGTGTTAATATATACAAGTTCATTGCCATATTCCAAATAATAATGTAGATTCTAATCAGATTGTTGATAGAGGTTGTTATTATCTTTGTTGCTCTTTATTCTTACACTTTTATCGTTGCCAGAACTATCATGGCTGGATAAATCTGAAGTCTTGGAATAGATGAAGGTTTTGACAGGGTTACATTGTACCTTAGTAAAATTCAGACAGCCTGTTGTGATTTCGTACTCCTCGCCTATTCATGTGTGAGTTTTGATGTTTTGATATTGAAAATTCGCGAGCGAGATCATGAACATGTTTGAAGATAGAATTGCTTCCAGGATTCTTGAAATAAGATTTGCTAGAGGTAAACTAGTCTTGAATACAATATATCAGGCAGTGATAAACACTACTGTCATCTTAGGTACTTTAAAGTTTATAATTGATGATTATTCAAGGTATAGACATGAAAAAGAAGCAGCACGCCATTGGTTTATGCAGATAAACGTAAACATACACATCATGGCTAGTTAAGCACGAGAAAACAGTGTTTCCTCGTCACTTATTTAGAGCACCGAAAGACACATCTTTTGCTATTTTCGCTCCTCTTCCTTTAGCCATGTAAAGACCCATATGATGCATCAGCTCCTGCCATAAAATAAATTGTTAATCGCGAAGCAATTAATCGTTTGATCAGCTGTATGTCTCCCCCGGCCACTTTAAGATGTGTAGACATCAGATTGAAGAAGACAGTTTTGAAAACTACTTGAGGTAGCAAACTACATATCATGTTTGGTTGAAAAGTGACTGAGGAATCTAATTTCATTTAGGGGCGTTTCGTTCGCAGATTTTTTCTCTGGGATTTGCATTTTTTCAAAGGATTTGCATCATGCAGCATTTGTATTTATCAGGATTTTGTCAAAGGATCTGCATAATCTTATAGTTAAAATTTGTTAATCTGAAGAATGCAAAGTAACTGAGATTTAAAATCCTAGGGGGAGGCTGAGTTTTTAAATTACAAAAAATGAAAGGATTTATGAAATCCTGGGATTTTAAATCCTTACTGAAATCTGTGAACTAAACACAGGATTTTAAATGCAATTCTCATTGAATCCCAGAAAATTCGCGAACCAAACGTTCCCTTAGCATTTGATATTCCCTCAACCTTCTCTTTTCATCATCCTCCCTCTACCCCAATTATTATATAACTTAAACTAAGCTTTCTATGATCCTTTCATTTTTTGGTTCTATCATTTTCAAATCTCATCATATCAAATCCTATCATATTCTAATCCTATCATATCAAATTCCAACAATCTAAACGCCACCTTGTTACCTGGGGATGAGCTAGTCCATCTTTACTGTCCGTTGAAGCCGATGCCGGAAAATCAAAGGTGGCACAGCCATGTGAATACACCACCACATCTTGCAACGGTGCAAGAAACCCGCGGTTTCTAGCTGATAATGTGGAGCAAACAAAATCCAGCACACATATGTCCGTGCATATCCCTGCAACCAATAACTTGAAGCGAAAAACACATAACGAATGGCTAGTTAGTTGAGCTTTCAATCCTTGTTTACTAGTTATTGAACGAGGCCACATCGAGATCGAGTGGTTTTTGAAGTTACCAGTTGAATGTTATTGGTTTTAACCCAGTCCACAAAAACATTCGAACCATCTTCTTCGAAAGAACCTATATAACCATCGTAACAATCCTTGCGTCTGATGGTTACATTTGACTCTTTCTCCAACCACTGTAGAGCTGTAAGGACAAAACATGACACCCAAGATTAAGATTGACTCAAGGCCACATGTTCAGTTTCCTGGCCTCTTTTTTTTTTTTTTAGGGCTAATTGCCAAAAATAGAAATAACTTTGTGTATTTTTAGCATTTATAGCAACATTATTTATTTTTTATCATTAATAGCATCAACTTTTACATTTTTTTATCATTTATAGCAAAACTTAAAAAAGTTGTTGCTATAAATGATAAAAAGAAGGGTTAATATTGAAAAAACCCTATAAACTTTCTCATTTTCACGATTAAGTCTCTAAACTTTTTTTCCGATTGTTTAAGTCCCTAAACTATTTTTGTATTATTATTCAAAAGTATATATTTTTGACCGGCTACCGGATGAGTAGGTAAAACACAACCAATAAAACAAAAATTTTAGGGACTTAATCGCTAAAACATGTAAAGATAGTGAGTTTTTTTAATAAGACAAAAATAGATAAGGGACTTAAGCAATCAGAAAAAAAGTTTAGAGACCTGATCACAAAACTAAGGAAATTAAGGATAAGATTATGGGGTTTTTTTAGGATATATAATACAAAAGTTGATATTATTCATATAAAAAAATACAAAAGTTGATACTATTAGTGACAAAAATAAATAATGTTGCTATTAATGATAAAAAAAATCAAAAAGTCGCTACTATTTTTAGTAATTGACCATTTTTTATAAAAGGAAAGTTAACCCCAAGAAGTAAAATCGTGTGAGTCGAACTCAGAAGTACGAAACAACAAACGGGTAGAATTAAAGATATGATACCTGGAACCAAATTCGATTCATCAGAGCCAGCAACACAGTGAGAAGGATAAGGGTGTTCGAGTTTTCCAGGTTGATGTGTATCTAAAAACGCAAGAATCGGCCATTTCTTCTCGCAGAAAACTCTCGCTAGCTTATCTGATTTGTCGATCATTTCCGATATCTGGTTGTTTGCCTCTCTTGGTGCCTTTTACAAACACAACATCATCAATTTGTGGAGCAGAAAAATTGTGTTGAAACTTCAAAGTGTAAGGTCATGTATGTTTACCTCTTAATGGAATCATTATGAGATTATTTTACATTTGAATGACTTCTTAATGATTCCATTAAGAAGTAAACAAACGCCCCCTAAATAGTATTTTGGTTTAGAAACTCACCAGGTTTCCGGCTCCGACGGTGCAGAAGCCGTTGATGATATCGACGAGAACAAGGCCAGTGTTGACATCTTCAGGGATGCATACTGATTCTTCTTCTAATGGGATCTCTTTCTTTAAAAGCTCAAGTGTGTGTAGCACCATCTTTTTGTCCCTTGAGCTTCAATAATGCATTGAATTTATATGTGTGTGTCTAAGTTGTGTGTATATGCCAAAAAACTGGTGGTCCACAAGTTTGAATAAAGGTAATTCTATATGCACACCTCCTCAATTGTTAACCATATGCCTTTTTTTTCTTAATGTGAAAGGAGATTGACTTTTAATCATCAGGTCTCACGTCATTAACATAAATCATGTGAGTAATAAGTTTGTGATTAGTAGGGGTGTTCAAAACCGGATATCCGAATTTTCGGATGGTGAATTTTGCTATCCGAATCCGAAATTTCGGTTTAAAATTCATGTTTTTTACTTTTTTTTTTTAAAATTAAATCAAATATTTAAATATCTAAAATACAAATTCATATACCCAAATAGATATTAAAAATAAAAATATCACAAACTAAATGTATCCGAAATTATTTTACTCAAAACGATTAAAAAATATAAAAAAAACTAAAATTTATAAAAATATTAGTTATATAATATTAAGATAAAACTCAAAAATATACATTAGAATAATAATAAACATTTAATATTATGTAAATAATAAATACTAAATATATAAAAAAAAGTTTTAAAAAAAAATATTTTTTTTGGATTTTCGAATATCGGATTATCCGTATATCTGAAAATCTGGAATTTTACTATCCGAATCCTAAATTTCGGATATCCGAAAATCCTGAAAATTTCGGATAGTTTCGGATCGAATTTTCGGATTTTTATTTCGGATGCTCAAATTCGGAAAATTTATGAACACCCCAAGTGATCAGTAAAAATTAAGGAGACATGAGTGTACATATAGCAATGTTTTGAACAAGAGCTAAATATTGGTGTCCTGTGTTTTTAATCCTACTGTTTTTTTGTTGGGTTAATTCTATGGAAAGGTAATATAATCATGGATATTTGTTATTATTGTATTTAAAGATTTATGTTTTTCATATAAGAACGTAATGTACTTTTAATAAAAAATAAATTAAGAGTGGAGTGGAGTGGGATTTTGTCATTTGACTAATAATGTTATTAAAAATTACATCAATTTTAGAGTAAAAAAAAAAAAAATTAATATTAAAATTGGATAGGTAGACAAGTCAAAGATGTTATCTGAAATGTTGACATATTGGTGGGCCATTCATGGCATTGTGTGGTTGAATCATACGTATGTGTTCCTGTATTGTCAGTAGTAGGATAATGATTGTTGGACCATGGAGACGATGGATTAAATTAATGAACTCCATATTTATTCATTTATATCTATTTGTTTTTTTAATATATTTTAAGTATTAAAATAATACAAATTAATTCGTATTTTTAACAAATGGCTTGTCTAAATGGGCTGTTTGTTTGGTTCTGAATGGGCTCGTTCAGAGCCACCTTCTGATTGGGTCAGCAACCTAGGCTGTTTGGTAAACAAAGTTTAAAGGCTAAGAATGATTTCATGGGTACTGAATGATTCCTAGCCAAGATGATGCTGAGCCCATTCTGCATCAAAAGAATTACCTACATACCCACATGCTTCTTCTTACCTTGTTTGTTTATCTCTTAATGGAATCATTATAAGGTCATATTACCTTTGAATGACTTCTTAATGGTTCCATTAAGAAGTAAACAAATAGCTCTCAATGTGACTGTCAAAAGATCGTCATCTCAAGTTATGTGTAATGCAAGGTGATGCGAAGGAGGGTTGCAGGTCAAGGATGAAAATGAAGAAAATTGGGGAGAGAGAAGTTTAAAAAAAAAAAGAAGAAGAAGAAAGGAGACGTGTGGAAGAAAGAGAGAGTGATGAGAAAATGGGCTATTATGGTCTTGTGATTTGTGGATTACATGTCTCTCAATATAGATAATTATTTTCTAAAAATTACAGATATTATTATAACATTAATGATAACAAAATATACAACTGAACAAAGAAACAAGTAAAAGGTTATAATCGTAAATTTACATCATTCAGCATTCTTATTTTAAATAAAAATCAAACATAATGTTATCTTTCAAAATCAAATTCATTCAAAAAATCTAAGGGGTTGTTTGGTAAATGATTGGGTGCTGAATGATTCATAGGCTCTTAATGAAAATTGATTCTTAATGAAAACTCGTCGTTTGTTTTTGTGCGGATGAGAATCCTTGAACAAAAAATTTACCATATAAAACTTGTTATACATAAAACCTAACCATTCAATTTCTTTCTTATCCACATTGTATTGATTAATAAATATAAAAGAAATTTATAATTTACACACCCCAAAAAGATGACCTTGTCCACATAATATATGTTCCTATAATCATTATTCATGTTTTTTGTCTGTGTTCTAACACTTCTCTCCATGAGTCCATGACTATTCTTGTAATTTTTTTTAAAAAAAAACTCTATGTTATCTTTTCAACTCATATAATTATTTTCCAAGCTCTTTCTATGTTGATCTATTCCAATTTTCCAACACCTCTCTCTGTCTTGATCAATGGTGTACACACAACCAAGATGAAGAAGTATATATATGTTTGTCAGTAAGTTTTTTTTTACTGTATTTGTTAGCTTTCTTTGATCTTCTTTAGTGGTGGACACAACAAATGCTTCACAGGTCAAATGTTTCAATAGCAAATGGTGATTCATGGATCAATGACAGTAAGGGGGTTATTAGAGTAAAAGGATGAATATGAAATGGTTCAACATCGTTCAGCAAAGGTTACATGTTGATTCGTTCAGCATGGAAGGAATTGTTCAGTGCTTGTCATTTTTGTTAAACAAGCATACAGAGTGCTAACCGATTTGGAGATAGGCTCTGAACATATTCATTCAACAGCTAACAAACAACGCCTTAATCTTGCTTGGGCTTTGTTAATGTGGGTGGGATCATTATCAACATGCGGGCTTTGAGAAGAGGATACGTGGCTGAGAAATATTATAGTTTATTATAATATACAGAAAGAATTGTATATATTAAATTGGTTACAAGTAACTAGGATGAGCTCGGTTCAGGAATCGGTCCAAACATGAATTACTCGAAAAATGAAAATACGTAAAATCAAGAACTGAGAATCGGGCCGAATATGAAACTGTCCGATCCAGTTCCGGTTATTTTCCAACTTTTACAAAGAAAAAAGAAAACCGAACTGAACCCGATGGAACCGAAAACCGAATTATAGAAATCATAGAAACAGAGAACCAATCCGAAAAAGAATCAGACTGATTCAGTTCTGGTTTCAATTCGGTTTAGATAAAACAGATTTTTTTCAAATAACACACCCCTACAAGTAACAATTTGATAACAAAGTAATACATGATTTATATAATATCATTTTACTATATAAAATGTTTTTAAAAAACGTACTTTGTTCCATAAAATTAACCATAAACAATAGACAAATTTCTCATCTCCAATACCAACGAAACACATCAAATTACAGAAAATAGTGTTCCATTTCCACATGAAACGCTACCATCATTTCGAATCCCCACAGCCATAGAATGCAATCACCCACCATCACTGCAACGATACATAATTCCAATCTCATCCCCAATTTCCCACCAAAATTCTCCCCAAACCCACTTGAATTCTTCACCCTTCGTAGCTCTGCTGCAACTATGGCTTCTTCTTTTAGTAGGTTTAAGGTTAATTTGAAGACCGATAACCATACCGATGGGTTTCTTACCATTAACGAGTTCGCCGGCAAGGGAGGGGCGGATGTAGGTGATGATTTGGTGGTTTTGTTTACTCACTTGGAGTACGCTTTCAAGAGAATTGCTGCTCTTGTTGCTTCTCCGGTCAATTCTAGCCTTGGAACAAGCTCCGGAGCCGCCGGAGATGTCGGCTCCGGTAGAGATAAACCTAAACCACTCGACATTGTTTCTGTGCGTATTCTAATCCCCCTTTTGTTAGTGTATATTTATTCATTGTTAATGCCACTATTTAGGGTTCCTAATTCTCAGAATACCCCTATTTAGGGTTCTTAATTCTGATCGAATGAAAGTAAAGGATAGGCAGGAGAAGTTAAGGATAAATATTTAGGTAGCGTTTGGTTCGCGTAATGGATTTCAATGGAATTGGAATTGGAATGTAGTTTCTTTAGAATTATTGAGAGTAAAAGGTTAAATTTTATGTATTTTCCTCAAATTTCTTTGTTCATAGGAATTTGACATTCCTTCCTATTTGTACATGAATTAAATTCCAACCTATACATGAATTAAATTTCAATCTACATCTCTAATCAATACTAAAAACTATCTTCTACTTTCAACATCAACCACATTAATAACTAAAATCTAAATTCCAATTCCTTCGACGTGAACCAAACGCCACGTTAGGAGATGGATGGATTATGAATGGCAGAAAAGTCGGGATCGGAAAATATGAAATGCAAATTCTTTCTTTTAATTTTCTATCCAAATACGGTAACATCGGTTTTTTTTTTAAACTTTATTTAATTTCCCAGAATGAGATCATCTTATCTTGTTTAAGAAACTCTGGAAAAGTTGCTGTTATGGCTTCCGAAGAAGACGATGCTCCCGTTTGGATAAGGGATAACGCCCCATTTGTGGTGGTTACGGATCCTCTAGATGGTTCTCGTAATATTGATGCTTCTATCCCCACGGGAACCATCTTTGGGGTCTATAATCGCCTTCAGGAACTCGACAGTCTTCCTGTCGAGGAGAAGGCGATGCTAAATTCACTACAGAGTGGCAATCGCCTTGTTGCTGCTGGCTATGTCCTTTATTCATCAGCCACCATACTATGCATCAGCTTCGGTTCCGGCGCACACGCATTCACTCTCGATCATTCCACGGGTGACTTCGTTCTCACACATACGAATATCAAAATTCCTCCTCGAGGTAATTCGTGTTGTCAAATATGCTCTCCCATAAATGATAGGAAACATATACTTGGTTCATCTATAGAAGTATAATATTTGACTTGACATATAGTTTAATGGATTAAAGTCGTACAAATGCAACATACTTTTTTTAATTTACTTAAATGAATTAACCTTTTTATTTGACCGGATGGTACTTGTACTCCAAATAGCTTGTCGATATGTTACGTGTAACCACTAACTATGCTGATATGACAGTTTTTGATGATTTAAATGACAACGTGACATGTTTTTAATTACATGATGCTAACATGGATTTACGTGGATTTTGATCCATATAAATAATTTAGAGTATCCACATAAGCATATAGATCTTTTTAATACTTCTAAAAACACAAATATAAGATCTTTACCGGTAGAACTGGTAACCGGTAATCAAAAGTATCATCTCAACAATAAATTTTATGTACAGGTACCAATGGGATAAAAAATAATTAGATTAGTCATTTGAGTAATTTCAGTAAAGTAGCATACATTTGTACGACTTTAACCCTAGTTTAATTACTGTTAAATTTTTATTTACATAAATTCAACAACATAAAATTTGAATAGATTTCAAACATTTCATGTTATAAAACATAGAGCCTTAAATAATTTTTTATTTAACCTCTAAAAAAACAAACACTCGCAGGAAGGTAAACAAAGACAGAAACCAGAAGAAGGGGGAACAAAGAATACATGAATACAATATTCAAGTTAGCCTTGAGTTCAAATTCTTACCATTTCATGTTTTTTTCAGGTCAAATCTATTCAGTAAACGACGCACGATATTTTGACTGGCCAGAGGGTCTAAGGCGATACATCGATACAGTCAGACAAGGCAAAGGCAAGTTCCCTAAAAAGTACTCTGCGCGTTATATTTGTTCGTTAGTTGCTGATTTCCATAGAACTCTGATGTACGGTGGAGTGGCGATGAATCCTAGAGATCATCTTCGACTGGTTTACGAGGCAAACCCTTTGAGCTTTGTGGCGGAGCAAGCTGGAGGCAAAGGTTCCGATGGTAAGAACCGAATACTGTCGATTCAGCCGGTTAAGTTGCATCAAAGGCTTCCATTGTTCTTGGGGAGCCCAGATGATATCGAGGAGTTGGAGAGTTATGGTGATGTTCAACAAACGGTAAATCCCGGTTATGATGTATGATTTTACGTTCTGAATTTCTGTAGTTACATATAATTTTTAATGTAATGTTTATATTTGACTATTTATGAACAAGTTGGATACATAATTTAGAAATTTATAATAAAAAATTACAATCTGACTACACCCTAACTGTTCTCCGACCATGATAAAGAAAAGTTGAAATTCATGTTTATATGTTAAACATCCTTGATGTTTTAAATATTTTCTTGTTTATATATTAAAGAAAGTTGAAATACATGTTTATATGTTAAAGATTCTTGGTTTTTCAGATTTTTTTTTTCTTATCATTGAAGACATAACCGAAATCTGTTTGGGAACTCGTATCAAAATCGAACAAAAGCATAACACGAACATACATACCTTTGAAATCGACTAAGAACCCTAATCGGATGAGGGTTTGTTCAGGAGATAATAGCAGCAACAAGGAGATCAAGAAACGAACAAGATCAACAATGAAATCAAACAAGAATGTTAATCTTGTCGGTGCCTAAATCTCTCCAGACGTGCGGTTATCGATAAATTCTCCTTCGTCTATCCCTGCGAAATACATGACAGCTCCTTCGTTTCAAATGCCGTTGATTAGAATAGTCGTATCCGCAAGCAATCGACAACAAATTATACCTGCAACGGCTAAATAAGCGCCATCGACTTGGGTGGCTACACACGAAATGCTCTCAAAACCCAAACTAACGTCTCGTGTGGAGCTGAAATGTTTCTCTATACTCGCTATTTTCTTCGTACCCATTGTTTTCTTGATTAGATTTTTCGTCAAACTACATTGTTTTGTAGACTAAGGAACTAGCGACAACAGTGATCGATGATACAATTGTCAAAACCCAGTGACGGGTCATCAACGCGAATCTTAGCGAACGTGTCTAGCTGCAGTTGTTTGATAACAGAGCCGGATTTTCTGATAACACCGCCAATGCGGGAGGCGTGGCATAAGAGACGGAAGCAGATGCAGCCAGTAGGGATAATGAGAGGCGGTTGTGGGTTCTTGTTGCGCTTGGGACCGCCTTCGAAGGTGTTGATCGGTTCGAACATTATGGGTGGGGGTGGGGTGGTGGCGGCGGCGGCGGTGTAGATGGGGAGGGAGATAAACGGTGGTTCATTCATGACGGTGCTACATGAGTTTGTGCTTAAGCTTTTTCCGGCGAAAAGGGTCTCCGATGATCTTTGAAGACTACGGTCAAATCAATTAATAAAGTTTCCCAAACTAACTAAAACCATAACAATGAGATTCAAGAAAGAGGCACTTTTCCGGTATGACATTTGATTCATATTCGAATGAATTGGAATTTGAATTTTAGTTATTAATATGGTTGATGGTGAGGGTAGAAGAATAGTTTTTAGTATTAGTCATGGATGTAGATTGGAATTTAATTCATGTATGCGTTGTAATTTAATTTATGTATGAGTTGGGAGGAATGTCAAATTCCTGCAAACAAAGAAATTTAATGGAAAATACATGAAATTTAATCATTTGTCTTAGTTATAAAAAATTCTAAACAAGCTAAATTTTAATTTTAATTTCATCGAATTTAATTCCACGAACCAAACGTCACCTCAATCATTTTCAATATCTTTGTTATATTTTATTACTTTACAAACCCAAATAAATAATACGATTTTACTTTTATCGACTTAAGTTCTCATTCCATTTAGGTTTTAGTATTTTTATTATTTTGCTTCCGAAACAAGTAAAAAACCAATACAATAATAGAAAGGGTCAATTATTAAATACAATAACAACTTTTTGATTTTTTTATCATTTATAGCAACATTATTTATTTTTTATCATTAATAACATCAACTTTTTTATTTTTCATATGAATAAAATCAACTTTTTTATTTTTGTATCCGCAATAGCATTAACTTTTGAATTATTTTTATCATTTATAACAATAACTTTTTTAGTTTTGCTATAAATGATAAATAATACAAATGTTAATGATAAAAAATTAATAATGTTACTATAAATGATTAAAAAAATTAAAAAGTTATTATTATTTCTAGTAATTGACCATTTCTATTATTGTATTGGTTTTTTTTACTTGTTTTGGAAGCGAAATAATAAAAATACTAAAAACTAAATGGAATGAAAAACTTAAGTCCTAAAATCGTATTATTTATTTGGGTTTGTAAAGTTATGTTATAAAACATAACAAAGATATTGAAAATGATTTGAGAGAATTGACTCTTTCTTGAATCTCATTATTATGGTTTTTGTTAGTTTGGGAAACTTTATTAATTGATTTGACCGCAGTCTTCAAAGATCATCGGAGACACTTTTCGCCGGAAAAAGCTTAAGCACAAACTCATGTAGCACCGTCATGAACGAACCACCGTTTATCTCCCTCCCCATTTACACCGCCGCCGCCACCACCAACCCACCCCCACCCACAATGTTCGAACCGATCAACACCTTCGAAGGCGGTCCCAAGCGCAACAAGAACCCACAACCGCCTCTCATTATCCCTACTGGCTGCATCTGCTTCCGTCTCTTATGCCACGCCTCCCGCATTGGCGGTGTTATCGGAAAATCTGGCTCTGTTATCAAACAACTGCAGCAAGACACGTCCGCTAAGATTCGTGTTGAGGATCCGCCACTGGGTTCCGACGACCGTGTCATCACTGTTGTCGCTAGTTCTGTGGTCAACAGAACAATCTCGTTTGACGAAGAAGCTAATCAAGAAAACAATGTGTACGAAGAAAACAGCGAGTATAGAGACGTTTCTGCTGCACAAGAGGCGTTAGTTAGGGTTTATGAGAGAATATTGAGTGTAGCTGCCGAAGTTGATGGTGGTTATTTTGCCCCTGGAGGTATCGTTTCTTGTCGACTGCTTACGGATACGACTCTTGTTGGTTCTGTGATTGGGAAAGGTGGGATGGTGGTTGAGAAGATCAGGAAGGATACTGGGTGTAGAATAAGAATTTTTGGTCAAGATCGATTGCCACCTTGCGCCATGCCCACCGATGAATTGGTTGAGGTTAGTATGTATCTGTATCTTCCATTCTGTTAATTTCGAACTCAATGCCAATATTTACGATCATTGTTTTCACATTATCATCCTAGATTTGTTGTGTTTTTAACTTTTTTTTTATCGTTTCATTTCTAATGTTTTAATATACCAAGTGTTTGATAAAATGTCTAAGATTGTCGTCCAATCTGAAATCTGTTGTCTGGAGTTGTCTTGGTGATGCATGTGAGCTTTTATGCTTGTGGCAGATTGAAGGTGATATTCTAACCACTAAAAAGGCTCTTGTTGCTGTTGCTCGTCGTCTTCAAGATTGTCCCTCTTCTGATAGAACAAGGATGGTTTTCGGTAGACCTCACAACGGGTTTCCTCGTGAAGACTTCCCTCCAGCAAGAACTCTAGTCCAAGAACATGCACCGTACATCCCTGCTAATCATGCTTTAGGAGACCGGTCTTTTGTATCAATGGATGCTGAAACTGCTCCTTCTATGGACTCCAGTAATTCTTTGTCTCAGCAAGAAATAGTTTTCAGGATCCTGTGTCCCAGCGATAGGGTAGGCGGTGTGATAGGCAAGTCAGGGACAATCATTCGGGCACTTCAAAATGAAACAGGTGCTTCTATAATCGTTGAAGATCCAAGATCTGATTCTGATGAAAAGTTAATCACTATTACTGCTATGGAGGTTCGTTCAAAGGATCTGTAGTGAAGAACTTTATGTTTTATTATATGGTATTTCTGTTAATTTGGGTCTTGGCTTCTGTTATAGAGTCCAGAATCACGGAACTCGCCTGCACAAAATGCTGTCATTCGTGTTTTCAGTAGGTCTGTGGAGGCTGGCTACGAGAAAGGGCTAGACTCGCCATCCGCAAGAACCCATATTTCTGCTAGACTCTTGATTGCACCAAATCAAATTGGTTGTCTGTTGGGAAAAGGCGGTTCCATAGTAGCGGATATGAGAAAGGTAACTGGTGCATTAATAAAGATACTTGGAGGCCACCATGTGCCGAGATGTGCTTCAGAAACTGATCAAGTAGTTCTGGTGAGATTTTTATGCCTCTGATCTCAATTAAGCATCTTGAATCCAGACTGTAAAGTGAATGGATCGCATTTTTCATTCCGTTAGATGACAGGAGAGTTTGTAAATGTACGAGATGCTTTGTATAGCGCCACTGGCAGGCTGCGGAACCACCTCTTCTCCAGTAGACCGTTTAATGGACCTAAAACAATTGGAACTTATGGACGGGGAAACAATCAGTCTAATGATTTTAATCAGCATACGACATTAACACAGAGTATGGATAATCTCAGACTCTTCGATAATGTCGATCATCCTTCATCACCTCGGCCATGGCAACCTCAAGTAACGTTTCTGTTAGTTTTATTAGCTTTTTTCTTTTATCTTGGTATCGATTTCTCTCTTTCTATCTATCTCTCTGTCTGTCTTTTTTTATTAAGCAATTCAAGCAGCCCCATCTATTGTGCTTAATTGCAGGCAGAAGCTGGAAATCCAATGAACGGACAGGATTTTCACAGACCATCAACGTCTATTAAGGGTGGCATTGAACTCGGCAGGTTTGCATCAGACCACTACTATTACATTTATGCAGATAGTTATTCACTTGTAACATTTTGCAACATCAACAAGTAGACTACTGCACAAACTCGGCAGGTTTGCATCAGACCATACATCATAAAAGCATTTTGCAGCAACATCAACAAGTAGACTACTGCACAAACTACTATTTATATGTATTCCCAGCCATGTGATGTGCAGATTATTGTAACTTGAAGGAAAATTTATCTATGAATGATAGTTTTTTGCAGTATTTTAGAACTATGACTACTTCTGCAGACATTTTCTTTCCTAGACTTTATTGTTGACAATGAAGGTTAAAGGTATGATGATTAATGGTGCATTAACCTTAGGTTACACTTTTTTCTCTGTGTGTGTGACTGTATGTGAATACACATATATATATTAGGTTAGGATCATATGAGAACAAAAAAAAAATCTTGAGAACAGAGCTGCTGTGCTTTAAATTATAACAAATTGTATCATGTGATTCAACTTGTTCTCATTGTTTCTTGTGCATCTGCATATGAAACATGTGCATTGAATGTCATTTTCCAATACTCTACTTAAAAATGGTTTCCGTTGAACCTCTATGTGTGTGTGATATGTATGTATGTATAGAGAGAGAGACTGGGGATCTTTTGAAAACAATGTATACATTAAGCACCATTGCGAACCTATCAAAAATTGACATATCAGCATCACTTAAAAACTTTTGCATGTTACATGTGACTTATTTCTATATCTTCGAAAGCAATGAACCCAATACAGCTTGTATATACTAGATCTGGTGACTGTAATGAAACCAATGAAGCTTGTATATATAAAAGTCTAATGATGTAATCAACCCAATGAATCTTATGTATATTAAAGATTATAAATGAACCTACTGAAGCTTATGTGTTTGAGGTAAGCACCAAATAATTTAATAGTTACAGCCTGTATATATAAAAGCTTGTTTCCATTGGTTTAACGGTTCTTAAGTAATGAATAGTTCTCAAATATGTGTGTGTGTGTGTATGTAAATTTAGGATCTAATGGCAATCACTAGAATTGTAAGAATCGTGAAAATCATAGTGACGTGTAAAGATCAAACAATATGTCAATATTATAGTTTCTAATCGCTGCATTTCTTGTTTTTCTGTTTTACCTCTCGCAGAAAGTACTATAATATATGTCAAATTACTATTCATTCTCCATAAACCTCAAAAATCTCACACACACAGAGATGTATGTCTATGTAGAATAAAATTTGAAAGGCATAGCAGTTCTCATGAGATCAGAATAGAGATATGTAGTAATGTAGAATAGACACCTCTGGATAGTCTTGATGCAATTGCTTGGAATTAATGATCACAAGCTTCAGATTTCAGATTCAACTTGATCTACAATTATGAGCGAATGAATGTTGATCTTCATAATGTTTGCAGAGGTGGTCGATCTGCTATTGTGACAAATTCGACTGTGGAAATATTGGTTCCTGAAAATGTCATTGGATCAGTTTATGGGGAGAATGGAAGCAATCTGACTCGTCTAAAACAGGTAACGAACTTGGTTTGTATGTTTGTTTGTGTTGACCACAATGATGTTTTTTATGCTCGACTGATTGTTTCTAAAAGCAGAAGAGTGTCAATTGTCTGATAAACCTGTTTTGAACTATCGATTGGTAGTTGTTAAACATTCGCTGAACAGAATATAATTGGCTAATTGCATATGTTCGTTATTGTGTAGACCATGTTACTCTAGCATGCCAATTTACGATTATTTGCTCTGGTATCCTCACCGAACCATGTTAGTCATTGTGCATAAAACTATAATGTTGATCTTTTTTTGTTTTTGGGATTACCTTTCATCACCAAAACCCTGAACCATAGCCAAAACACTGAACCAAAAATTTAGTTTTTGAAAATAAAATCGAGTTCAGTTAACTTGAAAAACGAAATGCTGTGTAGGTTTTTTGGTTTTTGAATATTTTGAGTGAGGTATTATTGGTTTTGGATCATAAGTTCAGTAAATTACATATTTGGTCCCCGTGGTTTAACTACGGAAATAATCTCTAAACTTCAAAAATTACATAAAGAGTACATTTCCTTTCACTCTGGTATCCTCATTTTACCTTACACAAATTCATGTTTTTTGTGTATAAAACCAGATCTCCGGCGCAAAGGTTGTAGTGCATGAACCTGGTACAGGATCAACAGACCATATTATAGTAATATCAGGTACCCCTGATGAAACCCAGTCGGCTCAGAGCCTCCTTCAAGCGTTCATACTTGAAGACCAACAATGACCAAGAACAACGTTTCTGGGTAACCGAAGACTTCATCTAATCTGATGCATGATGCTTTCATTTTGATTTACAGCCGAGATGACTTTTCTTTTTCACGAAAGAGAGAGTAAAAACAAGGTTGTCATTAACTTTTTGTCGGTTTTGCGTGTTAAGAACGTAACAAGTTTTAGAAGTTGGTGGTTGGGTTACGCATCACAATATCACAGGTTTAACCCGATGCCCAACTTCGAGGCCACATTTACGTCTTTTGAAATTGCAATATAATCGACTGGTGAAGGAAGGTATTCAGACTCGGATTCTTCGACTTGTTGGTCTTTATTGTTACTACCCTAAACTAAAATAAAACACAGTCTGTGACCAATTTTAACCAGATAACCTGTTGATATATGTCAACTATTAGGAACTAAACGTGAAAAACTTGATTCCTAACTAAAAGAAATTTACATATAAAAGAACCTAATTTTTTTGAGTTTTGTCTCAGGTTTTCATGATTCGGTTTGACTTATTATTTGGACGAATTTTCAATTTCAAAGCTTGTTTGATGTTGCATTTAAAACATCTACTTCCAGAAAACAATATTGAAATTACAATATGGAGAGATCTCACAAAACTAAAAAAACACACTTCTTCCCAGAAATCTATTTATAACTTTTTCTTCCCAAAAACATGATTTTCTACTTGTCTAAAAAAATACTGTGCTTTCCAATAAAGTTTTCCACGAGAAAAGCCAATATTGTTAAAGAAAACACACACACACATATATATATATATAGAGGATTGGGTTCACATGAGAACCCCTCATTACCGTGAGAACGTGAGAACCACTCTAAAATTTGTGCATCTAGTGTATAAAATTGTGCATTTGATACCAAAATTAAATGTTTTTGATATATTTATACATTTCATGTAAAAATTTACGCATCTCATGCTATAATTTATCCATTTTATGTACGAATTGTGCATTTAAGAAAATTTATACATTTTATGTTCAAATTTGTGCATTTAGTTTATAATTTAATTAATATAATTTTTTAATGTAATTTTAGTGTTAGATTATGATATTTATTAATATTTAAGACTAATAATGGTTTTAAGTAAACTTTTAACTTTTAAATTTGTGCATTTGATGTACAAATTTGTGCATTTTGGAGTGGTTCTCACGGTAATTAAGGGTTCTCATGTGAACCCAACCCTATATATATATATATATATATATATATATATATATATATATATATATATATATATATATATATATATATATATATATATATATATATATATATATTCTAGTTCCACAACGTACCAACAGTGGCGAATCCAGAATATTTTTTATGGGAGTCAAAATTTAACAATATTAATATAGTACGAGCGTGTGTGGTTCTTTAAAAAAATTTCAGACCTTGTAAATTTGTGTCGCTTTATCTTAATTAGATAAAAAAACAAATAAGTGAAATCTATAATGACATTAATCAGTACAAACCAAAAGAAATTCTTTTTCGTAATTTCGTAACATTCTTTTCAAAAATTGGTCCATATTATCTAATAAAATAAAACAATTTAACAATATTATCTGAATAAATCAACAATAAAAATATATTAATCTAACATTTTAACTTAGACATTAAATGTTAAACAAATAACAGTCTATTAATTTAATAAATTAAACACTTAGACAATGAAAAATAAGATAAGAAAAAAAAAAGTCAAGATTCAATGAATTTACCCTAAACCAAAGTCAATAACACTAAAGAGAGTCCAATAGATTATCAAGTCCATATACATGTTTATGTAATTTTTTAAATATTCACTAAATGGGTAAGACACTATTAAGTTGTTACGTTTTTCTTATAATTTTTAAGAAAAATTTTTTATATGTGGGGGTTGAATTTTAAAAATATCGGGGTCGGAATTTTTTTGACAATACATATAATACCGAAATTAAAAAATTATAGGGGTCGTTTGACGGTTTGACCCCCACCCTCTAATGGATCCGCCCCTGCGTACCTAGCCAAAGTTTGTGTACCAAACGTACCGGTTGAGAGCCTCATAATTGGAAAAACAAAATTAATGGCACGATCAACAAAATGCAAAATATAAAGCACGTAAGTCTCACACGTTATCTGGGATTCGATTTGAAATCAAATTCGATCTTTTAAATCATCTCCTAATCTCCAGCAAGCACATCTAATGTTTTTTTTAGATCAATTAGTTTTAAGAATTCAATTCATTTGATTCTTCATATGATTGTAATATATATTTTTCATCTAAACGTATAATTGTACCCAACGTAAATTGAACTCAATTTTTTTTTGAAGAATTCATTTAATTAATCATCAATTAAACATCTCTTCTTCTCCGTCTCCTCAAATTTAACTTCCAGATTTTTAAAACAAGATGATTTAATTATTGCACATAAGGTGTTCGAATAAATGCAGTGAATAATCAAATAAGTATTTTGAACGGTTAAATAATTCTGATGAATGATCAAATAAATATTGTAAATAGTCAAATAATTCTTGTGAATAATCAAATAAGAGTTGTGATCATATAACACTAGTAAATGGTCAATGTGTTGTGATAAATGGTCAAATAAGTCTGATAGATAGTCGAATAAAAGTAGTGAATAATAAATAAGTATTGTGAACGGTCAAATAATTCTGATTAATGATCAAATAAGTATTGTGATTGGTCAAATAATTCTTGTGAATAATCAAATAAGTGTTATGAATTATCAATGTATTGTGATAACTGGTCAAATAAATCTTATAACCAGTCGAATAAGTGGTGAATGATCAAATAATATTTGTGAATGGACAATAATTATTGTGAATTGTCAAAAGTGTTGTGAATGATGATCATATAACACTAACGAATGATCAATTAAGTGTTATGAATGATCATATAACATTAGGACGAATGGTCAAATGATCAATATACTATGATAAGTTCAAATAAATGGTAAAATAACAGTTGAATTAGTGTGATGAATGATCAAATAAGTATTGCGAATGATCAAATAATTCTTGTGTATGATCAAATAAGTGTTATGAATAATCATTTTATAAGTGTTGTGAATGATCGTTATTATTAGGAAAATAACCCTACAGTTAAAAAGAAAGGAAGCGTGCGTGGCTTTTTTTTTTTATCACAGCCATTAATTTTTTAATCTTGTAAAATTACCTTTAATTTATATTCATTAAATTATACACTAAATGGACAAAATTTGTCAAATGTATAAATTTGTACATCAAGTAGACAAATTTATCATGAGATACGTAAATGTTTACATCAATTGCATAAATCTATCAAATGCATAATTTTATACATTTAATGCACTAAGTAGTTCTCACGCTCTCATGAAATTGAGAAGTTCTTACTTGAATCCAACCATCCATGTATGTGTAGGTGGGTGTATAAGATCAAATAAGTAACTAAATATATCTTGATAAATGTAAGTATTGTAATTCATTTTTTTAAATATTGATTCACCATCCCTTACCCACACGTAATAACGTGTAACTTTTTATACTTTTTGGATATTAAATTACCACTTACGTAATCAAAATATTTGGTAACGAAATTATGTTTTATATTATTTAATACTTTTTAGACATTACGCCACTTATATCAAAAAAAAAAAATGATAAACGAAATTACTTTCTTATACTTTTTGAATTTACATTATCACTTACGAAATCACTTTTTTTCTTTTACCAAAAGATTTGATAACAAAATTACTTTTGGAGGGTGTGTAAAATTAGTAATGGGGATGTGTATTTCCGAAAATTTTTAGCAAATGATAGAACACATGATTTTATTGTTTTTCTACACTTACACTTGTATTTCTGTATAAAAAAAGTGTTTTCCATTCCGTGCTCGATATTTCAATGAAGATGGAGAATTGTTTTCCATTCCTTTAGATGAAAAAATTCTGGAAAGGATCATATTGAAGCTTAAAATCTGCATAATCATCAATGTGAACAAATCATATTAAAAACGGGATATAAAACGCAAATTAACTCTGTACATTACTTTTAACATTCCAAAACACTGCAGGTTTTATGACTTGTTCCAAAACAACGATGATGGAGAAAAGAATGTGGAATTCCGATTCCAGGACCCGTAAGACTGAACCATTCCAGTGGAGCCGAGCAAAACAATGCACTATATTATCGTAGAAAAGAATAAGGAGCCCACGACTCCGTAAAAGCCATGTTCAAAAGTAACATGATCATGCTAAGTTGCCTCGCATGGGAACCCGATGAATTTCGTGTTTCTTGACTCGGGAGTTTAAAAGTCGGTTGACGGGTAAAGACCAAGAAGAGAACTGCGACTGTTTCCGTTGGACTCTATATTGCCAACAAACGGCGAATGCAACTCTCCTGAATGAGAAGACTTACGTGATCTTTGATTCTTTGGAGAAGCAGTGTAGGAGTCCAATGAACCACTACCGGAAGGATATAATGATGATGTTGGAAGCCCATGAATCTTAGGGAGACCCGTTGGATCAGTATTCGTCAAGCTGTAACCCCTCTCCACCGTTTCTGCTTCCAGTGGTAGTTCATCCAGTGTCTATAAACAACAAATGAAACTAAAATTAATTAAAGAAAACATATAAACCAAGCCTGCAAATGCAGTTTAACTTTGTATATCTACGGACGAACTAGAATTATCTGAGCAAGTTCGTGAAAAACCTACCCTAAATGCTTGCTGAAGAACACGAAGCAAATCACGGGTGCGCTTTCTCTTGATGGCAATCTCATCAGGTTCTTGCAACATTTGTTCGAACAAATCATCTCTGGCCAAACCACATGTCCAAGATATTTATTAGATACTGGATATTGAACAGTTATAGAATAAGAGCCAAAATCATTCACGAGCCAAATCAACAGTTCCATTCGCACTCAAAAAACGTACGAAAGACAGACTATTCGTCAAAGACTACACTCTACAGTAATTAATCAATGCACATGAACTCAATCTTCACTTTCTCCCTTACTAACCTGTACAACTTCTTAATGAAGACGTTGTGCAACTCCCTTTTCGTATGGTTAACCTGATATTAAATCAAAAGGAATATCAAGCAACAGATAAACTTTACAGAAACAGACACAAATACAGCTCATGATAAATATAATAAAAAACAATAAATATGGGCACGGTAATTTAGAGGAAAATGATGTTGCTTTTTCAAAGTTCTTTGATCAGCTTAAAGTTTTCACGACTGTTTCAACTTAATACTATCCTTAAAAGTTATATTGGGCAGATTAGAAAAAGTCCAGTAAAGTAAAAATTACCAGGAAGTGCATGATGGCCTTGGGCACATAGTCCTCAATGTTTTTTCTGACAATATCATAATATGATCTCAACAACAACTTTGTGACATGAATCTCAACAGCCTCCTGATCCGAATTGGCATCAGATGGCCTCAGAACCGTCGGTGGCTATACGAAAAATCAAACAGATTAGCATTTATATCCTAGTAAACATCTTTTTATCAGTGACATTTAATATTGTGAAAACACCTCCTTCAAGTGGATCATTGAAGATGCATAATCCATATGATCCATCGTATGAACAGGACCAACAGGTTCAGTAAATGGCTTGTGCGTAGAGTTCTCTTTGGTGGTGGACATTCGACTATCTGAACCGCCAAATATTGACGAGATCCCCCAGCTTGTGCTTCCTAGAAAACTCAAAGAGATCATAATTTCGTAACTGTTCCTGCTAGTAAAATTCATGATGCCGGACCACAGATAACAAAAACCATTGCTTTATCTTGTCTATGTTTTAAAGGCAAACTTACCAGATGTTGGTTTCTCAACCTCCCCACCTTGCCGAGACCCAGGCTGATTATGCTGCAAGAACAAAACCACTAAATTTTAGTACGGTAGCGAGACATAAAAGCATACATTCTAATAGAATCTCGAGATATACTACTGCTTTGTTAGTTCAGCCCATTTTCCTCCATCTGCAGCCTCCATGAAATGGATCTCACTATATCTATATCGTCCGAATCAGGCCCAAAAAATGGGATTGGTTTCAATAATGTTGCTTAAAACAATCTTAGTCAACACCCCACAAGATGATAGTGTGCCCTAAAACTTTGAACAAGATTTATAATGCAGAAATTTTCGAGTATTAAGAATGCGGAGACAACCTGCTCTGAGACGATCCCATTAACTGGGCGGCCAAGAATTGCACGTGTTTTGATACCTCTTTCAGATTGAGGTGCTTTGTCAAGCTCAGCAGCATCCTGACCAACCAAAAAAAAAAAAGAGCATGACCACTAGTTAGATGGGAAATGTTGCACGCGAGTAAGATGCAAAATTAACATTACACTAGCAATGATTAAACCTTTTGTCGTGGAATTGGCGTTGCAACCCTAGAAGACTTGACTTGCTGCATTGCAATTTCTACGGCCTTACTTCCACCAATAAAATTCGGGTGTGAAGTGTTTATATAGTCCATCTGCAAAAGATGTGATAAAACAGTTATCTGTTACACTGCAATTTCTACGGCCAACATAAGACATAAGTTATCTTTTACATTATATAAGATGTAATGGTAATAGTATACCTCCATTTCAACTATGTGCCCAATCATGGTCTCAGAAGGTTGAAGGCCGTCTCGTAAAAAATTTCCTATAACATCATCCATTCGTTTCCGGAGAACAGGAAATCTCTGTAGCTCATTGGCCATACAGCGATGACTCATCTGAGGGAAAAAAAAACGGTCAGAATCCAAAAGCAGTATGTCATATTGAAGCAGATAGATTTTGATCAACTCTAACCTTTATTAACTCATCGTATATAAATCTTGCACACTGCACACTAGGATCTAATAAACGAGCTATTTGTCTTCTAATAAGAACTTCAAATGGAACCTGCAAATGGAAGTTAAGCATCCAACTTTAAGACACTACAATAAAATATCAAAGAATAAACCCAAAAAAAAAAACTATTAAGTACAAAGTAAGACGTACCTCAGGCACAAACAATGCAGATCTAGGACCAGTTGCATTCTGTATGGCAGTTCGAATGTCATCATCAGTCAAGTCCTCACATGGATCAACTTCCTGCAGTACAAATCCAATCTTATAAGCTTTGAAAGATAAAAACAGTATGTGAGCATCATATACCATTTACAATTTTTATTCAGGAAATAAAACCTCAGTTACAATGAGAAGCAAAAGGGATCTGCAGCATATGTTTATAAAACAACTGTATGTGCCTTCCATTAAATTTATCAACCACAAATTGAGAAAAAAAAATGTTTTAACAATTGAATCTACTAGAATATAGGGAGCGCAGTGAAGAAATAAAATGCATGTTTATGGACAAATTTGAATTGAATACCTCTAAACTCTTTACAAATATTGACTGAAAAATATAATGTATTCTTGCTCCTCCAGACAGCTCAGATGTCGACATCTCTTCATTCTTTCCCTCAATCATCGAAGAGAAGGCTGTTTAAAGATCAACCGATATATATGGATAAAGCATCAAAAATTTACCACAAATAGCACCAAGGCAAGAAAAAGTCACAATACCTTCTGAATACTTGGATAGAATATTTAGAAGGAGAGCTCCCATTCCAGCCTGTCAAATTTTAAAAACACGCTTTGAAATGCAAGAAATACCTAGCAGAACATGATATACTGCGATAAACAAAAGTGTGTATCAAAACAAATACCTTCTACAGGCAAACCTAAATATCATGTGGTATGCATTTACGATTATATGCCAAATAAGTCAACCAACTCAGACAAGTTTGATATCACAGAACATTTTAAAAGGTTTCATAGGCTACCTTCGACTCTGTGATCTCCCCATAACTAGCATGCTCCTTGGCCACAGAAACCAATGCAGCACTAATGCGCGACTTTAATCCTGGTAACACTGTTTTGATATGTTGTACAAGAATCTGCAAATAAGAAGAATCAATCAATAAACTATTGTATCTTATAAAAGTTATGAATAAGTGAATAACATCATACATCTTCAAAATTGCTTGAACAGAAAGTGAAATACCTGATTCAGCTTCTTTGCCAATTGCGGCACTCCACAACGATCGGCAAGCTCATTATAAACCTATATCTCAAAATTTAGGCAAAATAAATTGAAGGACCCATGGCCGATTAATTTGTTTAAGTAGAGAAGGAATCTCATACTGGACGACTGCGAAAGAATTTCTCCTCAGCTGCAAGTGCATCTTTAATGGTCCGGTTGAGCATGATATCCTGTTTAAGAACGTAATGTGTAGTGAGATTAATTAGCACAACAAAACCACCACACTGCTTTGCTAGAAAGCTTTACTAATCTGCATTTGTTAGTAGAAAAAACGGGCATCTTCCCTAAAAACTAAAAACCAGGAAACCCCATCAAAGTACTCAAATAGTAGTTAGATTATCCTTACCTCTTGACTACGATTTACAACACCCACATAACCAAGCCGGAGGGGAATAACTTTTCCAAGCAAAAAATTACGAGCATCTGTACCTCTGTCCATAATGTCCAACTAAAGCAATGAATAGGATAACTCATATTAGATATAAACAAAACCTGTTTACAGCAAAAGAACAGCTACATACAAAAATTTAAATTTATATGTTGCACCTTTGTTATCACCCCAATTGTCCGGTAACCTGAAAGGATAAAGAGGAAAAGATCATGATAAAGGTATAGCCTCAAACAAGAGATAACTCTGCTGAAAAATCATGATAAGTGATGTCAGCACCTACCATCAGGATCGGCATTTCCAGCAATCTGAAGTGCATCTGAGTTGGCAAGGTCAGAGTTAGCTGGTGTCACCGCAAGTATTAAACAGCTGGGAAGCTTAATGTAAGACATTATCATTGTTCTGATACGAGCTTCAATATCCGAGGGCTGGTCGCCAACAGGAACTTTTGTTATACCAGGCAAATCGACTAAGGTGATGTCAAGAACATTGGGTGAAAAAATCTTTAAACGAATCTGCTTGTCAGAAACACCCTTGTTTCCTCCTGCTTCCCTATCAGTCTCAGCCTAGAGTATCCAAATTGTCGAATAAGAAGTCAATGATCAATCTTACTAGACAAATCAAAAATATATTATCTTTCTATCTAAAGGCTCATGATCATCCATTTGTACTTGATCACACTTAAATTTACGCAGACAGACATAACAGAGGTTGCATTATGTACACTCAGAAATCCAAAAGAAAAGAGATGTGTCTTTTACATACTAAACTTTTGCAATTTATCATGGTCCATCAGTTTTAACCTACTCGAACAACCATTAAATGTTAGTGAGCTGTGGCAAAACAATAGATAATGAGGGCAAGGAGAAATGATAGTGAGCTGTGGCAAAACAATTAAATGTCATTTATGTCTACAAAAAAAATTAATTGTGAAAAAATGTCATTTTTTGTTTTCAAATATCAATTTATAGCTTGCTGTGGATATTGAATAGTCATGCAATAAGATACATTTAGGGCCTGTAACGAAAATTGGAAAGAGAATTCCTTTTGACATATAAATTTCTCTCCTCCATTAGAATCTATTTTCTTACATAATAGGCAAGTAATTGAGATTCCATTTCTATAATATGTTTATTCTGTCGACACTACCTACCATACCGACTCTACATCACCCATCCATCCTACCCTACCTAATCATACCCCACCTTACCCTACCCTACCCTACCCCACCCATCCTACCCTACCTAACCATACACAACCCCACCCCAATCCTATCCTCACATACCCAACCCCACCCCCCACCCCAATCCTACCCAACCCATCCACCCTACCCTACCTAACCATACCCCAACCCACCCACCCAACTAAACCCATTCTACCTTACCTCACCCACCCTAACCTTCCCTATCCTACCTAACCATATCCACACAAGCCTATCCTACTCCATCCAATCTTACCCCACCTGTCGTCCACCCACTCATCCCATCACAAACTAAATAGAAAAATAACAATTAATGAAGTTTAATTTCAATCTATTCCATTCCTTTTTAACCAAAACAGCAAGAAAATTCCATTCCATTAAGTTTTTCATTCTTTTGACAGATTCCATTCCTTCTGAAAATATTTGTGAACCAAACGCCCCCTTAGTTGTGGAGAAGTAATTGTGATAAGCTTATTCATCCATTTCAGTGTTGTCCCTTATCTGAGATACTCAATACATAGTTAAGTTAAGAAAAAATTATAGCTAATGAAAGTTTCAGTTATCACTACTGAACATAGTTTCCAGCACTCGCATGTATATCATACAGATTGCACTTTACCTGACACAAACACCATGTCATTCCATCTGATATCCACTACAATTACAATATTGTGTGCAACCAAAAAGTTTAAAAAGGTCGTCAATGATACTTGCTATTTAATTTAATTGACCTACGTAACTTGGTTCCAAAGTCCAGAGACACAATCATTCTGCTAGCATGTAACCAACAGGATATTATCACATGGGCTTTCTTTTTGAAATGGTAATGTTGGACTCCAAAACCAATTTCAAGACACCAACTAGGCAACTACTACTAATTATGACTTAATATCTCAGAAAAGATACATAATAGAATGCAAGTTCACATCTGGGTAACATATTTACCTTCTTTTATCAAGTTAACCACTCATGTGGATGTGATGTGAACATAGTTGCCAACTCGTGCCTCGAAATCTTATAGTTTCAACTCGTAACTTGACTCGTAAGAGTCATTATATAGAATTATAAATATAAAATAATAATAATATTAAAGAATTCACCATATATATGATAATAACAAGTTATTACTTATTAATAATAAAGTTTTTGTAATGTATTCTCCCCCAACAATTAAGAGTTGAAGACTGAAGAGTCGGTTTGTATTATTACTAAATATGCAAAACCAATAGATTGATTTAATATATATAAACCGAACAACTAAGAGGCGGTTCCTATTTCCAAGCACCCAAAAGGCAAAACGGGTAGTCTAGAAAATGAAGAAAATACTTATGCAAAAAAGAGATCATATGAAATGGGAAAAGATGGTAGCAGCCGGCACCATGAAGATAGAACGGCAACTTAAAAACCTATAGAGAAATTAACCACAAAAGAAACGATACTTCGAGATTTTTGGGTTAATTGGTTTCTCAATGTTTCTGCAGACAAAGGATCAAACACTGGTATCTTATATGGTTGTTTCTTGAAATCATGTTATCTAATATCCTATGACTTTGTACTTGCTTCTCTAGCCCTTTTTCGTCTTCTTTTTCTACTATCAAAAACCTTAGAAACTACAAATTACCCTCCGGAAGACTACAAATGCCTGCTGGAAACATGAATCGTCCGAGTCACGAGTTGGCTCGACACGGTTGACGGTCCAAGTCAACCATTGACTCACGAGTTCTTAAACGAGTCACGCTATACATCAAGTCACGCTACCAAGTCAGAACATTTTGGGTATGAAATGACTCAACTCGTATGAATCACGAGAGTTTGACAACTATGGGTGCGAATAAAAATATGTAGCTACATTAGATGAGCGATAATTTGCATATGAAGATATGAGGGGTCAAATAAAAGAAACTTTGGTCATCCATTTATTCTAGTTCTATTATGTAGCAGGCAATTTTATACTCATGAAAAATGATCGACTCTGACAAAAATGTTGCGATCCTACTGGCTACTGAAGGCTGCAGCATAAAAGTGCTTACTGTGATATCGTGCAATCGTATTGAGTAGTAGCAATATACTATATGTATCCTAGCATAGAAAATCATCCAACCATGAGGCCATTAAGTCATTAATCGTCTCTGCAACAAAATTTCTCAAACTTGACAGGTTATAGTGTTATACATCCTAAAATGACTTGAAAGACATACCAAAGTCACATAGATCGGGGAACGCTCCGGTACGGGAACGGGGATCGGGAACGCGGTTCGCTAATTTTTAAAATTCAGTACGGAGGGGGTAGTCTCATTCCGGATCGCTTCGGTACGATGTACCCAATCCATAATAGTATTACTTTCCTATATTTTTTTATAAATCTACAAGTATCAAGTATCAACCAAATTACCAAACTTCATAATATATTAATATAATACTTTCAAAATCTCAAATAAACATCTGGTAAACATACTTAAATGAAAACATAAATAAAAAAACTCACTGCCTCAAACTCTCAAATTGACCCATCTTATTGAAAAAAACAAAGAAGGGATGGACGTAACTGATAAAACAGAGTAGCAGGAGGAAGAGTGGAGGACCGAGGACATTGATGAAATTGAAAAATCCAAACATATTAATAGATTTTGGAATGAGATATTAATCATCAATTATGGTTGAGAAGTGTGAATCGAGGAGTCCAAATTCCTGAATCGTTGTCTTTCGTTTCCTATTTCCCGCTCCAAACAAAATCGATCCAATTTCAGTTCCAATCGTCCAAAAGGCGTTCCCATTATCGAATTGAAGATGGACTGGAACGAATTGACCATCAATATGGTACGAATTGACCATCAATCTGGTTCGCGAACCTATAGGGCGCAGGAACGCGATCCATGAGGCATTTGGAACACGATTGTACCGCGTTTCGGTACATGCGATCCAGATCGCAGATCGTGGCCTTCTGAGCGATCTATGTGACTTAGAGACATACTCTGCTAGGTGTACTACATATGGTTTGTCCAGTCTTACATTCAGTCATCTATTATGGAACGTTTGTCCATTTCACTAGGAATTTCATATGGTTTCATCTCTAGTATAACCTATACAATAATGCTAGAAGTCGAATAGTTGGATTTTAAAGGAGTTCATTTAATTCCCACATTCGCAGGTAAAACAAACTCGACTATAAAAAGGTAGAAAGGTAATGTTTTGGACAATATTACACTTGTTAGAAACAAAATTTAACATAACAACTTCACCCAGTGTTCATTCAGATATCCAAAACTCTTCTGCGTGTTCAATCATGATATAATACTATTTTGAGGATGAAACCCCAATTAAAAACATGCGCATGTTCAGAAATTACTAAAGAAAATCCAAGATGTTATAGGAATTTAAAGAAGCACAGTTTAAATAATAACAAGAGATTTGACAGTGAAAAAACAAACAAACCTGAATTTCCCTGCGAATCTCATTAAAATCATAAAACCTCTTCCCCGGTACGTGCAAGAATTCCCCGTATTCTTCATCCGTCCCATCGGGCTTCCGTTTGGTCTGAAGAAGCTGAAGCACGAGCGGTCGACGCGTGCAGATATCAGAACCCCTAGGCAAAAAGTCACGGCCTACAAGAGCTTCAAGAACACTAGATTTACCACTGCTCTGGCTACCAACAACGGCAACCTGAGGTAACTCGATAGTAGAGGAGCTTCCTAGTTGAGCGAATATGTCTTGGAGTTTGTTGACGATGGGGATGACGTTGTGGCCAAGAGGCGCGGCGTTGGCATTCGCATTAGCCGGTGGTTGTTGCTGTTGCGGCGTCGAAGGAACCACAGTTTCGTCTGCCATTGGAACGGATTCGGAGTGAAGATCGGTCGATGATCGAATTGAATTGATGGTGCAGAGTGAAACCCTAGGGGAATAAATATATATGGTGAAAAAGAAAGAAGAGAAAGTGAGGGGGTAACGTGTAGGGTGTTTTGAATATCTTTTGAGTCAAATTTCAAGTTCACGAGTCGGTCAACGCTGGATATTTCTCATAACTTCGCGTCTTCGCCAAGTGTGGTTTTGAGTTTTAACACCCCTGTTACATTGATACTAGTTTATGGATCTACGTGTTACGTGAATAGCTTTTAATAAATAATTTATTTACATAAAATGTATGTAAACTTAAAATTAAACCATATCAATATTAATTTTTAGAAAAAAATACAAGAAATGTATAATTATTTGTCATAAATATTATTTATCTATGTTTTTAAATAGGCAATAGTAGTTAGATTTTAACATTCTTTTAAATTTTACATATTTTTTAAAGATTTTTTTAAAGTTAGATTTAGATTAGCTAAAATTTAACATATGTCAAATAAATAATAACGGCAGATAATATTATTGGATAAAGCCAAATAATAGATTGAGTTAATTATTTATGAACGTGAATAACAATAAATATTTGATGATGATAAATGTAATAAATATTGAATAATGATAAATGTTGATTTCAATTAATAATTTATTAATATTAATAGCTTTTAAAAAGAATAAATTGTATTTATCTTTTTATATTATATTTGCATTTATCTTTTATTTTATATTTATATTTATATTTGTATTTTATTTTATATTTGTATTTATATTTTCAGATAATATGTGGATGCGACATGTGTCATTTACACATTATTTTTTTTACTTAGACATGTTGATAAGCATATATAAGATGTAGTTTGGATTTATTTGTATTATATTTATAATAATAACAATGAATATTAAAAAATGATCAATGTGATAAATATTGAATACGATAAATGTTGGAGTGAGTTAATGATTTATTAATACTTATAGGATTTAAAAGTAATAAATTGTATTTATCTTTTATTTTATATTTGTATGTGTATTTATTTTATGTTATATTTGTATTTATCTTTTCAAGTGAAACGTGGAGACGACACGTGTCAATATGTGTTCTCCTTTATTATATAGTTTCAATAAAAATTTATTTATATAAGATATATATAAATAAAACTAAATATACATAACTATACATTATTTAAAATAATATTATTATTCGTCATAATTATTATTTTTCTAACTTTATAATTTGACATAAATAGTAACTATTTTTTATGATTTTTTAAATCTTTTACTTTTAATTTAATATATTTTAGTTGATATAACTTGATATTTTAGTTTATATATAATATAGGGTAAATTACAAATTTCGTTCATGTGGTTTACTATAAATTATGAATTAGGTCATTTAACTTAAAAATTACACTGCCATTCATTGCTCATCTTTTGGTCATTTAAAATGACCAGTTTACCATTATTTGTTTCATAACTATTATTAATATTGTTTTTTTTATTATTATCAAATAATAAACTAATTAATAAATAGTATAATTATTTTAATGTAAAACACATAAAAATAAATAATAAAATATTTATAAAATTATATAAATTATTTTTATTATTAACTAAAAAAATAATGTTTTAAATTTAGATTTTTTAAACTTTTTAAAATAAATGTGAACATTTTTTAAATCATAAAATAAATTAATCTATTAAGTACTTTTTTAAATTAAATGATTTTTAATGTTTAACTTAAATTATTTTTGATGAGAATTAAAACTTCTATAAAAACACATAAATTGTTATTCTCATCATTTTGATAATCAAAAGTTAAAACTAAAACAGTTTATTAACGTTATATTTATTTTTGAAATTTTTAGGAAACATTAAACGTTGTCGTGAATAATATAATATATTTAAACTTTTCAAAAAAAAATTTTATTTTTCTAGAATTCATTTTAAAAAACTAAATAAATTTACTTAAATTTTCCAAAACTTTTAAATATTTTACTTAAAACTATTTTGAAAAACTCTTAAAAGTTTTAAACTTTTCAGAACAATAAACTTTTTTAAATATTTGAAGTTATTAAAAAAGATTTTCAACACGCTTAAGTTATTTAAAAAAAATTCAACGCTTACGGAAAGTGTTATAAAGTTGTTTATGTAAAAAAAATTTAAAAAGTCAAAAAAAAATTTAATGCTTTTTGACATTAATTACATTTATTTTCTGATTTAAAAAGAACTTTTTTAAAACTTAAAAATCTAAACTCAAAATGTTACTTTTTTACTTTTTAATTAATAATAATAATTCATTTGCCTTTACTAATATTTTATTGTTTAATTTTATACTTTTATATTAAATTAGTTTACTAATATTTTTATTTTTTAGAATTTTGTATTATTTAATAATAATAAAAATAATAATAAGAACAACTTATTAATTATTATTAAACACTAAGGGTAAAATGGTCATTTTAAATGGTCGGACGAAATTTGTAACAAAACTTCAACCACAACGACTGTCAGTTTAATTTTTAAAGTTAAAGAAACACAATCCATAATTTATATTAAACTACAAAGAGGAAATTTGTAATTTACCCTATGATACAATTTGATATTTATAGATTAAACAATAATATAAGGTGTACTTATCTTTTAAAAATAACAACATATTAACGTAATAATCTCCGTCATAACATAAAAACCAAACACCCTCTAAATATCAGTTGGTTCACTTTAGCAATTCTCATTTTAAACACTCACTAGTTTACTAACTCATGAGTTACGTAAAAATTTATAATAGTTTATTATTTTTATTATATATATATATATATATATATATATATATATATATATATATATATATATATATATATATACACACACACTTGAATTTAATTTGTATAAATATATAAAAATAAAATTATAGATAACAATTAATTAGAGTATCATTCTAATATCCTAATACGTAAAATAAAAAAAATGAAAAAGTTTGATTGCTTTTTTTATAAAACGTGTTGAATAAATATCCTTTATATTTATTTATATATATATATATATATATATATATAATATAATATAATTTTAGTTAGATGGTATATTGATTAATTATAAATTAATATTAATATCAATATCAATTTATTCTTAATAAGATAAATTTTAAATTCAATTTGATTTATATCATATTGCATATCTTAAAATTTAAACTTAGTAAATTATCACTCATGTGTGTCATCATCACAAGCAAGGAGATAAGTATATCTTATAATAAAAGAAAATGGTTATAGCCACATACCACTCCCCTAAGCTCCAATTGATTAATTTTCTCACTTTTTTTCTCGAAAATAAGATAACTCTTATTTTGGTAACACATGTCATTTAATTAGTTAAGTTAAAGTCAATAAATGCTCCTTATTATTCTATTTACCTAATATAATTTAAAAACATCTTTTGCATACAATTAACTTTTTCTAAATATCAAATAACTAAAAATTAAAAAAAAATGATAATAGAATAAATTTTTATGTTTGACCCTTGAAATAAAATAAATAATTTTATAAGTTAGAAAACATAAAAATTTAATATAATAATAATCTTTTTTTCATACTCAGAAATAAAATAAATTATTTACAAACTTATAAAAATAATAGGAATTATTGTCATTTTTAAAAACCTTGAACAATGAAAAAATTAGAAATATAATATAAACATCTATATTCATATCTTATAATAAAAGGAAATAGTTCTTGCTTTCTCATAGCATCTCAATTTTATTTTACTGCTCGTTTTTTTTGCCATAACTTACCTTCATTTATTAAGGAAAATAAATTTTCTCTTCTAACTATTTATACTAATAATAACTATTTTCTATATTCTTAAGAAAAATATTTAAAAAACTCATTTATTATCTCTTCTAATTATTTATATATTTTTGTTTTCATATTAATTAAAACCTATAATTAATGTATTGGTTGTAACATCCCTAATTTGAGCCTGGTACGTGGATTTAATTTACTGGCTCGTTATTTTAATATTATTGCGTTGGTCCAATTAAATTCCGTTTCGTGGATTTAACGTGTCGAGGCCGAGTGATACGTGTCCCCGAGCTAATAATTAGCGGATTAATTATCTCCTTGAGATCGTGGATTTAATTGGGTTAATTTGATATTAATAGTGAAAAAGTGATATCGGGTTCGGATTAATCGGGTCCGGGACTTTCTAATTAAGGAAACGTTTATATATGAATGTGGATAAGCCTTGCTTCCTTTCTTCCCTTCCAAAAACAGAAACGTGATAGTGTGTGTGTGTGTGTATCTTCCTGGAGCAGCAAAGACTTGAAAGAAATCAAAGGTTGGTTGCTGAAATTGGATTCCCCTTCTTCTTCTTTGTGTTCTTGATCAAGTAAAGGTAAGGATTCATGGTTTGGAGTTGTTAAATTCGTGTATGTGTATGTGTAAATGTAATAGTGAGTTTCTGGAGGTGTTATGGGTTGTGTATAAGAGTTTTGGGGAACCCTTTCTGCTGGAAATCGAGTTGTGGAGGTGAAACCTCCTGGTTCTGCCATGAAAAGCGAACAACACAGGTCTGTAACCTTGCGTGAGCGCGGCCGCGATCGGCCAAGCGCGACCGCGATGCGGGCGCGGCCGAGGCCCTCCTGGGCGCGGTCCGCGATCAGGGTGAGAGTAGTCGGGTCGGTTTCGGAGCTTCGGGAATTCGTGGGAGTTGTGCTGTGGGTCGTATGTGGTTGTGATAATTGTGTTTGGGTTTCGATTGTGTTCGAATGAGTTTGTATTAATCTATTGGAGCCCGTGTTAATTACAGGTTCGAGCCGTCCGCGTTCTGAGCAGCGATAGAGTCCGGGTTTCGATTGCTTTGGGTATTTGGTGAGTACTCGAGTTCTTTTACAAATCGCGCGTAGTCTTTTACGAGTCACTTATGTGGTGTGATATGTGTATATGAGACAGAGATACGGCGCAGGTATGAGTTTCTCTACCCTATACGTGCTATATGTGTTTGAATTGCAGGTATCCGCGATATGTGATCGCGCAGGCTGACTGTCCCTAACCAGTCACGAGATACGAGGCTGTATATATACGGCAGAGATATTGCCAGGTCGCTCCTGTGCCTATTGAGTGGCTAACCGCTGCTGTGTGCGGCCTGTTAGCCGGGGAACGTGGTCCCCTTTCGAGCAGAGATATGTGTTATGCATAGAGTTGCATATGTGTGTTGAGATATATGTGCTGTGTATGTTATATGTGTTTACCTGCAGAGTCTAACCCTCGCGTACTCACGAGCTGTCCAGCTTATGTTTTCGAGTCCTGTGTGTGTCTCAGGCAGTCATACCGTGGGTTCGCAGCCGCAGCAGCCGAAGTAGGGAACGGGGCAGTTAGAGTTGCGTGCGTCGACTGTTTTGTTGATAATAATCTTGGAACTGCTGTATCTGATCTTCGTATGTATGTTAACAGTAATCAGTTGTGTATGTGTGCCAGTGTTAGTTTGTGAGATGATGTACGTGACCTTCGTGTTAAAGTTTTTATTAATAGTGATTTTCCGCTAATCCTGTGACATGTGTACTTTGAAATGTTTGCGATACTGCCACTTATGATTAATTAATGACGTGGCATTTATGTGAGAAACGTGGGTGTTACAGCTTGGTATCAGAGCTTGTGGTTTCAGTATTGAGTATCAGTGGATGCTTGTGCTCTTACCGTGTTCAGATCTGTGGGATTCTTCCCTGAGACTGAGTTTAGCGGAATTAACTGACCTAGCTTATTGTATAACGCTGGGTGATCGATCTGTTATCTTACCTTTGTGATATGTGCAGGTAGTTATGGCAGATCATGGCGAGGGTTCAGGGCCAGAGAGACCAGCGGGAGATGAGTATGTCCGCCGGTCAGAGATGTTATCAGTGTTGACTGAGTTCTACAGAGAGAGGGATAGAGAGAGAGAGCAGCAGCGACAGAGAGCTGATCCGCCGCCAGTGACTAGTGTTGAGACAGTGGTTGGAGCATCTTCTTCTTCTGCTCCTCGAGGTGGGTCCTTTAAGGACTTTATGGCGGGAGCCCCACCTCAGTTCCGAGGCGGTGGTGAGCCGGGTGCGGCTATGGCATGGGAGAGAGAGATAGAGGCGGCATTCCGAGTTGCCCATGTCGACCCTCGTGATATGGTCGGCTATGCGGCTTATCAGCTAAAGGGAGGGGCTTCACAGTGGTGGAAGTCCATTGAGTCGTCCATGACTACTGCAGCAGCTTATGCTATGACATGGGATCAGTTCCGTGCCATCTTCGAGCTTCAGTATATTCCCCGGGATGAGCGCCGGGAGATGGAGCGTCGTTTCTTGCACCTTCAGCAGGGCAGTATGTCAGTTCAGCAGTATGTGGATAGATTTAATGAGTATGCCCAGTTTGCGCCCCAGCATGTGGATACAGAGGTTCGTAAGGCTGATGCCTTTATCGATGGGTTGAGATCGGATATCCGGGAGTTCGTCGGACTTCATGATACTCCTACCTTTGCGCGGGCATTAGAGTTAGCCCGAGTTCGAGAGAGGGAGATCGAGAGACAGAGGGGTCAGCCCCCGTCCCAGAGACAGAGGATAGGGACGTCTGAGCAGTCCCAGAGTTACTACCGAGAGCCCCAGGATTTTCAGAGAGAGAGACAGCCTGAGCAGCAGCAGGTTCAGGGGCAGGGTTCGGGATTTCGTCGAGACAGAGACAGAGGCAGAGACCGGAGGTCCAGGAGGTCTGGGCAGTATCAGGGATCAGGGACGGCCAGTCAGAGTCAGGGGCAGACTTCCCGTTACAGTGCTCCGAGTCAGAGTCAGAGTAGCGTGGGACAGGGGTCCCAGCCATCAGGGAGTCGGGCAGACAGTTCAGCTGGAGAGAGAGACTGTCCGAGGTGTCGCCGTCGCCATTCCGGTCCTTGTGTGCCGGAGCAGCCCAGATGTTATCGCTGTGGTCAGTATGGCCACACATCATTTACATGTACTTCGAGGGATTCCCTGTGCTTCCGCTGTGGGAGGCCAGGTCATATTGTGAGAGATTGTCCGGATGCGCCGCCAGCAGTGCAGGGAGCGAGCACCAGCGGTGCTAGAGCAGAGCCGTCGACTTCGAGCCGTCGTGAGTCAGCACCCAGAGGCAGGGGCAGAGTATTTCAGGTTACGGCAGAGGAGGCCCGCGAGTCTACCGATGTGGTATCTGGTACGTACATTCTGAACGGGCTTAGTGCTCGTATTTTGTTTGATTCTGGAGCAGATCGCTCGTATGTGTCTGTTGTGTTCTGTGCATATTTTTCTGTGCCTCCTACTGTTTTATCTGTGCCGTTAGTTGTTGAGAGGGTAGACGGTAGTACAGCGCTTGTGAGTCGGGTATACAAAGATTGTGTCCTTGAGATAGATGCTCACCGGTTTTCGATCGATCTACTGCCGATAGAGATTAGCAGTTTCGATGTGATAGTGGGTATGGACAGGATGACAGCCAGGCAGGCCGATATTCTGTGTGCAAAGAAAATGATCCGGATACCCATTTCAGACAGTGAGACGGTGACAGTGTACGGCGAGAGGCGCCGAGGCGAGATCGGCATTGTGTCTATGGCTCGAGCTCAGAGATATGTTGCGAAGGGGTGCGAGACCTTTCTGGCTTATGTTGTTGACGCCAGATTAGAGAAGAAGACCTTAGCGGATATACCCGTAGTTCGAGAGTTCCCTGAGGTATTCCCAGAGGAGTTGCCGGGGTTACCGCCAGATCGTCAGGTCGAGTTCCGTATCGACCTTATCCCTGGAGCGGTGCCTATTGCGAAGACGCCTTATAGGCTGGCACCTACTGAGATGAGAGAGATGATGTCGCAGCTTCAGGAGTTGCTTGATCGTGGATTCATCCGTCCGAGTTCGTCCCCGTGGGGAGCTCCCGTGCTATTTGTGAAGAAGAAAGACGGTTCTATGCGGATGTGTATTGACTACCGAGAGTTGAAAAAAGTGACGGTGAAGAACCGTTATCCGCTTCCACGTATCGATGATCTGTTTGATCAGCTGCAGGGTTCGAGCTTCTTTTCGAAGATAGATCTGAGATCGGGTTATCATCAACTGAGAGTTAGAGATGAGGATGTGCCGAAGACTGCGTTTCGGACGAGATACGGCCATTACGAGTTCCTAGTCATGCCTTTCGGACTGACTAACGCACCCGCGGCATTCATGGATTTGATGAACAGGGTGTGTAGATCTATGTTGGATCGGTTCGTGATTGTGTTCATCGACGACATCCTGATTTACTCGAGGAGTGCCGAGGACCACGAGCAGCACTTGCGAGAGGTTTTATCTGTGCTGCGAAAGGAGCGACTTTATGCGAAGTTCTCCAAGTGTGAGTTCTGGTTGCGCGAGGTCCAGTTTTTGGGGCATGTTGTGAGCGCCGAGGGTATTTCAGTGGATCCGGCGAAGATAGAGGCCGTGATGAGTTGGGAGCCGCCGAGGACCGTGCCTGAGATTCGTAGCTTTTTGGGCCTAGCCGGGTATTATCGCCGCTTCATTCAGGACTTCTCGAGGATTGCCAGGCCGTTGACGAGATTGACACGGCAGTCCGTTCCTTTCGTGTGGTCTGATGAGCAGGAGTCGGCTTTCAGAGAATTGAAATCCCGGTTATGTCAGGCACCAGTGTTAGCATTGCCCGAGGGTACAGAGGATTTTGTGGTCTACTGTGATGCGTCAGGTACCGGTTTGGGTTGTGTTCTGATGCAGCGAGGCAAGGTGATTGCGTATGCGTCACGACAGCTGAAGACCTACGAGGAAAATCATACCGTGCACGACCTTGAGTTGGACGCGATAGTGTTCGCGTTGAAGATATGGCGTCATTATCTGTACGGTTCGCGATTTCTAGTGTATACCGATCATAAGAGTCTTCAGTATCTGTTCAGTCAGAAAGAGTTATATATGAGACAGCGGCGCAGCCTCGAGTTACTGAAAGATTATGACTGCGAGATTCAGTACCATCCTGGTAGGGCCAATGTGGTGGCCGATGCGTTGAGCCGTAAGGCGTGTGGCCAGACGGTAGTTTCTCGAGCAGTGAGGCTCGAGGTTACATCGACTCTTGTGGAGAGTCTGAGGCATGCTCAGTTAGAGGGTTTGCGAGCGGAGAACGTGAAAAGAGAGCGGCTTGCGGGACAGCTAGAGGCATTGAGCAGAGATAGCAGAGGTTTGTGGGCGTTTCGTGATCGTGTTTGGGTTCCGAGAGTCGGTAATCTGCGGCAGTTGATTTTGGATGAGTCGCACCGATCGAGGTTATCCATTCACCCCGGGAGCACCAAAATGTATAGAGATTTGCGCGAGTTCTATTGGTGGCCAGGGATGAAGAGAGATGTGGGCCGATACGTCGAGGAGTGTATGACTTGTCTGCGAGTCAAGGCCGAGCATCAGAAGCCTCACGGGCATTTGCAGCCTTTAGAGATCCCTGAGTGGAAGTGGTATCATATCACGATGGATTTCATCGTCAGGCTTCCGCGCACCGTTCGAGGTAATGATATGATCTGGGTGATAGTGGATCGCTTGACGAAGAGTGCTCACTTTCTAGCGGTTCGGGGTACCATCACTATGGATCAGTTGGCTCGGTTATACATCAGTGAGATAGTGTCGAGGCACGGCGTTCCGATGTCGATTACGTCCGATAGAGACGCGCGGTTTACTTCGAGGTTTTGGCAGAGCTTTCAGCGCGAGTTGGGGACGAGAGTTCAGTTGAGTACCGCGTACAGACCTCAGACAGACGGGCAGACAGAGCGGACGAATCAGACTCTCGAGGATATGCTCCGAGCTTGTGCGATTGATTTCAGTGGTAGTTGGGACGTTCACTTGCCGTTAGTCGAGTTTGCGTACAACAACAGCTATCATTCCTCCATCAAGATGGCTCCATTCGAGGCACTGTATGGGCGTAAGTGCCTAACCCCGGTGTGTTGGGGCGAGGTCGGCGAGCGACCTATCAGTGGGCCCGAGTTGTTACAGGAGACGAGCGACAAAGTGGCGGTTATCCGAGAGCATATGAGAGTGGCGCAGAGCCGGCAAAAGAGTTATGCCGATCGTCATCTGAATGAGCTCGAGTTCAGTGTTGGAGATCGCGTGATGTTGAAAGTGTCGCCGTGGAAGGGAGTTATCAGATTCAGGCATCGAGGTAAGCTGAGTCCGCGGTACATCGGTCCGTTTGAGATCATCGCCAGAGTCCGAGACCAGGCTTATAGATTGAGACTGCCTCCCGAGTTGACCGGAGTCCACGATACGTTCCATGTGAGTCATCTGAGGAAGTGTTTAGCCAAAGATGATCAGTTTGTGCCGTTATCTGAGATAACCGTGGATAATCATCTGAGATATGTCGAGCAGCCTGAGGCGATTACCGATCGTAAAGTGAAGAGATTGCGAAATAAAGAGATCGCGCTAGTACTCGTCCAATGGAGGCATCACAAGGGTACTAGTGCCACCTGGGAGCCCGAGGCCGAGATGAGGAGCCGATATCCGCAGCTATTCCCGAGTCCGAGCTAGATTCCGGGACAGAATCTTTTTAAGAGGAGAGGATTTGTAACATCCCTAATTTGAGCCTGGTACGTGGATTTAATTTACTGGCTCGTTATTTTAATATTATTGCGTTGGTCCAATTAAATTCCGTTTCGTGGATTTAACGTGTCGAGGCCGAGTGATACGTGTCCCCGAGCTAATAATTAGCGGATTAATTATCTCCTTGAGATCGTGGATTTAATTGGGTTAATTTGATATTAATAGTGAAAAAGTGATATCGGGTTCGGATTAATCGGGTCCGGGACTTTCTAATTAAGGAAACGTTTATATATGAATGTGGATAAGCCTTGCTTCCTTTCTTCCCTTCCAAAAACAGAAACGTGATAGTGTGTGTGTGTGTATCTTCCTGGAGCAGCAAAGACTTGAAAGAAATCAAAGGTTGGTTGCTGAAATTGGATTCCCCTTCTTCTTCTTTGTGTTCTTGATCAAGTAAAGGTAAGGATTCATGGTTTGGAGTTGTTAAATTCGTGTATGTGTATGTGTAAATGTAATAGTGAGTTTCTGGAGGTGTTATGGGTTGTGTATAAGAGTTTTGGGGAACCCTTTCTGCTGGAAATCGAGTTGTGGAGGTGAAACCTCCTGGTTCTGCCATGAAAAGCGAACAGCACAGGTCTGTAACCTTGCGTGAGCGCGGCCGCGATCGGCCAAGCGCGACCGCGATGCGGGCGCGGCCGAGGCCCTCCTGGGCGCGGTCCGCGATCAGGGTGAGAGTAGTCGGGTCGGTTTCGGAGCTTCGGGAATTCGTGGGAGTTGTGCTGTGGGTCGTATGTGGTTGTGATAATTGTGTTTGGGTTTCGATTGTGTTCGGATGAGTTTGTATTAATCTATTGGAGCCCGTGTTAATTACAGGTTCGAGCCGTCCGCGTTCTGAGCAGCGATAGAGTCCGGGTTTCGATTGCTTTGGGTATTTGGTGAGTACTCGAGTTCTTTTACAAATCGCGCGTAGTCTTTTACGAGTCAGTTATGTGGTGTGATATGTGTATATGAGACAGAGATACGGCGCAGGTATGAGTTTCTCTACCCTATACGTGCTATATGTGTTTGAATTGCAGGTATCCGCGATATGTGATCGCGCAGGCTGACTGTCCCTAACCAGTCACGAGATACGAGGCTGTATATATACGGCAGAGATATTGCCAGGTCGCTCCTGTGCCTATTGAGTGGCTAACCGCTGCTGTGTGCGGCCTGTTAGTCGGGGAACGTGGTCCCCTTTCGAGCAGAGATATGTGTTATGCATAGAGTTGCATATGTGTGTTGAGATATATGTGCTGTGTATGTTATATGTGTTTACCTGCAGAGTCTAACCCTCGCGTACTCACGAGCTGTCCAGCTTATGTTTTCGAGTCCTGTGTGTGTCTCAGGCAGTCATACCGTGGGTTCGCAGCCGCAGCAGCCGAAGTAGGGAACGGGGCAGTTAGAGTTGCGTGCGTCGACTGTTTTGTTGATAATAATCTTGGAACTGCTGTATCTGATCTTCGTATGTATGTTAACAGTAATCAGTTGTGTATGTGTGCCAGTGTTAGTTTGTGAGATGATGTACGTGACCTTCGTGTTAAAGTTTTTATTAATAGTGATTTTCCGCTAATCCTGTGACATGTGTACTTTGAAATGTTTGCGATACTGCCACTTATGATTAATTAATGACGTGGCATTTATGTGAGAAACGTGGGTGTTACATTGGTCACTCGCCCTATAATTCATGCAATTTTTGAAAAATAGTATTAACAATCTTCATCAATTTAAAATGTATATTTTCCGTATTAAATAACAACTATTACTTTTTTTTAGTTATTTAGAAAAACTATAAACTAAATTATAATAGTGTCTTCTAATTTCATTTTTTTTTAAATTTTCTTCATATTAATTAAAATTTTGAATTAATATATTAACCTCTCTTTATAATTCAGATACCAATTAAATATTGTTGTCAATTTCATCAAATTAAAAATTTCTTTACTTATCAAACATCAACAATAATCATTTTTTTTATTTTATAAGAAAATATACAAATAATCCATAAAATCATTTGTTGTTATTATTCTATTTTTAAAAATCTAACCCATATAATACATGGATAATAATAGACTAGTTATTTATAGAATAGATTTATTTACATTAAAATTTAATTATGAATAGATTACACATGTCAAAAAGAGAAAATACCAATAGCATCCTAGTTAAATGACAAGTGGACACTATTTATTCTTTTATTAAAATAAATAGATTATTGGCTCAATTTAGTAATTCCTTAAATATTAATTAAGTATCAAAGTTATTATTTATTAGAGTTTGTCAATTGATATTATGTATAATTTGATAAAGAATAGAAAATATTCATACAACAATTATTTCTTGTATATTATATTACGATTTGAGCTGCAACATTGTTGTTTAGTTGCTATATAGTGTCACTTTTATGGCAAATTTAGTGCTATTTTGGTCTCGATTTGATAACAACTTTGGGGATACTGAATTAGTGATTGTATTTTTTTTTTTAATGAATGTTAATTTACTGGTCTCGAGTTTATGGTTGTTTCATAACAGTTTTATAGTCTAACTTATTGGTTTTACAACACTTTTTATCCTGATTATTTGGCCAGTGGGCCAATATTGACATTGCTTTTATAACATTTACTTTACAAATGAGTGATGATTTCAAACATATAAATTGGAATGGGATACCAATATACCATGACACATAATTAAGGGTTGTCTATAGTGATTAGACTAGTCTATTGACCCATGTTATACATGGGTATGTTAAATAATAGATATAAAATTAAACAATTATTACAAATATAATAAAAAAGTAAAGTACTCAAGTTAAAATTACATAGAGCATATTTTAGAATTATATAAAATATGAATTAAAACTCATGATATGAGGATATATGTAATGAGTCTTCAAAGTACTAATAAATTTATTCACTAATGTCTGCAATTATATTCTATTTGTTGTTTTATTATAATCACTCATTTGAAACAATAAATTTAAAATTTTTTGTATGATAATCAATTTAGATTAACAATTTTACAGATTTTATAAAGTTTTGATTATTACTATATAGTTTGAATTGAATAATTTTAATAGACAATCATAAATGAATCTATGTGTGGTTGTTCTTTAAGAAAATTAGATTTAAATAACAAATATTTATTGTATAGTTAATCCAAACCCAATATGATGGAGTATATAAGTTAATATTACAAAAAAAAAAAAAAAAGATTTTTCAAAACTAAGTTTAAATTAATATGCAACCCTTAAATTTGAAGATAATATTGTTTTATTTAATTGTAATATTAGAAAATCAATTGGTAAAATTTCAAACCTGAAGACAACATTTGTATTTCTTAGAAATATTAATTCCACTTATATTTAATGATATTTATAGGATACTTAATATAAGTTATATAAAAAATTATTTTATTTGATAAAAAATATTAAATTGTTAATTTATTAAATTGTAGTTTTTATTTAAATTTCATGATATGGAGAGAAAAAATTATCATATGATATTAAAAATATGTAAAAGTTAATTATTGTATTATTTATTTTTTGTTTGCTAGTTAATTTCAGGAGTAAACTTACGAAAGTAAATAAATATTTTATTTTATTTATACCTATCAATTAAATTGTGTAATTATTAAAGCTAGATAAATAAAAGGGTCTGAAAATCAAAATATAGGTCTATCAATATAAAATTCTGTTTTAATATATTATAAAAATAATATATAACTATGATATTATGTTTATTCTATATATTTTAAAAATATTTAAATTATTCATGATATTGTCTTCTCTTAATATAATTATAGAAGTTTATTTGAGAAATTAATTATTAATTTATTCTTTTATTTATTTAACTAAACATTAAATAGTTTACAAATTTAGTGGACTTATTTAAGGAAAAATAGGAGGGAAAAGAAGATTTTGAATTAAGGAGAAAGCGCCACGTGGCGCTTAATGTTCTTGTTTATTAATAAGTATAGATAGATTGAAGTTTTTAAAACTTTCAAATAACACCCCAGTGAAAACACAAATTGTAATTTCACAATCTACTCATTTAGCATTTTAGCAAAAATAAAAAATAAAAAAACAGCTAAAACAATAAATAGAAGTAAAATATTTACCTTGGTGCAGTGAAAATAATCAACAATGTTGATGGTCAGATTATGTAAGTAGCATCATACTTTGAAAACAAAAAGAAAAAAGGCAAAGTATTAGCATCCTCTAAGCAAAATTAGACAAATGAATTTCATGATGTAAAAATACAGATTAGGTGGTGCTTGTTTCATAGAATTTTTCAGAAGGAATTACAACTGTCAGTGTCAGGAATTTGATTTGGAATTTGAAGCGTGTTGGGGGATAACAATGCGAATCATCTAATTTTATATTTCTTTGGTTCATAAACCTATCATATAAATTATGATAAAATTAAATTTTCTATATTATTTATTATTATTATCATTTTCTCCTTTCTTTATATACGGGGGCGGGATAGGGATGCCAAAAAACCATGAACCCGATGAGAAAGCCCGAATTTTTTAGGTTGGGTTCGGGATCTTATCGGTGATTTTATTGGGTATGAATTCGGTTATGGGAAGACCAATTCCCGCCCTGTCCCGATAGTATTTATATTATTTTTTAGACATACACACACATATAATAACACATATAATGCATGTTTTATTTCTTTTTAACTATGTTATAAATATATAATAATCTATGATTAATATCTAAATAATTTTGGTTGTTAATGTAATTGTATCATTAATCGTTGTCTATGTTAAATCAAGTGTGTCATTTATTACTCTCATTTGGTTATATATCATATATAATTTCATCTTTTATTGTTAAAAACATGTTTGATCGATTTTGTTTGAAGAATTGTTAGTTTTAATTTTTTGTACAGGTTTTGGGTTCGGGTTCATATATATAAACGAGAAATGAAAGATATTAACGAGTAATAGAGTCTTATCATGTACACACGTACCAGTCTTTAAATAGGGATGTTACAATATAAATAAATTATTATTTTATAATTATTATAAACTTTCTAGTATATTATAATTTCTTAAAGACTGATGATATAATATCTCTAAATTTTAAATAATATTTGTAAAGTAAAAACATAATAAATTATATCAACTAATATAATTAAATTTTAAAATAATTAGATTGTATTTGAAAAGAATAAAAATACAATATTAAATAAGCATATGTATAATAATTTTTTATTTATTATAATAAAATATATAAATATTATGTATCAAATACGTCAATTAAAATATAAATTAAGGAGAATAAAATTTTTCACATGATGATATTTTGGCGCACATATTTATTTTTTTAATAATTTTTTAATAATTTTGTTATCATTTTAATCTAAATTAAATTTAAATAAAATTAATATTAAATATTATATCATTAGTATTTATTTAAATATCTAATTAAGAAATATTTTAAAAAACAGTTTAATTTAGATAAAATTTAATCCATTTATATCTTATACATACTTAAATCTACATCAATATTTAGATAAAATTTAAATAAAATAAAATCTAAATATTATATCACAAATATTTAAGTAATTATAATATAATAGAAAGTTTAAAATAATTATAGGATAATAATTTGTTTATATTGTAACATCCTTATTTTTAATACTAATATACGGAATTTCCTTACTCGTTATTTGATATATGGAATTTCCTTACTCGTTATTTAATGTAATATCTAACATCTCTATTTTTATAAAAAATTTAACAATACACTTTTTATTTTTTTATTTATATCCAAAAATAGAAAATCTATTTTAAATTTTTTTATCTCTAGTTTTTTTAATCGAAACATCAAAATGAAAATGCAGGAATGAAAGGAAAAAAAATAAAAAAAGAAACTGAACTTTTAAATAATATATATATATATATATATATATATATATATATATATATATATATATATATATATATATATATATATATATATATATACATTCGAATTCGATCATCGTTTTATTTATGGAAATTAAGAATACATAATAGAGTTTGTTAGTCTCCCCTTAAGAAAGCTGGTGCACAGCTGCTTCCATGCCTCCCTGTCTGGATCATGCTCATCCAAGCTAGCTCTTCCTATTATAGCATTCCACTCCTGATCCATAAACATCGTTAACTCTTGATTCTATCGGTTTTTTTTCGTTTCCAAAGCACGATTGAGAAAATAAATCCGATACAAACGATGAAGCATGTATTAAACAATAAGAGGGTGTTTGGATTTGCATTTGAAAAAATGTTGTAACGTTTTGGAAACTAATAATCAGATAATAGTTGTAACAAAAAGTGCTGTCAGAAATATAGTGTTTAGTTTAGTTTCTGCTTTGTGATATCGTAATTATCAAATAATCAGTTTTTAAAGTGTTTGGATTTGCGTTTTAACTTGTAAAATGACCAAATAATCACTTGTTAAGCAAATAAGCTACATTTTTTAACTTATGAAAAAGTGTTGTAAGAATAACTCTAAACGCAAATAATCACTTATTAAGGTATGCAATCCAAACACTTTAAACCAATTATTTACGTTATTGTAACGTAATAAGCTAATAATCTCATCTATAACACAAAACCAAACACCCTCTAAGTTTAAGACGAGTTTTGTTATATCCTAACTTTCGATCTATTGTAGTACCTCGATAAGGTTGTGTTGGAGAAGACGATCAATGAGTTGGTTAAGAATATCCTTGGTGTACTCAGGGTGGCCTTGAACACCCATGATGTGATCACCGTACCTAAACATCTCAACCCTAGTCTGATCCGATGATGCCAACACCTCTACCTTTGCTGGGAGTTCCCGGACCTTTACAAAGCATTATGTTTATGAACAAATTATACGCCATAGCACAAACTAAAATTTACAGATTTTTTAAGAAATGTAAAACATACCTCGTCCCGATGACATTCAATCAAGGATAACCGACTTGGTAGCTTCAAATTAGCAAACATCTTTGTGGATGTTGAGAGATTGATGGTACGCACACCTATATCCCATCCTAACGTTGCACGGGTAACTTTTCCACCAAGCGCACGGGCTAAAATCTGTCAAGGATTTCACAAATGTCATCCATTGTATAGATTCTTTATTTATTATACATCTTATGCATATAATGGTTCATATATATATCTACTACCATAAGCCATACCAGTTAAATAATATATGTTATTCATATAATATAATGGTTCACTATTGGTATTTTCTTAGCCTGAACCATAAATAATACATTCAGTGGCATTTCTCCCTTTTTTTTATACTCTCGTTGAATACAACTAAGGCGGCGTTTGGTTCGCAGAATGTTTATTCCTTGAATGAAATCTTTGAAGAAATGTAATCTGTCGGAATAGAAATGGAGGCTGGTGAAGATGAAGTCTAGGGTTTGGTTTTAGAACCGTTTAAATCTTTAGAATGGAATTTAAATTCCATGGCATTAACCCAAGGAGAATAGATTCCTTCAAAAGTGATGTTTTTTTTTTTAAGAAAAGGAATCTTTTCCATTCCTTTTTATTGCCAAACAACACATCGGAATCGAATCTTCGTTCCATTCCTTTTCACTGTGACGCTGGAAGAAGAAAAAAAACTGGATTTGCCACTATATCCATAGACGACCCCGAAACCTCCGTTTCCACCTCTAGCATCAGAACCCGAACAAGCAAAATATCTTAGCTACAATGGATTTTATAAAAACCAAAGCCTACAAGATCATGTCTTTATCACTACCAGTCTGTTATTTTTTATAACTTTTGTCATCAAATACATAGTTATTCAGGTGATGAAAGTTTTCACTTTTAAGAAATATAATGAGACAAAAGTAGACAAAAGAGGGTGGGGGAGGGGGGGGGGGGCGGTGGTCTTATTCTTGAAGGGGGAGTGCCATGGACCATATATGGTGGTGAACATGTGTCATGTGACTGGTCTAACTTTTTATATGAAAATCATTCAAGAATCTTTTATCCAAACAGCATCATCATTCTGAAACCTAAAGCAATCAAGAGTATCTAACAATCTAACACACACTCAATAATTCTCAATATTTTACTTGAATTGTTTCATTTGTTAGGCCCTTCACCAAAACATGTTTTTTATACCAGAAACCGCCAAAAACAGAGGGAATTACGACGAAAAGTCGAAATTTTGTAACTTTATGTGAATTGCCACACACCACGCATTTAAAAGATTCTGAGGTCCACATCGTTATTTGACGAATGTGTGTTTGCAAAGTGACTTGACCATGACCATGACCATGACCATTTCATAACCGCAGTACTTATAGTCTCTCTTAGGTACATTTTTCTATGACTAGGAAAATCTCACACGTGTGACGTGACAAATGTCGTTCTAGTAAATAAACCGACCCCTTACCCATAAATACCCTTACAAACCCACAAGGCCCGTTATCGACATTTGTCATAACGAAGGATATACGAAGAAGTTAAAGTATGTTGTCATAATCCAAGTTCGTTATCCACATTTGTAAAAGTGTAATATGAGATAACACGGAAACAAAAGACGTTATAACAAGGGATCTTAATTAGTGGCGTGTATAAAGGAGGATATGATCACAAATGACGCTTTTGTTTGTTTGTACTTTGTACCTTAACTCAAATCACGCCCAAATTCAGAAATATCTATCTCTATCCTTTAAGAATGATTTCCCAACACAATAAGATAAATAGGATATTGCATATGATTGTAATGTAATTTAGCCTTTTTAGGTAATTTTTATTACAAAATATATTTGTGTTTTATCCTAATATAAGAAGACTTTATTTTTTCCATGTTTTGGAAATATATATAACCAAAATGTATTTTTTTAAACCCAATTTTTTTAAAAAAAAATTAACTTTTATTGAGAACAAATATAGTTTATTATCCAAGATAAAAATTTAAACCAAATATGCTTACTCTGATTATAATTTTACATTTATTAAATAAACCTACTTGCATTTTAAAAATCCATTTACTTGCAAAACCGAAATGGACTCAAATTTTATAAATCCAACATGTGTATTTATGATAATATTTTTTATTGGTTTAGGGTCATATATTTTAAAATTCAATAATGGGTTAGATTAAATCCATTTAAAATTAGGGAAAATATAAAAACGTGTAGCCTGTACTGCCTGTTTTAGACCAATTGCTATTTCATTAGTCTCACTTATATATTTTTAAGATTTTCGAAAAGGTTTAAGATTGGGTGTACCGTGTACGCCTGTACGGTAATCTTTATGCATCGTACTCTAATTTCTCATACATCACACTACGAAATTGTTGTTTATGATTGGGTGTATGATTCCATTTTTCATTGAAAGTGGTGTGATTTAATTGACCTAAAGATTAATCGTTGTATAATATGATGCATGAAGTAACACCAAAAAATAAATTTGTTCATATTCACCGGTAGCTGATGACTAACAATGTTATAAAATATGTACAAGGTGTCACAAATAATCAAATATTAATTTTTTTTTTTTTTATGAAAAATTAGAAGTTCAACACAGGAATTCAAATGGAACATAAATTTGTTCTAAGCAATTTTCCTAAAAAAAATACACAGACCTCGAAGCTGATGGACCTATTTGAATAGATTTTTCAAAATTTAGTGACAAAAATAACTGGAACTTAACTACAAGGACTAAACATGAAAAAAAAAATTCAAATGAGCTAGAGCAAGCGTGTAAAAGACAGCTGTTCAGTTGTAAATGAAAGTTCAGAAGCTACTCGAAGAAACAGAAATGAAAAGTAGTTAGAATTATAGCGATAAAATTGATGATCAGAAGAAGATGAACCGAGTAAATTAATCAGTAAAAGTTTACCTGATGACCGAAGCAAATGCCGAGGATTTTTTTGTGCAACGAATCCAATTTCTTCAGCAAAACGAGAAGCTTACAGATCCAAACATCGTTACCATGGGCGTCGTTACAGCTACCGGTGATCACAAAACCGTCGTAAAGTCCGATCTCGTCATCGGACGGGAAGTGACCATTGCAGACACGAAAAACGTCCCATATCTCGCCTTCCTCCGCCAACATTCTAACAAAAACCCCAAAGTATCCACCGTATTTCTTCTTCACGTAATCAGAGTCCTCGGCGCACAAAAGAACAGCGAATCTTTTCATTTCCCCCAAATCCTCCATCAACAATTTCGGTTTTCCGGTTCTCTCTCCTTCTCTTTGTCACGAAATTGTGTGTGATTCTCTCAAGAATCACGGTAGATTCTAGTGAGAGAAATGGAGGGGAGAGAAAGAGGGTGAATTGAATCTTCTTCTTCTTCTTGAGCGAATGAATGAATGTGATTGAATTCTGTGTGATGATTCATGTATTTATATTACCGGTTTATGAAAAGAAAGGTTCATATTCGGAAACGTCTTTTTTACATTTATACCCCTATTTGTCTTCCAATTTACATAAAAAGCCACTTCTTTTTTATTTTTATATTTAATTTTATAATATACATTTTTGCCACGTTGTCATTTAACACTTCAGCTTTGTCCATTTGGATCATTTCCAGTTGGCTTGGACGCTCGGTACATTTAATTTAAGCCTGTCCTTTTAATATTCTTTTTTAGTTTTTTTTTTAACGACAAACTTTCCTACTTCTACTCTTAAACTATACATTTTACTCCCAAACTTTCTCCACCTAAATTTCAACTTGTCTCCGACAGGAGTCGAACCCGTAACCTATCACTTACATAATACATCTATAACCAACATGTAATAAGTATATGTTTTAATATATAAATTATTTATATAAATAATTATAAAAATTAAACATACAAATATAAATTTTATTTTAATCTATATGCATCACCATATTATATCTAAAAACATAATTACACGTTATTCTTTTTATTATAAAATATATATAAAAATTATATTTTACGTAAAATTAAAATTTCAATATCGATTAAAAAAATATAATTTAGAAATGAAAGTTTTTAGTTTAAGTTCAAATATATTTATAGGAAATATATAAATTCAAAATATATTTTTCATGTTAAATTTGTTTCAATTCAAATTTTAAAGATGATATATATAATGTCTTTGATGGCTAATTGAATTAGAAATGTATTTGAAAATATTAAACAACATATATGTCTGATAAAATTTAAGCCTACATTTAAAGAGTACAAATATTAGTTAATATTTATTATTTTTATTTAAACGGTATGTTACATAAGAAACCAAAAAATTACAAAAACCAAGCCATAAAACCTTTCGAAGATAATCATTTAGAGATAATTGCGCAAAAAAACCCTAAACTTGTCCGCTTTTTGTGATTAAAACCCCAAACCATTTTTCATTGCATAGAAAACCTCGAACTAACTAAAATCAGTAAATCAAGGTTTTATCAGTGGGTAACCGGTTGAAACCGCTTATTAATCCTACAGGGACCGCTAAATAACCTACATGTGATAAATTTTAATTGTTGACACCGGTTGCCAAGCATTACACATCATTTAAAACCACTTTGATAATTTGTAATTGTAATTTTTAAACGGGATTACTTCATCTACGAGCGTTAAAAATGATGTGCAATACTTGAAAATCGGTTTCAACAATTAAAATTTATTCTACGTAGGTTATTACCAGTCCACGTAGGATTAATAACCGGTTTCAACCGGTTAGTCATTGATAAAACCTTGATTTACTGATTTTTAGTTAGTTTGAGGTTTTCTATGCAACGAAAAATGGTTTGGGGTTTTAATCACAAAAAGCGGACAAGTTTGGGGTTTTTTGCGCAATTATCCCAATCATTTATTCAAATTAAAATTTTTTTTTGTTGGAAAAGCTGTATAATTAGATTGTTTATTTGATTAACTAATTAACTGCAATGAACATTTTTTAAAATTAACAGGATTCGATCATTAATTTTGAAAGTCTTAAGTAAAGTTATGAACAAAATTACAACAAACCTAAAATATATTCCCAAAACTTTATTCGGTGCCTTTTAAAAATTTAACAAGAGCAATAAAATTTTTTTAATATAGCTTCATTGGTTTGTGAGATGAAAATTTAATATGGTATAAATGGCCTAAGACATTTTTCCAATTTACATGAATATTATTTAATAGGTTTAAAGAAATAAAATTAATTATTAATTCTTTTTCGAAAGACAAATAACCCCAGAAGTTAAAACATATGAGAGTCGAACTCAAAATCTCATTTGAATAAGGCTAAACCATTAAATCACCATATGGTGTTACATTTTCTTTTTCTCTTAATTCAATTAACCGATCTAAAATATAAAAGAAATTGATATTGCCAACCTAAAATATCAACGAATTTCAATTTCTTCTTAAGAGTTAAGATGATTTACTAATGGTTTTATTTATAAAGGATCAAACAACCCATATAATGACAAATTAACGTTAATTGTTATAAATTTGAAGTAATATTTCAAATCGAATTAAATGGATTATCATCTTTTTGCTTGAAACACATAAAGATAAAAAAGCATTTTATATAAACACGTTCTCTTCTTTACTAGTCATACGTTCATCTCTCAGAGTGATGAGAGTGATCACAATTTTCCCTCTTTACTTTTTTGTACACCTCACTCTCCACTATTTCCAACATTCTAACTTGGAATTACCTACCACTCTATATCCTTTTATCTTTCTATATTTTTTAATTAAAAAGAAGAAGAAATTCATTTTATAATTAATAAATCTATTAGAGGTAAAATGTCTAATTTTAAATATTTAAAACAGACATAGCTAAAATTACATTAAGAAGTAAGAACTATTACGAAATTAAATTAATAAACTAAAAATTACGAAACTAAATATTTAAAACTAACATATTCGTCTTCAGACGATGGCTCAGTCTCAGACAAAGATGTATACACATACAGCTCCATCACAAATAAATTACCATACAGTCGTAAATTTCAAAACGGTCATTTGACCGTTAAGTAAATAAAACGAAAAAAGAAAGAGAGGCCGAGAGGGGAGGGGAGAATCGGAGTCGAAGAGGGGTGGGGTGGTGGTTGTGGCAACCCCAAAACCACTTCGGGGTACCCACTCTGATCGCTCTCATAATTTTTTGTTAATTATACGAGACTCACTTGTCAACTTAATCTTCCTCTCATCTTTAGAGGGATGTGCGTGATTAGTAAATAGAGGGGGGAGGGGGTGTTTAGTTGTTTACATTTTGTTTAGTCATTTTTTCTGTTCTAATTTTTCTATTTTTATGTCTAAAATGTAGTTTTATAAAAATCTACATTTAAAGCTTTTCTCTCACAATACTAACTATTTATATAATGTCATCAACACATAAATTCAAACACTTATTTTTTTAAAGGCTAGTAACCTCAAGGAATTGAAGTCTGTGAGAGTCGAACTGGAAACCTCTATCAAAATAACTCAAAGTTCAACCACTAAATCATCATTGTGTGGTTTGAATCCACACAAATAAAATAAAAGTTGTTTCAGAAAATTTTAACCGGATTGCTTGTGAGGTTACAATATTATTAAATAATGGTTTTCATTTTAAAGTGTGGAAAAAATCATGACAAGTAATGATTATTTAATTATGATTTTAATTTTAAAGAGACGTTGGTAGAATTCAATGAATCTAGACATGTTTATAACGTGACATTCAAATATACAATTATTTCATGTGCTTTATGTTTTCTTTACGATTGTGTTGTGTCTTTTAACAATTCATATCTAGCTTTCGCATCATCTTTTGTTTCTAACTATAGTATAGACTATAGACTATTGGCCTACTGTAGTTAAGTTGACTTCATAAATTGATATCCTTTCTTTTTAAATAAACAGTCAAACGCGTAATAATAGTATTGTATCTCAACAAGTTTTGGGTGTTTTTGACAAAATTAGCTGTAACTTTGTGTTTTTAAAAAAGGTAGAATTTTTAGTAGCTGTAGCTTTTGAGAGCTGAAGCTTTTTAAAAGAGCTGGAGCTTTTAGTTCTATAAATGTGTTTAGTAAAGTAGTTGTAGCTGTAGTTTTTAGTATTAAATTACATAAAAAGGACATTAACATTAATTAAATGTGGTAGTTTATGATTAATAGGAGGGTAAAAATGTAATTATATTTGACCAAAAGCTCCATAGCTTTTTAAACGCTACTTCTACTAGCATTTTATAAAAGAGTTTTTTTTTTCATAAAATGAAAGCTCTATGTTTTCTTTCCAAACAAGACTATTAATTTTTAGTAGAACTTTTTAAAAACAAAAGCTCCTAAAAGTTCTCTGCAAAACATATCCAAAGGTGTCAGATGTATAACTACGTATGTTCATTATAGAATGTCATTACTATATATTACAGTTTTATACAGTTTTTTAAATTCAAAAATTTATAAATCAACAATACATCACAAATTATAATAAACAATCCAATACCCAAATTTTTTTATTTTTTTATAAATTTAGGGAAAAGCTAAATTTATTATCACTAGACGAAACCACCAAGTGGAGACATACAAGACGAAAAACCAGAGCCATCTCCTGTATAGATATAAAAATATTTATGAATTCAAATCTTTCTGGTTTTGTTTGGTTTTTAGGTATAGGTTTGTCACACCTATTTACTTAAGTTTTTGGATTTTGGTTTAAATAAATAGATTACATAATACATTTAAAATTTTACATAAAGTAATTTTACTGTAGTAAGTTAACAGATTAACTTTAAATTATTAAAATGAACATTAAACTGAATATACTTTAAACATTTTATACATATAGATGTCATTTGTTTTTTAAAAGATTAAATGTCCGAAGTCTGAAAACTACATATAAAATTAAGTGGTGATCTTAAAATTGTTTGTATCGTAATATGAATCATCAGAAAAACATTATTTAAAATATTATATTTAATTAATCATATATTATAATTAATTAATTTATATAAACAAAATTAAATTATAATAATTAATGTGATAAATATTTTTAAATTAAAATTAACTAAACTTATATTTTAATCAACACCTCATTAAAAATAACTTAAATTATAATAATTAATATGATAAATAGTTTTAGGGTTTGTAAACTAAAAATAAAAAAAAGACGAAATCTCATTCTTAAGAGGTTTCAACCTCTTAGCTCTAAAGCTAAACAAACAATCGTAATTTATATTAGATCTGAGTTTAACCATCAGGGCTTGCCCTGGTGGCCACCACCAAAGGTGGGGAGGCTTGCCTCTAGGAGAGGTCATGGGTTCAATCACTGACATTGGTGAATCTAATCTAACTTTGGGTGTAATACTAACAACTAACTAGCCTTTCAAAAAAAAAAAAAAAAAAAAAGACATTTTAAGAGTCTTTTAATGAAAAACAAACAAGGACATGGTAACCTAGAATAGTGAAAACGCAAGAATAATAAGATAAAGTGAGTGAAATTTATATATAGAAAGAAGAGTTAATTGCATAGATGGTCCTTTAACTATCCCTAAATTGCAGTTATCGTCCTTTTTTTGAAAACGTTGCAAATTGGGTCCTTTATGTACCGAAAAGTTGCAATTAAGGTCCTTTCTAACAGAATCCGTTAAGTGGTTCCGTTAAGTCAGTGGCAATTTCGTCTTTTTAAGTATAAAGGACCTTTTTTGCAATAATTTCTTACTATTTGCATTATTATTATTATTATTATTATTATTATTATTATTATTATTATTATTATTATTATTATTAAAACTATAATAATAAAACCCCTAAAAAAAACCTTCTTATTCTTCTGTGCTCTCCACCTAGTCTGTCCCAATCCATCGATCACTTTTGTTCAATGGATCTGCCATATCTAATTCAAAACCTCAAATCTCATCAACTTGGACTTAGTTTCATCTTCAAGTCAAAACCCAGAAACATCTTCAAGTCAAAACCCAGAAACATCTTCAAGCCTTCAAGCCCCTCTCCGGTAACCCCTCACCCTAATTACATCCACGAACCACTTCACGTCACCATCCGTTCTCTCCACTTATTATCACCACTAAGCCCTTTTCCTTGTGACCAGAATCTAATCGACATCGTTGTTCATGTTGGAAATCGAAGGAACGGTCGGAAATCAATTTGGGGAGGTAAAGATTGAAGGAACAGATGTTGTGGACAGGGAGTTTTGAAGACAAATCAATCCTGTGGGCTTGGATTAGAGCTTCGAACAACGCCTGACATCTAAGATCTGATGTTGTGGATTAGATCTTCGAACGACGCCTAAGATTTAAGATCTGTTGACAATTTTGTCGATTCAAGATTCTGATTAGGGTTTCTATGGCTTTTAGCCTGACATTTGAGATTTGATGTTGGCCTTTGATGTGTGCATTTAGACAGCAGGTTTTTGCATCTTTTTTTTGAAGTAAAAAACAACACTAAAACTCAATGTTGCAAGAGTTGTAATTGATGATGCTGCCTTTCGGTTCTGTTTAGAATTTTCTGTCATTTCTACTGTTGAAGGGGTAGATAAGTGTTGTTTGTTGATCATTTTATGAGCTGCTGTTTTTGGCCATTCGTAGCAGTCGTCTGGCAGTTGATGGCCACAATTTGTTGTTCATTTCAAGGGTGGTTGAAACTTCAAACTTCAGCTTCTTATTGTTCCAAAGGCTGATGAGTGGATGTCAAATTTGGTTGGTTATCACAACTGCTAAGTGTTCATATTGAATTCTTATGTATTGTTTTGGCGTTTAATTTGGGCATCGAGAGACTCAATGGATTGGACCAACCACCAACAACATGCTGCTTTTGAATTCCTGCATGCTTTTGCGTTTGAATTCTGCTCGATTTGAAGTTTAGATATTAGATCTGTTCTTGACATGAGTGGTGGTCGGATCTTGATCAGGTTCAAATTTGTTAGATCTCATTTGAATTTCATATTTGTTTGGAGCTCAATTTAAAGTTAAGATCTCAATCTGCTTAATCAATTTCTATTTGGGTTTAATTTTCTTGTGGTTTATTGGCCGGAGGTGGTGGAACCAACAATGAACATTAATTATCAGTGTGATACCAGCATATACCACCAGATGGTGAAAATTTTTAATTATGAATACTCTTAAGTCCAGGTTGGAATATGAACATTCATTAATAATAATAATAATAATAATAATAATAATAATAATAATAATAATAATAATAATAATAATAATAATAATAATAATGCAAATAGTAAGAAATTATTGCAAAAAAGGTCCTTTATACTTAAAAAGACGAAATTGCCCCTGACTTAACGGAACCACTTAACGGATTCTGTTAGAAAGGACCTTAATTGCAACTTTTCGGTACATAAAGGACCCAATTTGCAACGTTTTCAAAAAAAGGACGATAACTGCAATTTGGGGATAGTTAAAGGACCATCTATGCAATTAACTCTAGAAAGAATAACAATCAAATATAGAGAAAACAATTCAAATTTGTATATGTAATATTCACAAATTGAAAATATATTTTATAACCTAATGGTATATGCTCGTACACGTGTGTGTATATATCTATTGATCACGACATATGTTTCTGTATTTAATACGTTTTCAAATGTAATTTTGTAACGTTAAACTACAAACTATTGATAGTTTTTTAAGTTATCTTTTTAATGGTTAAATGAGACAAGTATGAAAGTTGGATGGTCAAAAATGATCTTAACCATTTTTTTAAATCAAACTTTTAACATCTATATAACAAAAGAAAACAAAAATTGTCACATGACATCATCGCATTCCACTTAAAAAGATAATTACACATTTTATTTTTATAAATTACAAGAGTAAATTGGAAAAGTTAATTTAGGAAATTTAGGCGGGAAAAAAAATTGGTTAGACATCACATGTTCGCATTTATTAATATACTAAATTATATACCAATGTATTACATGAGTTGAATTTTAAAAAAATTAAAAATGAATATTTATAGAAACACATGAAATAATTATAAAAAAGCTGAGTTTATTAGATTTGAGTTAATTATATATTAGATTATAATAGATTGAATTAGATTTGATTGTAACTAAAATTTAATTTTAGTAACACACGTGACGAATTAAATAAGGAATTAACACATGACAAATTAGTAGCTTATTTAATAGTATTTATAGATAAATATGCATAGATATTAGACTTTTTTAAGGGACCATACACAATATGTAATGCTTTATGATAATAAATAAAAAATGACACATCATGATGTCTCTATCGATCTCGTGTATAATATATGGTGTGTAATACATATAATGCAAAATGAGTTAACAATAGGCATCTATATTTGGCATCAAATGCTATAATATCTTGTGAAAGATTTCAAAAGGGAATTTGATTGCAAAAGTGGTGAAGTTTGTTGTTTAGTTTACTAGATTTGTAGGATTTTATGAAAGTGAGTAGGTTACTAAAAATTAAAATCATTCAAGATTTTTAAACTCCACCAATAATTGATTTTAAAATCTGAAAAACCATAGAAACATTATGAAATCTAAAAGGGTTTTTGATACATTGGAATCGAAAGAATAAAGTTGTGTGATATTTGTTTTTAATCTTGTGATAAAACCTTCAATTCTCAATGAAATATCTCATTTTGTTAGTAAAATAAAAAGAAACAAAAACATGAAAAGAGAATGTAGTTATATAGGTTTTCTAATTTTTTTTTTTGTCAATTTTTATTTAAGTGTAGCTATTATTAGTTAAAAAGTTTATAAAACTTAAATGAATTCATTCCCTACAATTCTATCATATCAAACGTCCCTTTGAAATCTAGTAAACCAAACAATTCAAGTTAATATTCAAAACCAAGTTTTTCAAGACATGTATATTTTTGTTGAAAGGAACAATTTTATTCAATAAAACAAACAAATATCATCAAACTAATCAAATTGATATGTAATTTAAAATCAAATTTTTGAGGAAAGTAGATTTAAAGTGTAAGACTATAAGTTAAGTCTAGTAATTCATTATATAATCTATAAATACTATTAAAAGAATGACAATCTTGCCGTGTGTCGTTCTCTGCTATTGTCATGTGACATCACCTTCTACCGTCATTTGTAAATTATATTTTTTAAACCTATAATTACTCCATATAAAAAATAATATAAATGTATACTCAAATCTAAATCTTATCTAACATAAAACTCAGATTTGAATTTATATTTATATTTAAGTATATTATCTTGTGTAAGTAGAAATTATAAATGTAATAAAATATTTTTAAAAATAATCCTATAATATTAATAAATTAATTTTGTTTATAAACTAGTTTTATAATTAACAAAAACTAGCGGCTCTAAAGCATTGTTTTTCTATTAAATATGTTAATTCAAACCCTAATAGTTATAATCAATAAAAATATTAATAAATAAGTAACTCTATCTACTTTTCATAATGTCACATATCATTATCACCAACAATTATCACATGTAAATTTTCTATTTTTAAAATTCATTCTTGATATCTTATCTAATCAAAATCTTTAAAATCTAAAACGACAATAATGTTAAATTTTAATATAAGTTTGATGAATGGGATGAGGCGTGTCTCGGTTTCTTGGGATTGGGTTTGAATTTTAAGGGGGAGAATGTTAAGGGAGTTGGAAGAGTTGGACAGTATGATTAGATCTTTCCCTTTGAATTCCTTAGGTGGATCGTGTTTGTTGGACTCTTTGTAGAGATGGTGTATATGCTCTCTAATAGTGCGTTTGGTACAATGAATTAAATATAGGGAATTGAAAATAAGAGGATTTCCCATGTTGACAAACATGAGAAATCCTCTTATTTCTAATTCCCTATGCTTAATTCTCTGTACCAAACATAGTGTAAGATCTTCATTTGGTGGGTTACTCTATATATGAAGGAGAATTTAAATTTGTCACATTAAGTGATAGACAACAAGATGAGACTTCAAGACTTCACTCTAAGTTCGAACTCCATGAAATTTGAGTGTGAGTGTGTGTGTGTCTATATATATGTGTGTGACAAACGACCAAAAATAGAAACGAGTTTTAACATTTTTATTATTAATAGCAACATTATTTATTTTTTTTAATCATTAATAACATTAAATTTTGAGTAAATTACATAAATGGTCCCTGTGGTTTGCCCAAAATTACGGATACGGTCCCTCAACTTTCAAAATTGCATAAACGGTCCCTCAAAACACTGTTTGCTTGCAAAAATGGTCCCTCGTCCGTTAGTCATCCGTTAATATTTTCAAAATGACGAATTTGCCCTTTCAGTTATGGTCCCTCAACTAATTAATTAATTTCAGTTTTGGTCCTTCTAACCAATTTTTATTTTTGATTTAAATTTAAGTAGTTATTCTAATAAAGTATGATTTAGTTAACTAATATAAATTTATAAATACAAAAAAAATGTAATTTAATTATTATTTGTGTATTTATTAAAATTTTGCTTTATGTTTTCCTAGTATACATATTCATATTTTCATATTAACATTATTTGTTCTTTTACGAAATTAATGTATTTAATTTGCTTTAAGAAAACTAAAATTTGTTATTAAATTGATTTTTTCTTTTGTTTTTGTTATAAAAGTTTCTTATACTTTTTTACTTATTTATTAACTAATTAAAATCACGAGTCATTTGAATTAATATATAAAAACAATATACACATTACAAATTCAAAATATGTATCAAACTGATAAAATATGCTTTCATTTTATAACAATATAATAGAGTATTAATTTTCAACTCCTAAACATGATATCCTTACAAACTTTCTTATCTTATATATATATATATATATATATATATATATATATATATATATATATATATATATATATATATATATATATATATATATATATATATATATATATATATATATATATATATATATATATATAAATGACTATTTTAAATTTAATTACATCATTTAAAAAAATATTAAATATCATTTTTTAAATAATTTATTATTGAATTAGAAAACGACATTTCTTTATTTTTCTAATTTATTTTTGTTGGAATTTAAGATGGTAATTTAGGTATTCAAAATTTTTTTTAAAAGTTAAAATAAATTTAAAATAGTCATTTGGATATATACGTGAGATTTAAAGATTTAGAAGGATATATATGTAATAAGGAATTTTGTAAGGATATATGCGTAATATTAAAAGTTTACAAAGATATATATGAAATTCTCTCATTCTTCTATGTCATAAAATATGTCTACATAAGTATCATAACCGGTTGATATCGATTTTTAGGTAACTAAACTACTTAATTGAAACACTTTTAAAAGTTAGACTACTAAATGTGCACAAAAGAAAAGTACACAACATAAATGTGTACAAACTTTAAAGTACATAGTTATGTGATGACATTTTTCTTGGAAAAACCGTCCATGTAAGCATGGTGACCGGTTGGTACCGGTTTCCAAGTCACCCAACTACCTAATTGAAACATTTTTGAAAGTTTGACTACCAAATGTGCACAAAAAAGTACACTACATAAATGAGTACAAACTCAAAAGCATACAACTATTTGACGTCATTTTCCCTTTTAATAATTACTCATAATAATTAATATTGTTCGTATATATTAATTTAAATGACTCGTGATTTTAGTAGTTAATAAATAAGTAAAAAAGCATAACAAAATTGTATAACCAAAAAAAAAATTCAAAATTAATAACAAATTTTAGTTTTCTTAAAGCAAATTAAATACATTAATTTCGTAAAACAACAAATAATGTTAATATTAAAATATGAATATATATACTAGGAACACATAAAGCAAAAATTTAATAAATATACAAATAATAATTAAATTACATTTTTTTGTATTTATAAATTTATATTAGTTAACTAAATCATACTTTATTAAAATAACTACTTAAATTAAAATCCAAAAATAAAAATTGGTTAGAAGGACCAAAACTGAAAGTAATTAATTAGTTGAGGACCATAACTAAAAGGGCAAAATTGTCATTTTGAAAATATTAACGGACGACTAACGGATGAGGGACCATTTTTGCAAGCAAACAGTGTTTTGAGGGACCGTTTATGCAATTTTGAAAGTTGAGGGACCGTTTCCGTAATTTTGGGCAAACCACATGGACCATTTATGTAATTTACTCTTGAATTTTTTATATTTTTTTATCATTTATTGGAACAATTTTTTTATTTTTCTGTTAATCATAGTAATTTGTGATCTGCAACACCAACAATTTTTCAGTTATAAAAAACAGTAATAACTTTTTATATTTTTATCAATAATAGTAACAAATCAAATTAAACCCAATTTTTTTAAAAAGTTTTTCTAAGATTTTATAAACACCAAAATAAACCCAATTTATGTCTCATGTTTTGTTGTGAAATTTTAGAATAAAATTTTAGTTTTTAATTTCATTTATAATCTATTTATTTACAATTTATTTAATCATATTATTACTAACTTTAGTGACTATTTTTTAAATTTTATTAATTTTATTTATTTATAATTTTTATTTTTTCATTACCTTACAAAATTTTAATATATATTCTCAATATTTATTTACGATTAGATAATATTCGATTATTTATTCACGATTATATATAGTGAACGAAAAAAATATTACGAATCATTTCAATTTTCATTTTTTTTCCAAACGAAAAAACTACAAACCGTCATTTTCTTAATTTTTCCGAACAAAATAATACAAATCGTTTCAGTTTTTATAATCTAAATGCGTCATAGGTTTTTCTACTTAAAAAACCAAAAATCAAAATGAGTATCAATATTTTTAATTTAAATAATTATTCAAAAAAAAATAGTATGTTGTATTTTTAAAGTTTTTAAAAAAACATAATTATTCTATTTTGTCTGAGACATGAAAATGCTTAGAACCAACCCTTCTAATCGTATTTTTTTGATCGGGAATTGAAACTGATTTTAAGAATAATATTTTTATAAATTATAAAATACGTATATAAACAACGTTAAAAATACTTAATTTAGTTTATTAGTTTTACTAGTGATAATGATCTAATATATTATTTTGTTGTAAATTGACGGATAATTATCAGATCTTTTTATATAATTATTTTAACAACATAAATTGACAGTTAATGTAAAATTTTAAATTTTAAATTACAAGATGAAGCTTGTATTTTAAAACATTAAACACGTGTTTTGTTATCTTAACTAAATTTGAAAAATCATGTAAATTAGTTTTGTTGTTAGTTGGCATCTATTTTCAATGGTCTAGATTAGAAGATCTAGCTGTAAAATATAATGTCATATGAACAAAGTTTCTTTCTTCTCAGTCAGCAATATATTTATATAATTCATACTAGGTTAATACTCATACATTATACGAGTTAATTTTAAATATAAATATTTATAAAAAGTGTATAATACAATAATTATAAGAACGATACAATTGTTTAATTTAGTTAATTAGTTATTAAATTAATCATATTAGATTTGGAAAGATTTGATTTGGTTTAAAATTTAAAGTAAATTTATTAAATGAAGTGGCAAACAAAATGAAGACATGTGACAAATAAAAGGAAAGCACAACGCATGTCATACATATCATTTACATAGATATTTAGAAAATATTTATTATTTACATACAGTAATTTATTATTTTCAATAACCGTTTTAATATTTTTAACAACTCTTTTTAGTGACTTGTATTAAAGCAAATTACTGGATTTATCCTTTTTAAAATATTCTAAAATTGCATTTTTTTAAATCATAAATTTAGTTCATTAATTAAAATGAAATCAACAATAGGTACGATATTTTTATGTATAAATATCCTTTCAAAATTAGTCAACCTCTAAACTATTTGAGAAGTCAAACCTGCCGCTCCAGCATGATTATGAGCCCAAATGACTCCCGCGGAGTTTGAAAAGAAATGCATATTTTAAAAATCAATTGTATTTAAGTAAAATTAAAGTAACAACTTATGTGTGCATTTGGGATTCCTGAAAACGTAAAAAGAAAGTATAACGATTATAATATAATCTATTTGAGCTTTATTTAATTTGTAATCATATACGTAACTCATGAGTTGGGTTCTGATAAGAACTTTATTTACAGTACCTATAAAATACACAAATTTATATAGAAAATATACAAATATTAAAAAAAATTCACAAATATGAAACATTTACACATTTCATATCAAAAAAAATATGCAATTTTTTTTATAAAGTAAAAATGAAAAGAAATCATAAATTTCATGTCAAAAAATTTATGCATGTTTATGTAAATTTGTGTATTTATGGATTATTACGGTTAGAACGGTTTTTACCGGAACCCGACCCTCTAACTCATATGATATGTTATTCTATTTAATCATTGACACATGGATCATGATATTTCTTTTTTTTTTTTTTCTCATTTTTTTTTCGATTTTGTCACATATTTATTAGGTATATCTTTACGCGTATGTTTTAAAATTATTAACCATTTTATTTCTTAATTACTTAACTTTAAATTTTTGATACGTTTGTTTTCAATTATTCAAATTTAGAAATCAACTTTGTTATATAAAATTATAATTGTAAAGTAGAATTATGAAACTTTAGAATCTCTTTCATTAACTTTCATTAGAAATTTATCAAACAAAATACAAATTTATTCTCACATTGTTGAGCTCGACTAAGTTTATTTACAACTCATTTAACTGATAAATCGTTATAAATATCACAATTTTTTTGTATCGAATGAACATAGTTAGAGGTGCACAAAAAATCCGGTTATCCGATTTCGATCCGAAACCGGTTACAAAAAAAACCGATCCGGTTTTTCAACCGGTTTTTAAGTTATTTGGGGCACCGGTTTTTTTACCAGGTAACTAACCGGTTTTTAACCGGAAAAAAAACCCGATTTTCGAGCAGCCGTTGAAGTATATATAATCATATATAATATAAAAATATAAATGATTGGAGTAAAATATATGTGTTTAACTTATTTTATAATTATATATTTGAAAATTGTAATTATAAATTATAAAAAAAGATGTTATAACTTTTCTTTTGTTAAACCCAAAACCCCAAAAGAAAAAAGAAACCCAAAAGAAAAGAAGTTCAAACAAAAAGAAAGGCCCAATAAAAAAGAAAGCCAAAAAAAGCAAAAAAAAAATCTGGAAATTATAAAAAAAATCGGTTTTTTTAAAACCGGTTTTCAAAAAAATCCGGCTTTTTTTTATAACCGGAACCGGTTATATAGGTTACAAAAATCTGGGCCGAAAATCGGTTTTTCTGGGACAAAAAACCGGATTGGTTAAAATCCGATCCGGTTCGGTTACGATTTGATCTTTGTGCACCTCTAAACATAGTTAGTGGTTCTAAACGAGCTCGACTATATTTAATGATACTTTTGCCGTCATTTTACATATCTAGCAACACTTTTTTGTGACAATTCAAGTAGTTAGACTTCATTTATGACAATATTTAAATTGGATTGAGTTTTAGAAGTACAAAAAATAAATATGATAACTAAATAAAATAATAAAATGTTGTTATGTAACGACAATATTTTTTTTTTTTTAAATTATTACTCGACCTGCAATTTGCATATAACAAAGGTGTAAAGATTTTAATCGTCACGTGTTTGGGATGCAGTATTTCTTTGGAGGCCCTTTTAACTCTTTTTGGGATGCAGTCTGCAGGCCACACGCATTGTTACTTTACTTACAACACTATTGCAGGCCCATGGCCCATGACGTGGGGCCTTGTGAGAGTTTACAAAACTCAAAAACTGCAAATTTTAAATTTAAATTTAAATACTTGAAGTATCTATATCTATATCTATATATTATAATAAATGAGATCAATCATTGACACATGTCATCTTTCTAACACATTACTTTTTCATTTTTTCGCTCTTTTTCCAAAAACAAAAATTAACACTAATTTAAGTAACATGCATAATTGATTTAATTTAAGCTTTATTATTTTTGTTTTCTAAACTATTGAAACTACAATTAATACTCATTAAAAGTTTTCAACATCTATATCTATATATTATAATAAAGCAAAACAATTTATGTCACGTGTCGCTTCCACAATGCATGAAAATTTCATTTTCCCGCTTCTTTTTCCTAATTTACTACCTTAACTTAATTACATTGAAATTTGATTTTAATATTTTCTCATTAATGAATTAATATTAGATTAGACATTGCATCATATTAAATTAATGCTTACCTAAAATAAATATGTATCGCTATTATCCTTAATGATCATATTTAAATTCAAATGTAAAAATTTGATTTTAAATGTAGAAGTGTAGTAAATAAAGTAAAATTTTGTGTTAATTATTTTGCTAACAGAATTTAAAATGTAACTTAGATAACAAAAGTTAAGAATTAGATGATAAAACTTCAGTTGTGAATATGATAAATTTGATTATTGATTTTCTGAGATTTCATTTTTATATTTTATCATTTTCGAAATATATATACGCATTCACATATTTTATTTCTTACATTGATATTTTAATATTTGAAGTTAATAAAAATTAAAAGAAATATTCTTTTGCAAGAACATATTATATGTTTTTAATGATATAATATAATAATATTTTTTATGTAATATCAAGCAACTAAGTATTTTTTTATCTTTAATTTAACTAGCTTTCAATTTTTTATTTTAATTATATATAAATTTTATAATAATTTATTAAAATATAAAAAGTTTCTGTATTTTCTAAATCAACCCATATAATACATGGGTCTCAAACCTATATTATAATAAAACAAAACAATTTATGTCATATGTCACTTCTACAATGCAAAAAAATTTTATCTTCCCACATCTTTTTCTAAATTTAACACTTTAACTTAATTTCATTAAATTTGATTATATTTTTTTCATTAATTATTTAGTAATAAATTAGATTTTGTAACATATTAAATTAATGATTATCATTATTATCCATAATAATCATAATTAGATCCAAATGTAGATTTTTGAATTAGTTGTAGAAATTATTATTATTATCTATACATAATAAATGAAAACATCAAATGTAATATACACCTCTACGTTTAAAGATAATTACAACTTATTATTATAAAAAAATAAAAGATAAATACAATTTATTTTTTTTAAAAAGATAAATACAATCTATTTTAACCTATAAATAATAAAAAATAAACGCAATTATTATTTTTGTATATATTTATTTTTCCTTATATACATTCTATATAAATAAATTTATTTCAAAATATCCACGTAATACGTGGGTCGTTTAACTAGTTAACAAACTAAAATAAAATTTTTTAAAAGGAGTAATAAAATAATAAACTTCTTGTTTAAATGTCTCAAATAATAAATAATTTAATATATATAGATTTAAAAAAACCATTGACTCAATGATTTTGTTTATTGTCATCTTTTTCTTTTTCTTTTTCTTTTTTTTTGGTTTTTTGGTTTTTGTTGTATCTTAATTTTTTTTAAAAACTTAAGATTTTTAACGGATCCCACCTCTTTATAAATATTTAATTTATAACAAATTTTTTATATTAATCCATGTAAAACGTGGGTATTAACCTAGTTTCTAAATAAAATAGAGTTTATTATGAAAAAAACCAACATGTTTTTATGGTTTTTGTGTTTAGGTTATTCCACGTTATTTTTTTCCCTTTCATATTTATTTATTTTTTTGTGTTTACGTTCATATTTGTCCTTAAAACTTATTCAAACTTGATCATATACCATACTCAAGTTTCGTCTTCTATTTATCGACACAACACCTTGGTTTGTTTTATGTGGTGAGCATCATGGTAAGAAAAAGTGCCCATTTAAGTAAGGGTGTCAATTTCAGCCCATTCAAGCAAACAGGTTGACAACCAAAAGTCCTATATTTTACATAATTTTAAATTTTTTTTCAAAGAACAAATTTTTTGATACACCGTTTTATAAATTTTCATTTTTAAAAAAAGAAGTTATGTTTTATCTTAATTTTACAATGTGTCCATTTAACTGTTCGACCCGTTGGGCCAAAATTGCCACCCTACATGGACAGTCTAAGGTGGTGTTTGGATTGAATGAATTTAAAATGATGGATTTTAAAATGATAGGATTTTGAAATGTTTAGGGGTATAGATGGATTATGAAAGGTGGAGAAGTGAGGAATTTAAAATCCTAAATGAGCTAAATCGTTTCTTTTAATATTGTATCCATACATGATAATGAAGGATTTCTAAATCCAAATCCTAAATGGGTTGTTTAAATCCTTCAAACCAAACACCACCTAAAGGATTATCAGGTACGGGTAACTCATTGGTGGCCTTACTAAACTAATGTCCTTGTTAGCTAACTAATTAGCAAAAATTGTAAAATCTCCAATTCAATTTGATATTTCAAGACACTAAAAGCCATGTAAGTACATATCAAATGAAGGGATTCTTTCTATATTTTTTAAGTGCTGAAAGTTGAATGCTAAAACTTAATTGAGAGGAATTTGAAAATTAATAGCCAGGCATTTGAAATTGTTTGAAAATTAATAGATATATATGATTATGACTTTTGGTTTTCTTAATTTGTTGATGCATTATAAACAATATGATAGCTATTGTGTCTATTCTATGAATTACCAAATTGATTAATTAACTGAAGCCTAATATATTTAAAACCAATCATAAATTCTTAATGGCTTAAACTTAAAAGTGATTTTATTTTTATTTTTATTTTTTGATCGATCATGATTTGCTTTTATTGCCAATAATTGTATATGCTTTTAAGCTGTAAAGCCTCTTTATAAGCCTCTTTTTAATTGTTTTGCATGATATAAATGAATAAATGTTTATTATTTCTTTTTTAAAAATACCAATATATGTTGACACTTGACAACACCCACCAATTCTATTGTGAACTACCGTCTCATCATCCCACTTTCATTTCCTTCCATATTTTTTAATAAGGTTAAAGTCGTACAATGTTCCTTTACTGAAATTACTTAAATGACTAATCTAATTATTTTTTATCACATTGGTACTTGTACTTAAAATTTATTGTTGAAATTTAGTACAATTAATTACCGGTTACCGGTTCTACCGGTAAATATCTTATATTTGTGTTTTTTGAAGTATTAAAAGGATCTATATGCTTATGTAGATTTTGTAAATTATTTATATAGATCAAAATTCACGTAAGCATCATGTTATTAAAAACGTGTCACATTGTCATTTGAATCAATAAAAACTGTCATTTCAGCATAGAGACTGATTACACGTACCATATCGACAGATTATTTGGAGTACAAGTACCATCCGGTCAAATAAAAATGTTAATTAGTCATTTAGGTAAATTAAGAAAGGCATATTACATTTGTACGATTTTAACCCTTCAACAACTTTTTACAACATCAAAAACTTATTATTATTATTATTATTATTATTATTATTATTATTATTATTATGGTTTATTAAGGTTTATATCATGACAACCTATTTTTCATTCATCTTATGCATGTAATTTGGGATGATTTCAATTCTGAAAATATAATGATCTAAACGAGACAAAAGGAACCGAGGGTGAGATGTAAGTAAGAGGTCATGGATTCGACTCCCGTCGAAGACAAGTTAGTTTGCAGTTCAAATATATATATATATATATATATATATATATATATATATATATATATATATATATATATATATATATATATATATATATATATATATATATATATATATAAACCCGGCCTATTTTTTACCACAACATTATATCATGATCAGAAGGCAAACTGAATTCTGCACTCATAATTTACACATTATACTACAGCAAACTTAAAACTTCAGCAATAGAGGTTGATAAACTGCTGTTTTTACAGCTAAACACTGTATTAAGGGATAAATACTAAAATAACCACATATCACACGTCTTTTATCACTATTTAACCATTAAATTTTTATTTTACCAAAATAGCCACACTTTACGTTACAACATTTACGTGATAGTCACCGTTTACGTGATATATGTACTTTTTATTCATATTTGATAGCCACAGTTTTACAGCTAAAATCTGTATCAAAATGTTTAACTTAAATAAGATGCCACCGGCATCTTCGGCGGGAGTATAGGCAACGAGGCTTCCGAGTTCAGTACTTGAATAGCTCGTTTCATCGATGGCCGATGCTTTGGGTCGGGGTGAACACACCATAACCCGACAATCATCAAACACTTTATCTCATCTGCTACATAATCTGAGCCTAGACGAGAATCGGCTGCTTCTTCAAGAGTCCCAGTCCCGTAAAGCTCCCAAACCCATTCGGCTAATCTTATTCGATTTTCTGGAGCCAAGTAGTCGATGGGTTTTCGTCCACAAGCTATTTCCAATGCAACAACTCCAAAACTAAACACATCTGATTCTTTGCTAGCTTTCCCAGTCACTGCACATTCAGGAGCCATGTAGCCCAAGGTTCCACCCAAAATTGTCGTCTGCGAGCCTTTCTCGTGGTCAACCAACTTAGCTAACCCGAAATCGCCAAGCTTTGCGTTGAAAATGGGTTCGTCGAACTATACGTCGTGGCCCACCGGATGTGATAACGGAGTTATTCTCAGCAAGGAAGAATGTGAGACCGTCGGCATAATCAGCAGCTCCGTTTGAATCGATCACAAAGGAGAATTCGGTAGTGAAGCTTGCTAGCAAACCAGAAGTTTTGTCCCAAAGATGAAGGGGTCTGATGTATGTGGCGCGTCCTGCTTTCGAGCTCCGGTCAGAACCAATCCCGTCTGGGGTCACCTGAATTCCGGTGTCGGAAATGTAAGCTCCGTCACCTTCAGTAACTATGTCCCGATTCTGATTCTGTGGACCGATTTTTGTAAAATTGAAGGTAATGGAAGCTGCGTAAGGGATCGTGATCAAGAACAGAAGGAAGCAAGAGATGATAAGAATTAATTGGCTCCTGGAGAATGCCATGATTATGGAAATTAGCTAGAAAAGTTGCAGCCTTTGAGATTCTTGACGATGATTACATATGAGATATGACTGATCAGGAATCCTGATCGAAAAAGCCATTAAATTACCAGAAAAGATTACTATTGAGAAAATTCTCTGATTCTTCCCCAGAATTTCCGATTGGTAGATGCATATTTAAGCGTTCGATTCAAAATTATAAACTTAAATTTAGTTTTCCATTCGATTCGTACCAGAGGGACCGACCATTATTCATACTGGTTGTTAAAACTAAAGAAAAAGCATTCACACTACTTTTGAAATTGAATGATCCATTTGTCTCCTTTAAATTTAATAAAGATTAAATCCTTAAAATAGCTAGCAACCGTATTTTCAGCTGTAACAACTAGCAACGTACTTTGTTTTTTTCACTATTTATAGCAATGAACTTTAAAGATATACGTAATACTGATATACATTTACAGTACTATGTGACTTAAAGTTTGAATTTTTATTTTGATTTCCAGTACAGAGTTTACTTGGTAACATAATGTTTCCATCAAAGAATTAAAACCGAATAGTACCAATGCTTATCATTGCATTGAATGCAAGAGTGACAACGATGGAGAAGAAGAAGAAGCTGTTGACGATGTTGTTTGTTTTGAAGAATCTGTGTTGACGCTACTTGATGACTGGTATTGAACAATGGAAGTGACACCGTATAACGAGGACAATGGAGGGGTAAAATAAGACGCAACGGGCATCTTTGATGGGAGTATTGGCAGAGATATTTCAGAATTGAGTACTTGAATGATTTGTCTCATCGATGGGCGAAAATTTGAGTCAGGGTGGACACACCATAACCCCACGATCATCAAACGTTTGATCTCTTCTTCCTCATAATCTGAGCCGAGACGCGGATCTGCTGCTTCTAAAAGAGTCTCAGTCCCGTAGAGCTCCCAAACCCACTCTACTAACCTAATATGCGTTTCTTGAGCCTTGTATTCGATGGGTTTTCTCCCACAAGCTATTTCCAATGCAACAACTCCGAAGCTATATACATCTGATTCCTTGCTTGCCTTGCCGGTCACTACACATTCCGGAGCCATGTAACCCATGGTTCCTGCTAACATTGTTGTCTGTGAGCCTTTCTCGTGGTCAACCAACTTAGCTAACCCGAAATCGCCAAGCTTTGCATTGAAATTTGAGTCCAACATCACATTACTCGATTTGATATCTCTATGTAATACACATTGCTCCCATTCTTCATGTAGATACAGCAATGCAGAAGCAAGGCCATGAGCGATTTTGTACCTTGTGCCCCAAGTCAACAAGCTCTTTGCTTTGAAGAGATGCGAATCTAAGCTTCCATTTTCCATGAATTCGTAAACCAGGAGGAGTTCGTGTTTCTCATGGCACCAACCAGTCAGTTGCACCAGATTCCTGTGCCTCAATCTGCTGATGATCCTAACTTCTGATGCATACTCCTTGATTCCCTGTTTGGATGTCTTTGACACCCTCTTGACTGCAATGAACATACGCGAATCTTTCAAGAAACCTCTGTAAACCCCACCGAAGCCTCCCTCCCCAAGTTTCTCATCCTCTGAAAAGTCATTTGTTGATCTAGCTAATTCATGGTACGAGAATCTTTTAGGCCCTGTGCCCATTTCAAATTCATTGTTCATCTCAACATCAAATTCAACTTCTTCTGCTTCATCTTCCCTGCTTTTCTTCTTCGTCTTCCTCCTCCACAAAACAAAGGCAAGCACAGACAGAAAAACAATAGCAACTGCTAATCCAACTATTAGTCCCACCTTGTTTTTGTCATCCACTGGATCTGGGCCAGGGTTTGGTGGCAACCCGCTGCTTTCATCAATCTGTAAATCAGAACTATCAAAACTCCAAGATATCACATTATTTTTCTCAAATCGAGCTCCAGTTGCTGCTGAAAACCCAAAAATAACCCATTCAGGCAACACATTCCTGAGATCAACCTTGTACTCAAGTCCAACTTGACGTACAACAGTATTATTTAGAAAACCAGTGAAATTAACACTAAGATTATTTGAAACAGAATCATACGTAATCCAAGCTTGACACTCTCTCCCACCAGTTATGTTACTTAACCATCTCTGATACCTAATAGAAGCAAGATTATTGATGCTGATACCTACATGATCGCCTATGGAATTATTGTTAGAGTCTCTTGGATCCCAAATACTGTTGGGAAAAGTATCAAACTCCACTGCAACAAATGAGTTGATCGCGACTCCTGTTGTGAGATTGGCAGGAAGCCCTATGGCTCCACCGGGTGTCATGACAGAATTATTCTGAGCAAGGAAGAATGTGAGACCGTCGGCATAAGCTGCATCTCCGTTTGAATCAATCACAAATGAAAAATTGGTAGTGAAGCTTGCGAGCTCACCAGATCTGTTGTCCCAAAGATGAAGTGGTCTAATGTATGTTGCCCGTCCTGCTTTCCGGCTGCGGTTGGAATTAATCCCATCTGGGGTCACCTGGATTCCACTGTCAGAGATATAAGCTCCATCACCTTCTGTTACTATGTCCCGATTCTGATTCTGTGGACTGATGTTTGTCAAATTGAAACTAAGAGAAGCTGCATAGGGTATCAAAACAAGAAGGAACAAAGCAATCAGATAGTTCCTAGAGAAGGCCATGATTGTGAAAACTTGCTAGAAAACCTTCAGGTTTTGATGATTAATGACATGAATATGAGTCAGGTACCCAGCCTGCTCATCAAGTAAACATCTACTAGGGAAGATTATTCAAAATGGGTAAAACTGTTTTGTAGAGATGGGTCTGCTTGTATGATTAAAATGGAGTTTTCTGACAATAATAAATAAAAAAAGAATCAAAGAAGCCAGCTCTGAATATTTCTCAGAAGGATCTGAAAAGTCAAAGAACAACTTGTATGCAATAAAACATGTAGGACGGGGTCAAATGTTCTATATATTACTTATTAAATGGGGTAAGTTGCTATATCTTATGATTGATTTCTTTTGCATCACTAGAGTATCATACTCAAATTGTGTGTCACTATAAGACATCTCTATGCTAAACATGTTGCTTCCAGCCCTATATATAGCAAGGCCATGGGAAATTCTGTATCTAGGGTTTGTCTTTTTGGCTTTGTATCAGTTTAAAAAATCATGTGATTTGAGGATTGAATATTAAGGATTCAATGAGGGGTCTTGTTAAATTACGTCAATTAATGTTGTAGCTTCCCATACATTACAACGTTTCGTTTAATCTTTTCATTCCAACTAGTGAACATGTTGGAATCGGCTAAGCAAGCAGCAAAGGGAGTGTTGTGGCTTCTTCTTGATAACACATCAGCCACCATGTTCTCAGATCCGGCCATTATCTTATTCAACCATATATATTGCAGCCCCATCAGCTTGCTCAATCATATTTGGAGAGTTGGATTACATTCCTTTTGTTCTAACAGATGTTTCAATGCTTGATGATCCGTTTTAATGATAAAAGCCCTTACCAGGAGAAATCCCTTCCACCTTTATATGGCTGCAACGATCGCAGTTAAATCCCTTCCAGGAGAAAATGCTACTGCTTGTTTTGTTGTATGAGCACAGCTCCAATTCCTGTGCTTGAAGCATGTCTCTATGGTGTAAGGGTCATCAAAATTTGGGAGAACCAATATCGGTGTTTGTGATATTTCTAACTTCAGCTTTTCGAATGCTATATCAGCTTCTATGTTCCATACAAAGGCTCATTTTTTCAGTTTACCCGTGATTGGTTTCGCGATCTTCCCATAGTCTTTAACAAATCTCCTATAATACCTGGTCGACTCAAGAAACCCTTGATGGTTGTTGGTGTTGGCCATTTCACCTTGACACCGGCTACACAAATCACATGGCCTAATTATTTAACATTATTCAACCCGATCACTCGCAAAAGTGCATTTTTTGATTTGGCAAATAAAGCATGCATTCTCAACGTATTCAAGACAACCTTTAAGTGCTTCAAATGATCCCTACCAAGTCTTGCTATAAATCAATATATCGTCGAAGAAGACTAAAACGAATTTCCTGAGAAATGGTTTCAAACCGAATTCTTTAAATTCTGGAAGGTAGCCGGGGCATTTGTTAACCCAAACCGCATTATCACAAACTCATATAACCCTCATGAGTCCTGAAAGCAGTTTTTTTTATGTCAGATTCTTTCATCATGATCTAATGGTAGCCACTACGTAAATCGAGCTTAGAAAAGAAACACACTCCGTAATAAGAGGATGATGCCAATTAGATATTACTTAACCATCTCTGATACCTAATAGAAGCAAGATTATTGATGCTGATACCTACATGATCGCCTATGGAATTATTGTTAGAGTCTCTTGGATCCCAAATACCATTGGGAAAAGTATCAAACTCCACTGCAACAAATGAGTTGATCGCGACACCTGTTGTGAGATTGGCAGGAAGCCCTATGGCTCCACCGGGTGTCATGACAGAATTATTCTGAGCAAGGAAGAATGTAATACCATCGGCATAAGCTGTAGCCCCACTTGAATCAATCACAAATGAAAAATTGGTAGTGAAGCTTGCGAGCTCACCAGATCTGTTGTCCCAAAGATGAAGTGGTCTAATTTCGCCCGTCCTGCTTTTCGGCTGCGGTTGGAATTAATCCCATCTGGGGTCACCTGGATTCCACTGTCAGAGATATAAGCTCCATCACCTTCTGTTACTATGTCCCGATTCTGATTCTGTGGACTGATGTTTGTCAAATTGAAACTAAGAGAAGCTGCATAGGGTATCAAAACAAGAAGGAAGAAAGCAATCAGATAGTTCCTAGAGAAGGCCATGATTGTGAAAACTTGCTAGAAAACCTTCAGGTTTTGATGATTAATGACATGAATATGAGTCAGGTACCCAGCCTGCTCATCAAGTAAACATCTACTAGGGAAGATTATTCAAAATGGGTAAAACTGTTTTGTAGAGATGGGTCTGCTTGTATGATTAAAATGGAGTTTTCTGACAATAATAAATAAAAAAAGAATCAAAGAAGCCAGCTCTGAATATTTCTCAGAAGGATCTGAAAAGTCAAAGAACAACTTGTATGCAATAAAACATGTAGGACGGGGTCAAATGTTCTATATATTACTTATTAAAAGGGGTAAGTTGCTATATCTTATGATTGATTTCTTTTGCATCACTAGAGTATCATACACAATTGTGTGTCACTATCAACAAAATTAAGAGCCAAAAGACAACAATTCCCCCTTCCCATAATCTCCTCTGTATGCTTTTACATGGTTAAATGCTATAAATTGCCCATATTTGCTTAGTTTGTCCAAAATTACCAAAATGGTAGTAAAGCCCATAGATTTCGATAACCTATCGATAAAATCCATTAAAACTAGTTCGTAAAATGAGTTCGGGATTTCTAAAGGCTGCAACTAACCGGGTGAGGCAGATGTATCATACTTGCTTTGCTGGCACACATGACATTCTCTTACAAAGTTACAGACATCCGACTCTAACCCCTTCCAATAAACTGTACCCCTGATTCGTTGAGTTGTTGCATGTATTTCCGAGTGACACCCCATGGGACTAGCATGTAAATTTTCCAAGAGTTCACGTCTAAGGGTCTGATCATTCCCCACTGTAAGCCTGCCCTTCCATAACAAACTCCCATCACCCCAGATTGAATATTAAGGATTCAATGAGGGGTCTTGTTAAATTACGTCAATTAATGTTGTAGCTTCTCATACATACAACGCTTCGTTTAATCTTTTCATTCCAACTTGTGAACATGTTGGAATCGGCTAAGCAAGCAGCAAGGGGACTGTTGTGGCTTCTTCTTGATAACGCATCAGCCACCGTGTTCTCAGATCCATTATGGTATTCAACCATATATTGCAGCCCCATCAGCTTGCTCAATCATATTTGGAGAGTTGGATACATTCCTTTTCTCCTAACAGATGTTTCAATGTTTGATGATCCATTTTAATGATAAAAGCCCTTACCAGTATGGCTGCAACGATCGCAGTTAACTCCCACTCATGAGTTGCTAATAGGTGCTTTGGGCCCAAGGCCTTGAAGCATGTTATTGTTGTATGAGCACAGCTCCAATTCCTGTGCTTGAAGCAAGTCTCTATGGTGTAAGGGTCATCGAAATTTGGGAGAACCAATATCGGTGTTTGTGATATTTCTAACTTCAGTTTTCCGAATGCCATATCAGCTTCTATGTTCCATACAAAGGCTCATTTTTTCAGTTTACCCGTGATTGGTTTCGCGATCTTCCCATAGTCTTTAACAAATCTCCTATAATACCTGGTCCACTCAAGAAACCCTTGATGGTTGTTGGTGTTGGCCATTTCACCTTGACACCGGCTACACAAATCACATGGCCTAATTATTTAACATTATTCAACCCGATCACTCGCAAAAGTGTATTTTTTTGATTTGGCAAATAAAGCATGCATTCTCAAGGTATTCAAGACAACCTTTAAGTGCTTCAAATAATCCTACCAAGTCTTGCTATAAATCAATATATCGTCGAAGAAGACTAAAACGAATTTCCTGAGAAATGGTTTCAAACCGAATTCTTTAAATTCTGGAAGGTAGCTGGAGCATTTGTTAACCCAAACGGCATTACCACAAACTCATATGACCCTCATGAGTCCTGAAAGCAGTTTTTTTATGTCAGATTCTTTCATCATGATCTAATGGTAGCCACTACGTAAATCGAGCTTAGAAAAGAAACACACTCCGTACAATATATGATTTAGCTCCTCCACAAGCAGAATAGGGAACTGATTCCTTATGATTAGGTGATTAAGCCTTCAATAATCCACACAGAACCTCCAACTGCCATCTTTCTTTTTTACAAGAACCACAGGAGAAGCAAACTCACTGTTACTAGGTTGAATCAGCTTGCTGTCGAGCATTTCTTGTTTCATCCCTTCAATAACATCCTTTTGTAGCACTCCATATCGATATGCACGTAGATTGATTGGGTTGTTGCCTTCCATTATTGGGTTGTTGCTTTCCATTAGCTTAATCGCATGATCAACTGACCTCTTTGGTGGTAAATTTTATTAGAATGGCAAAGACATCTTTGGTACTATTTATTAACTCTTCTAAAGTTCTAATTCATCATTCTGACTGGTTTTTAGCCTTTCTATTGCAGAATCTTGCACACAAATGACTCAAAACCCACTGGGGAATCGATCAAGTAGGTCTGGTCAGCAATCATGCCTCCTTCCCACCCTTGAATTCCATTATCCGTTCCCTAAACTTACAATTGATGTTACCTAATGAAGACAAGTGGTAAATCCCCAAAACCTTTATCTGCCAATCGTCATGGCTAATAGACCCCCACTAAAATCCACTCCTTGAAGAGACCAAATCACATTCTGCACCATATGTTGAACCGGTTACTTAAAACCATTGCCAGTGCTGCAATCATCGACTTAATTGGGGTCAAAACTTTCCATCTCTTGCTTTCATCTTTTGCATCTTTATCGTTTGCATGTTCATCTACGTCGTTTAACCAACTATTACTCACAAACTTAGTATCTTAGAAATTTAGTATTACTCACAAATTTAATTAGTATGATGATATACATTCATTTGTTGTTTGATAAGTCCATCAACCAACTATTACTCACAAATTTAGTATCTTAGAAATTGCAATCGCCAACCGGTTACCAAGATTATGTGGTACATACGCCACATCCATGTGACAAAATATGCTTAGGTGACATACATTTGATAATATATTTTTACAATTAAGTCCCTAATCATATTTTTAAAAAAATACAATCATACTTTAAATATTTTTCATTTAAGTCACTCAATCAAATATTTTCCTCAAAAATCTCCTAAAAGTAAAACAAAATTCCAATGTTTTCGATCGAAAAACAACTAAAAAGTAAAACAAAATTTTTTAGAAATTTATGTAATGAGAAAAAAAAACAAATGATAGGTCAAAACAATAATTCTTTTTAAAAACATCTAGCATTTTGGGTTTAGAACAAGAAATACGTTGACCAAACTCGTTAAAGTAAGTAAAACAAAATGTTGTGTTGGCAAAAAAAATATATATCATCATATTTGAAATTTCTTGTGTCAAAAAACATCAACATACACTCATTAAGCTTACAAAAACACATAACAAATTGATAGGCCGAAACAATAAAATTTTTAAAAAAAGATAGTGTTCCGGCTAATAAAATGTCTGGTTGATAGTTTGATACAATAATATAAATAATGATTGTTTCGATCCAATGTTGTCTAGACCCATGTTTTTTTATACCTATTTAATGATTTAATATCAACTAAACTTTTTAAACAACAAAAAAAGATCGTTCCAATCTGTATTTTTATTTTGCATTTATGCACGCGGCGTCAATCATACAATCACTTAACTTGATAAAAAATTAAAATTCGTGAGTTTTATCAAATTGACTAGTTAAGGGATTTATGAGAAAAAAATTTGACTTGGGGACTTAATAAAAAAACTCACGTCAGCAATTTCAACTGGTTTCATGAGTTTTAGCTGGTTAAATGATTTATATCAAACAAAAAAATAATGAATTAGGGACTTAATCGGAAAAAAAAAAACATATATTGTAACACATTACCTAATTATTTCACAAACCACCATTTACGTACAAGCACCACCACAATCATCATAAAATACACTAATTTACAACATAATTTAAGTTTTACAAAATGATCATCCTTCAAACATTCATAAGTTACCACTACAACATATATTTCTTACATAAACTCATTGCTATATCAATTAAAGAGCATAACCTTGATATTCACAACCCAACTCTAACTAAAGGACAATATCAATGAGGTTATTAATTTAAGTTCGATACTTTCCAGTTACTTCCAAGTATCACTTGTTTGTAAATACGACAACTTTATTGCCCTTATCCAACCTTGATAAAAACATTTACAACTAAACAGTAAGCTACAGGAGTTTAGTGAGTTTCCCATAATTGTTATTCATACAATTTAACTTCTATTACAAACATATGCATAAGAGATTCAAATATTATAAAAAGACAACAAAGCATGACATGAATCTTGCATCGGCCTCCATTTAAGGAGACTTAGCCCACACAGATCTTTACGAGTCTTAACTCGGCCCCCCATTTATAGAGACTCAATCCACATGATCCATCACTTGTCTTGCCTCGGAACCCATTTAAGGAGACTCATTCATACGATCCTTCTTGGTCTCACCTCGGCCTCCATTTAAGGAGACTCGGTCACATGACGAAGAGTTTAATTGCGATCACAACTCATCTCATCTCATGGATGTCCCAGTTCTCTAGTCACGGAATCAAGAGAATCTGTCATTGTCCCATCACACATCTTACTTCTCATTCCACACATTATCACATAAATATTATATCAATCCAACAAATAAGATTGGTAATGTGTAAATAAATGCAACAATTTTATTATCAAACAACACATTGTCATTTAATGAATAAGTAAACAATTAAAGGTACTCACCTTGATAATTATAGTGTTTAAACCGAAGTAATTACTTAATTATAGTCCTAAAGTCTCACTTATGTTTAAATATATCTCAACATATCACTTATATCCTGTAACGTAGCAATATAGTTAATCTATAAATAACATGTCATTGAATATTTGACGAAACCCATCAAAACAATACTAAATCAAGGGGTTTGATACATCTGTTTGTAATCTTTCAAATTCAATGCACTTATTTTATAGATAGATAGAGGACTGAAATACAAAGTTATAAAAAATGGCACAAAAAATAAAGTTAAAATGAGCTCAAACGAAACAAAAAATACAGGTGCACGAGCAGCAGGGTGCGACTGCCGAGTCAATTTTTTTCAATGGGGTATAAATCCTAACTCATTTTCCCCCAAAACACAACACCTACCTCAAATTGCACATTGAAAACACTTGATTACTACTTTCAATCATCAACTCAATTATATGCAAATGATTTACAACTTCAAATTAAAGAATTTGACAAAATGATAGAGAGTGTGTCCGAAACCGTATATGTAAAGATTAACCAAAAGAGCAATGAACTTTTCTCCTCCTTATTTCAAGACTTGTTATAGGTAGATTGCGGACTTAACACAATCAGTCCGTGAACTTGTTCTATCTCCTTAAATCAAGATTTCAACTTCTTAAACTTGCCACTAAGACCTTCATTAACTTAAAAGAGCTCTAACAAAATATAGTAATGTACTTTCAATAAATTTGCCAATTGCAGTATTCCACCTAATATTTAGAATACATATAATTAACTTTTCACCTAATCTTACATCCTATTCTCTCACATTATTTCTTTAGTGACACGGGTCTTACTGATTAAACTTAATCATTTTTCTCACATTAGAGGGAGGGATGTGTAATTAGCAAAGAAGAGGATTTGCGTTTAAAATCATCTTTTTGATATCATATATTGAAATTTTGATTTTAATCTACCGTGAATGATATGTGTAGGGGAATTAATTAAGCATTTAATATAATTACTAATTACCTAACAACGGATAAGTGTCTTTATTGCATTAACTAACAGCCTAGCCTAGCCTAGTACAACATAAGTAAATAAACCTAGTAAGACATCAAACTAAGGTGAAACACTTTCTTCTTTTTTTTTTTTTTTCCTAAAAATCAACAGATAAAGCAACATGTTTTTTTTAAATGAAGAAAGGTCTGATCTTGTCTAGAAGTAGTTGGAAATATGATCACCATGTTATGTATCGATATTTGAATCTAAAAATTACCGAAGCTCCCGGTTAGTTCTATCTTTTATTGTTCATAAAAAAAACTTGAAGACGTATCGATATTTGAATCCAAAAATAAAAAATACATATATATACTTTTATCTAGGCTATGTTGAATCTTCTGTACATATTTATGGACACAATTAAGGTCTTATATCAAACATATATACTTGAGATATATGAACACACAATCACATAATTCCACTTATTGTTCATAAGTTTTATTAAAACCAAATGTGAAGCACTGAACTGAAGAAGGGGCTTATATATATATATATATATATATATATATATATATATATATATACCGAAGCTAGCTTAATTATATCATTGCATTGAATGCAACAGTGACACCGATGGAGAAGAAGAAGACGTTGCTGACGATGTTGTTTGCTTTGAGGAATCCGTGTTGAAGACGCTACTTGTCGACTGCTTTTGAACAATGGAAGTTACACCGTGTAATGAAGACAATGGAGGTGTCAAATAAGATGCCACGGGCATCTTTGATGGGAGTATTGGCAGAGATATTTCAGAATTGAGTACTTGAATGATCTGTCTCATCGATGGGCGAAAATTTGAGTCAGGGTGGACACACCATAACCCCACGATCATCAAACGTTTGATCTCTTCTTCCTCATAATCTGAGCCGAGACGGGGATCTGCTGCTTCTAAAACAGTCCCCGTCCCGTAGAGCTCCCAAACCCACTCTACTAACCTAAAATGGTCTCCTTGAGACTTGAATTCGATGGGTTTTCGCCCACAAGCTATTTCCAATGCAACAACTCCGAAGCTAAACACATCTGATTCTTTGCTTGCCTTGCCTGTCACTACACATTCCGGAGCCATGTAACCCAAGGTTCCAGCTAACATTGTTGTCTGTGAGCCTTTCTAGTGGTCAACCAACTTAGCTAACCCGAAATCACCAAGCTTTGCATTGAAATTTGAGTCCAACATCACATTACTCGATTTGATATCTCTATGCAATACACATTGATCCCATTCTTCGTGTAGATACAGCAATGCAGAAGCAAGGCCGTGAGCGATTTTGTACCTTGTGCCCCAAGTCAACAAGCTCTTTGCTTTGAAGAGATGTGAATCTAAGCTTCCGTTCTCCATAAACTCATAAACCAGGAGGAGTTCACGTTTCTCGTGGCACCAACCGGTGAGTTGCACCAGATTCCTGTGCCTCAATCTGCTGATGATCCTCACTTCCGATGTGTATTCCTTGATTCCTTGTTTAAAACTCTTTGACACCCTTTTCACTGCAATGTACACCTGCAAATCTTTCAAGAAACCTCTGTAAACCCCACCGAAGCCTCCTTCTCCAAGTTTTTCTTTCTCTGCAAAGTTATTTGTTGCACTAACTAATTCGTGGTACGAGAATCTTTTAGGCCCTGTGCCCATTTCAAATTCATTGTTCATCTCAACATCAAATTCAACTTCTTCTGCTTCATCTTCCCTGCTTTTCTTCTTCGTCTTCCTCCTCCACAAAACAAATGCAAGCACAGACAGAAAAACAATAACAACTGCTAATCCAAATACTAATCCCACTATTAATCCAACGTTGTTGTTTTTGTTATCCGTTGGATCTGGGCCGGGGTTCGGTGGCAAGCTAATGGTTTCATCAACCTGTAAATCAGAACTACTGAAATTCCAAGATCTGACGTTATTTTTCTGGTTACCTGCCCCAGTTGCAGCTGAAAACCCAAAAATAACCCATTCGGGCAACTCATTCTTAAGATCAATGGTGTAAAATAGTCCATCTTGACGTATAATGGTATTATTTAAGAAACCAGTGAAGGAAACACTAAGATTTTTCGAAATAGAATCATATGTAATCCAAGCTTGACACTCTTTCCCACCAGTTATATTACTTAACCATCTCTGATACCTAATCGAAGTAAGAGATCTGATGTTGATGCCTACATGATCGCCGATGGATGGAATCAATCTCATCGGGGGTCACCTGGATTCCATTGTTGGAGATATAAGCTCCAACACCTTCTGTTACGATGTCCAGATTCTGATTCCTTGGGCTGATATCTGTCAAATTGAAACTTAGCGAAGCTACATAAGGTATCGATACAAGAAGGAAGAAAGTAATCAGATGGTGCTTGGAGAATGCCATGATCGATTGTTGCAACTCGATCGCTAGAAAAGTTGCAAGCTTTGTTGTTCCGTGAGTCTTGATCGATAACATGAACTTGCTCAACTTAACTGTTTACAAGATCGAAAAGGTTACAAGAATCAAGTAAAACTGCATATTTTGTTGAGATGAATTGATCATGGGTTAATTTGCTTGTAGGATTATATAGAGTTTTCTCTGATCTTGACTAGTGCCATGAAAAGATGAAAGAGGGCTCTTGAATATTTTGAACGAATTGAAGACCAAGCCAACATAGTGTATGCATTAATGCATGTTGACGTGGTCAAATGCTCATGGTTTTTATAACCGGACGTGATGGCGAACCGACCATTTAATGATTTCAAAAACCGGACCGGATCGACCCCAAAAACTAATGATGTCATATATAATTTCATAAAATTATAGAAATTATGTTTAATTTATATAAATTTAACATTCTTCTTATCTCGATTTGATTTGATTTATATTAGGGTTAATTAAAGTCGTACAAATGTATGTTATTTTACCGAAATTACTCAAATGACTAATCTAGTTATTTTTTTATCTCATTGATACTTGTACTTAAAATTTATTGTTAAGATGATACTTTTGATTACCGGTTACCGGTTTTACCGGTAAAGATCTTATATTTGTGTTTTTAGAAGTATTAAAAGGATCTATATGCTTATGTGGATTTTCTAAATTATTTATATAGATCAAAATCCACGTAAGCATCATGTACTTAAAAACGTGTCACATTGTCATTTGAATCAATAAAAACTGTCATATTAGCATAGTTACTGGTTACACGTGCTACATCGACAAGTTATTTGGAGTACAAGTGTCATCCGGTCAAATAAAAAGGTTAATTAGTCATTTAGGTAAGTTGAGAAAAATATTTTAAATTTGTACGACTTTAACTCTTTATATCATACTGATGATATTTGTTTTAAAATAAATTTTTTTAATTTATTTATTTGTTTTTAATAAATTGTATTAAATATATTTTAAAATTAAGAAAGAAAATGAAATGAACAATTTTAGTATCAAAATTTAAAAAAAAAATAGTGAAAAAAAAAAAAAAGAAAAAAAAACACGATTCGGTTGCATACTTGCATGGTCCCTTGTGGGTTACTACATGTGGTCTGTTTACTTGACGAATCGGTGGACAATAAACAGCCTTACAAAATGATTATTCATGGGACTCCCTTCATCCGATATTCACCGGCGAACTACCATCACCGGCAACCACCACTTGTCACCAACAACTTTAAAAAGCCCATCGCTCCGCCACCCACCGCCCGAGGGGTTCACAGACTACAAACCAGCATCCTTATGTCAACCGCTGCAGCGGCGATAGTCATACTATCCGGCACCATGGCGGCAATCGCAATCGAACCCAGAAACCCACCGCCGGATGCCGCAGAAACCTTTTCCAACATACCACAGACGTTATCCGGCGAATGCTTAGATGGGAATTGCAAGAAGGCTAGAATCCAAAAACCCAAATCGAGGAAAGCGGAATCGTGCACGATTAAGTGCGTGACGACTTGTATCCGTGGCGGAGATGGGTCGCCCGGTGAAGGACCGCTTAATGTGCGGCGACCTCTGGTGGTTTTCAAGCAAGGGTTTCGTAGCCGCCATTATTGTTTGGTGGAGTGCTCCGATATCTGTAATTTGATTCGAGATGGAGACGATGGACCTTGAAAGTAATTATTAATCTGCTTTTAATTTAATTTCTTGAGTTTGATAGCTTGTAATACCAACTTTTACGACGGCTAACTACATCAAATAGCAATCAACTAGACACAAATGCTTTATTATAGCATTATACTCAATTTTTCTTTCTAAAATAGCATTCTATAACAAAAAAATTTCTTAATAAAACATCCAACTCAAATTAATTGATCCATTATAGCATTATGTGATGATTGTACACTGACTCGATGTCCACGTTGGTTGTCATGTCAGCACCAAATGTTTACTGGATCTTCATAAAACAACAACATACTCATGTTAAGAATTTACTTTGTACACATAACTTTTTTTAATCTGAAATTTTATCGTTATTATTATCATTAAAACAAAATTCAAATTTCCATGAATGAACCTATGATGATAATCTAAGAACATGAACCCTAAATTCAAGAACAAATGATCTGATTCATAATTATAATCAACACCCGATTACTCAAATTTATAAATTTGATTTAAAATTATAACCAACAGATCTGATAATATAATACAAGAACAATAAATGAAAATGCAGATCTAAAAATCCAGATTTGAAGATCAACGGTAAAAATCCATGAAAATCAAAAAATCCATGAAATCCAAAAGATCTAATAAAAATGGAGTGCATTGACATGGAGAGTAATGATAAAAAAAACTAAAAAACTGAACTGACCTAAAGTATACACACGAAACCTGAAGTATACACATCAATTTTGAACACGAAACTAGATCGACTTGTACTCGATTTCCCCTTCTGCTAGTGGTTCGTGGTTCCAAAGTCTCACCGGTGGTTCATGGTTTGAGAATAACCCTAATCGAATTCCTCTTTATCTGCGCCGCTAACAACCACCACCGTCGATTGAAAATAGCAGACTGAAATCAGATTTGACTTTTGACCCTTCGACAGAAACCAAATGGATTTCCTTAGCCTTCAACAGAGATGGAGGATTGGGAGGTGAGATCATCGAGCAAGAGGCGTTGATTCGAGACAGAACCCCACCTGAAAACCCTCTTGGTTTCTTACTGCTTCGAGGCCAGATGAAACCCCTCCTGAGCTATCGTGGTGATGTAGTGGTGCTTCGGTCGATGGTGCGATGGTGGTCGGTCAGATGATGCGAGGTGTGATGGTTGTGGTGGTGGTGGTTGTGGGCGGAGATGGTGGCTGGAGAAGGAGATGGTGGTGGTTGTAGGCGGAGATGGTGGCCGGAAAAGGAGATGTAGTGGTGGTTATGGGTAGGGGTGAGCTCGGTACTGGACCGTACCGAACCGGTACCGATCCCGAAAATACCGAAACCGAATTATTAGTTTTGAAAGAACCGAATACCGAACCGTATAATTTTATATGGTGACGGTTCGTTTCCGAATACCGAATTTTAACTAATTTAAAAACCGAATACCGAATTTTAGCTAATTTAAAAACCGAATACCGAACCGAATATATTAATTCGGTATCGGTCGGTACCGGTTCGGGAAATGGTACCTGTCGCTCACCCCTAGTTGTGGGCGGAGATAATAGCTGGAGAAGGGGATGGTGGAAGTGGGTGGAGATGGAGAAGGAGAATGTGTTTGGTTTGATATTAGAGTTTGTTTTGATAATAGTTTTAACTAATAATAATAATAATAATAATAATAATAAATAATGTATTAAAACTACAAACAAGTTTGTTTCCCCGCCCGAACCTGCATCAGGGTTTATATAATTTTAGGGTAAATTTACTTTGGAAGCACACCTTTCTGCTTCATTCGTCCATCAATTGAAAGATCTGCAAAATGGCGTTAGCGTTCGATGAATACGGCCGCCCGTTCATAATACTGAGGGAACAAGAAAGTAAGAGTAGGTTAAGGGGTTTAGATGCTCAGAAGGCTAACACCGCCGCCGGTGTTGCTGTATCTCGCATCCTCCGTACATCTCTTGGTCCTAAAGGCATGGACAAGATGCTTCAGAGCCCCGACGGCGACATCACTGTCAGTATATTTTTAACCGATCTTCTTCTTCTTTACCTCCATTACTATTTGAGTTTAGAATGTTATCGTTATTCTTATTTTGTTTTTATTTTCTACATAATTAGTTGGCTGATAGAGCTTGATCTGGTTATCGATTTTACTTATTTTACTGGTCGTTTGGTACTTTAATTATACTTCTATAGTTATGTTTTATGTTCAAAAACCAACATTGGTTTTATAAAAAATATTTCCTAGGTACTATCACAAAATCATTGGTTTTTAAAAAAAAAATATTTCCCAGGTACTATAATTTATAAGTTTAAATCATCAACCAATTATATAACGCTTCTAGAGTATTTATATATCAAATTGAAAAACAATTGCTCATGTATCCAATGTTTACGGTAACGCAAAAAAAAAAAAAAAAAAAAAAACAATCAATCCCATGATTTAACTCATTATACTATCGGGTAAATGATTTGATCTAAGATAAAATGTAAGGTCTATACAGTAAACAATCCTACGATCTTGAAAACAATACTAGGAAAACCAAGAAACCAAGTCCAGACCGGATAAAAAATGTAAGATCGGACCGGTTGCCGATCCTACGATCCCACGAACTCGCTAACATCTGTTAAATATCGATCCTGTACCAATCCTGATCAAAATCTAAATATGGGATCATAAGATCGACCGATCCTACGATCTTAATCACAATCTTGACAACCTTTGAGTAAAACTAGAGTTTAAACATTTAAAATCTAACATATAAAGGCATAAATAATTATAAACCAAACAGAATGCAAGGGGTTTTACATCTTTTTGGATCAAATTCATCAGCAAATCTGGTTGTAGTTAATTATTTATCAACTTACACATTTCAAATTTCAATCACCCAACATTAGACATATTTATGATTCAGGGCTTGTTTGTGTACCTCCTGATGGAGTCACTAAAAAGATCATTTTACTTTGAATGACTTTTTAATGATTCAATTGAGAATTAACAAACAACCCTCAATTATAAGAGGGCTACGGTGTAGTCTAATCATTTGCATTCCTTCTGTATCCAATGGCATGAGTCTTATATCATCATCATCATGCACCAACAATAACACAACCAAACTGTCTTTCTTTAAAAATAGTTGTTTGTGAAAATTATCTCAAAATAAAACAACCCATATAGGACCACACTACATGATAAGAAAAAAGGCATAATAAATTGGTTGGTCTTTCCAGCAATGAAAATGTTCTACATAGGCCAAAACTTCTAGATGGGTACCTTGATGTCAGTACTCTGATGGGGAGATCACATCATCGATCTTCAAGATCATCTTCACGACTTGTGTGGCAAGCAATATCTGTTGTTGCTTTCCGATCAACGTCTCAAATACATTTTGCTCGCGCATATCATTTGTGCCAGTGTCATTGCAGTCTATGCCACAGCAAGGATTGTTGTCCTGCATATTTTATTTGAACCACTCAACCACATTATTTTAACAGTACTGAAAGCAATTACTCTGCTCGGTAATCTAAACACACATAAGGAATAGACCAGGAACCATTATTGGATTCATTTTACTTTTACCTTAATTTGCTGTGCTTTCACTGCAGACAGTGTTTCAATGGGTTGCAGACCACTGTTCTCCGCAAGAGCCATTGGTACTGAATCCAAGGCATCTGCGAAAGCCCTGATGGCATACTGCCAACAAAAATACAAAGATGATTACGTACATATTCACAGAAGAGAAGGTATTGGAGCACAGTTGCCACCAAGTGTCCCAAGACATTTACTATCTCACTTCTCTCAATCCAAAACGGATGAGGGATGGTGCAGCATCAGACTCAGAGTGCTGCATGCTTTATGTAGAGGTACCAAATTGAGCAAGTACTGCTCAACGACAGGCTGAGGTGACCAGCAACAAAAAAAAAGTTCCTACTTTATAAATTGTTGATGTCTTATAAATACTCATAAAACATTAACTAATAAATAACATAATAGTATTGATAGAGATTACGAACGTTTGAATACACTTTGCACGGCATTCAACTCATCTAACCCATTTCATTTTATGCTAAGCTTTGTGAAATTCACCCATTATGTATGATAAAAAATGTAATAACCATTCTCAAGGGCAAGGGCACGGGTAAAATTGCCACCTCTGAATTTTTTTTGCCACTGTCTTCATCCCTACTTAAGAATTTTGAAGCATGTAACTTGTTTCGAGGAATTGTACCTGTTCAACCCCTGGATACTTATCAGCAGCAGCTTCAACTGCAATGGAACATGAAATTTCAGCCGCACCACCACCATATACGATAGAATTATTGCGGATGAGATTCCTAGCAACGCACAATGCATCATGGATGCTGCGTTTAGTTTCCTCTATCATCATCTTGTTACCTGATTCATCAGAAAATGGTTAAGTAAATTTATTTGGTCCAAAATAATAAGAATTTTGTTGATCAATAAGAATATATCCTTCTATTGGTGTTACAAATGGTTATCACTACATGTGAAAAAGAGTTTGTAAGCAATTCAACATCCACTGTGGACGGACAATCATGGACATAACTTGGCTTCCCTTTTAGGAAACCTACCAACAATTTAATATATTAGAATCCATAATGCTTTCATTAATAAGTACTTATAGAAGTACCATGCAAAGTTCAAGACATGAATCTACATGTAGAACAAACCTCACTCACGTCGCTGCTTCTACAAGGTAAATCCACAAACCCAATATTAACCACCCCCCCCCCCCCTCTCTCCTTTTTAAGAAAAAACATATTCGATGTGATCCTTCCCTTTTCTCTTTCTTTTTCTTCTTTTGTGCATGGAGGTGCTGAGAGAGGTTGCACTTTGTGCCACGTTGGAAAAATATGTTCTTTTTTGCACAGAATGACCATATAAGACATCAAAAACTAGATTGAATGTCAATACTCACGAAGAAGTAATAAAACAGCCAGAGTAAATGATTTTGAGAGAAAATTAGATGTGGAAGACGACCTATAACCAACGTCTCCATAAGTCTAGGTTACAATAAGATTTAGTTACCGAAGCATCATGAAGGGTAACTCACCCCCACGAATGAATACAGTGACAGCCCTTGAATTTGCACAATGCTCGATATAAAGCATACGATCTTTTGTAGTACCAAATGCCTTTTCTCTAACCAAACCAGCCTGTCCAAAAAGAAGATAATTATATTACAATGGGATGAATGCACAGCCAATGTCACATGATAAAATCATATCAATTGTCGGTCAGTTGCAACATATAATAAAATCCATGGCAATGACCAGTTGATAAGCATGAGAAATATGAATCAAATTATCAAGCTTACCTTCCCTAGCTTTTCAGGTGTTAGTTCCTGGAACCTGGGAACAATCCTACCACCTGCACAATACAAGACTATAAAAAGCAGCAAACAGAAAATTATACACCAGTGCTGGTTCTAAATACTTAGCAGTAGGCACAAACCAGTTGCTATTGCTATAAGCTCCAGTTCTACGCCACCAACCCATCTGACAGCTGGCAAGTTTCTGTGCATTAACAAGTGATTTGCTTCATCATCAAAGCCCCATTGGCAAATCACTAACGTAGCCCCTACATCCTGTATCAAGTAAAACTCTTAGATATTTAGGGCACGAAGATTCAATTACCAAGTACATAACATATAGACGCATATTACCTTGCATCTCTGAACCATGTCATCAAAGTACTTCTGCTCTTGTTGACGTAAAGTTTGGAACTTCTCGACAGTATCAATGTCAACCTTATGTTTGGTCTTAGGCTTTGGGGGCTCAAACGGACAAGTCAAGATGGCGATTTTCGCATCTTCAATTTGCTTTGGCATTTGTGGGTGACTCATATCTTTATCAACAATAATTCCATAGATAAGTTCTGTATCCTCCAATTTCCCACCAACTTTCCCCTCCACTTTAATGAGGTCCAGGTTAACATCTTTTCTCTCTAGATCAGCAACGGCCATGACTGCCTTTACAGCAATCTCAGCCAAACTACGCTTGCATCGATTCACACTGAGAGGTAGATACAAGTAGAACAATTTAATGTTTGACAAAAATCTACAATGTAGTGATTTACTCCAATAAAATTTAGAATCACAGAAGCAGTATGACTAAGAAAGACGTATAAGCTGTTTATCAACAAGTCACTGTTCTAGACATACCCACAAACCCTAGAGAAAGACAGAAAAAATGGCAATGACAAAGTGTCAATTATTACTTTATGCAAATCTCAAAGATTTTGTTTACTTTTTTGTCAAATATAAAAATATTTTATCACGAAAAACTTTTGAATTATTGTGTGATAAAGTTAATTTCATCGTGAAAAGTAAATAAAAATTCCTTATAAGGTACATATCAAGAATTTTTTGTAGTCACAAACAATTTATCACGAAAATAGAGGATAAATCAGCAAATGAACTTTTTACTGCCCATTTTCAAACACACCGCTACAAAAGTGGCTAATTTTATGACTATCCCTTAAAGAATGGAGTATGAGCTCAAGAAAGTATCATTTCATAACTTAGAAAAGAGCATGAAAGTAAACCATGTAAAAAAGTTAGGGAGGAACTTACATTTTGGAGGATAAGGTAGTCATGCAAGTTTGAACCAAAGGTTCTATATTAGTGGCACTGAAATCAAACTTATGAGCTATTTGTTCTAAATGATCAACAGCAATCCTTGAAGATATTTCAAATCCCTCTGCAACTCGGATGGGATGAATTCCACGTTCCAACAGCTTCTCCGCTTGTTCTAAAAGTGCACCAGCCATAACAACTACACCAGTAGTTCCATCACCAATCTCATAGTCTTGACTCCGTGACAGTTCAACCATAAGTTTTCCAATTTGATTGTCAACATCCATCTGCTCCAAGATAGTTGCACCATCATTTGCTGAAAAGGAGTTCATAGTCAGCAAAGCAATAGTTAATCTAACAGGTCAACTTTCAGTGTGCAAAAAATTAAAGGATTTACTGATGAATATTTACAGATTCATAATCAAACAGGTAGAAAATATATCGCCTTGAAGATAAGCAAATGACTCTTTGAGACCAACTTTCATTACACATAAGATTTTTGGTTCATTCAGGATCTAAATCCTACCATTGAACCCCCTACCCAACTATAGTCCAACTGAGAAAACCTTTTTTCCTGCATATATGCTTTGAAGGAACTCTTGACATCGAAGCAACAAAAAAAACCCTAATTTTATTTTCAAATGCACTTATGGATTCGAGTGCGATTATAATGTTTAACCTACTTCTTTTTGTAGTGTAAAATCCACATCAGAATCCAAGTTGAAAGTACCCCATTTGACATCCAAGTCAATCTGTAGCTACTTGTTGAACGTGAGAAGTTAAATAGAAAGTTGGGCCATATGCATAAGCGTCTTAGTAAACCAATCAAAAGAACAATAGAGTATCGGCTTACAATTTCTAATTTTTTTTTAAAAAAAAATTCAACTTCCATAAGTGTTACTAATACTATTTCAAAATGCACAAACTCAGATCAAAAACACTTCCGTCAAATTCTTTCATACGAAGCAAATAAGTAAAATCGATAACCAGATCAAGCTCTATCAGCCAATTAATCATGTAAAAAATAAAAACAAAATAAGAATAACGATAACATTCTAAACTCAAATAGTAAAGGAGGTAAAGAAGAAGAAGATCGGTTAAAAATATACTGATAGTGATGTCGCCGTCGGGGCTCTGAAGCATCTTGTCCATGCCTTTAGGACCAAGAGATGTACGGAGGATGCGAGATACAGCAACACCGGCGGCGATGTTAGCCTTCTGAGCATCTAAACCCCTTAACCTACTCTTACTTTCTTGTTCCCTCAGTATTATGAACGGGCGGCCGTATTCATCGAACGCTAACGCCATTTTGCAGATCTTTCAATTGATGGACGAATGAAGCAGAAAGGTGTGCTTCCAGAGTAAATTTACCCTAAGATTATATAAACCCTGATGCAGGTTCGGGTCGGGTAAACAAACTTGTTTGGGTCGCACAATTTTTCATAGTACGAGGTTTATTATGGAAAAACAATGTGTTTTCACGTTTTCCTTAGCCTTCAACAGAGATGGAGGATTGGGAGGTGAGATCATCGAGCAAGAGGCGTTGATTCGAGACAGAACCCCACCTGAAAACCCTCTTGGTTTCTTACTGCTTCGAGGCCAGATGAAACCCCTCCTGAGCTATCGTGGTGATGTAGTGGTGCTTCGGTCGATGGTGCGATGGTGGTCGGTCAGATGATGCGAGGTGCGATGGTTGTGGTGGTGGTGGTTGTGGGCGGAGATGGTGGCTGGAGAGGAGATGGTGGTGGTTGTAGGCGGAGATGGTGGCTGGAGAAGGAGATGGTGGCTGGAGAAGGAGATGGTATTGGTGGTTGTGGGCGGAGATGGTGGCTGGAGAAGGGGATGGTGGAAGTGGGTGGAGATGGAGAAGGAGAATGTATTTGGTTTGATATTAGGGTTTGTTTTCATAACAGTATTAACTAATAATAATAATAATAATAATAATAATAAATAATGTATTAATACTACAAATATAAAACAGAAAAATACATCTTTCAGTGTTTATTGTTTAAATGAGTTCGTTGCCATTTTTTACATGTCCAAGCCATCAGTTGAGCTGATGTGGCTGCTTACGTAGATATCGTGTCAGCGTACAGTTATCGCATAATGCTATAATGAATCAATTAATTGGAGTATGATGCTTTATTGAAAAAAGTTTTTGTAATGTGATGTTAATTTAGAAAAAAAAAATTTATGTAGGTTGATGTAATAAAACATTTGTTGCTAGTTGGTTGCTATTTGATGCAGTTAGCCCTTTTTATGATCAAACTGAACAAAGTTTGTAGAGGTTATTAGATAAAAACTTACATGAGATTAATCGTGATGCTCTATAAAAAAAAATAATATAAAATACAAAATTTGATAATAAATGTATTGTATAAAATTTTTGGTCAAGAAAAATAACATAGAATTCTATTTTGGTCAAAAAATGACATTAAATTCAAATTCTAGGCAAAAAAAAAGGATAATTTTATGTTTTTTTTCAAACGGATTATAAAATTAAAAAACTTATCTTTTTAGTTGGTTATCAATATCTTATTTGTCAAAATTGAATTTTTTATGTTACTTTCCTTGGCTTAAAAATTTTCACATTACCTATATTGACAATTTTTGTAATTTTTGTACATTTTTTGGTAATTTGCCCATGTTTTTTTATCTTTTTTTTTTTGGAAAGTCATCAAAATTTTATATAAAATTTGATGTGCAAGTTGATGATCTAAAGCAAGACTGACAAATCTCGAAAGAAAACATGAAATGCGAAATCGAAACTAGGGGTGTAAACGAGCCGAACCGAGTCCGAGCCCGTTTAAGCTCAAGCTCGGCTCGTTTAAAAGTATCATACTCATTTCGAGCTTTGTATGAAAAGCTCGAGCTCGGACGTCAATAATTTTCCAAGCTCGAGCTCAGCTCGGATTCGACTCGTTTATTATATATTTTAATCAATTTTAATATGATATATAAAACTTTTTATCTTTATAAATTTTAGTTTTTTAAACTACATAGTACATATTTATTAATTTAAAAATATATTTATATATAGGCTCGTTTAAAGCTCGTTTAGGCTCGCTAGCTCGATATGTGAAGCTCGGGCTCGAGCTCGTTTATTAACTGAGCTCGAATTTAGACTCGAGCTCGACTCGGGCTTGTTACACGAGCTTTTTTCGAGTTTTTTTTCGAGTCAAACTCGAGTTCCTCAGCTCATTTACAACCCTAATATTCGAAACAAATCATAGGAACGAAGAAGTCGAAACATGTTGCTACGTAGTACTTTTGACACCATTTCAACTACAAGCATCAACATGAGGACATAGAACACTGAGTAGGCATGGCAATGGGCGGGGCGGGTTGGAGATCTCAGTTCACATCCCCATCCCCATCCCCGTTTCTTAATCCTCTCCCTCATCCCCGTCGGAGAATGAGTTTCTATCCCCGTCCCAATCGGGGATTCCGTCGGAGAATCGGGTTTTGCAAGTTCCTAAAAGATTATTAAGTTTAAAATATAAATTGTAATTTAGTAGAAAATTTTTATGTAAATAAACTTTAAAACAAATCAATTGAAACATATTTGAGTTATTTACATATAAAATTTATAATTTATAATGAAATTATAACAAAGAAACGTATGTAAAAGATTTAAAAAACCACTAAAATAAAAAAAACAGTAGTATTTTAAACTATAGAAAAGTCATATACAATGATATTTAATATATTATATAAAATGTAATGAATAATTTTCATTGTAAAGTTGAATATACATAATAATCTATATTAAAACATAATAATACATTATCAGGGTCGGGGATTAAAGTGTCTCTCATCCCCGCCCCATCCCCATTATTTTAAATCGGGGATTCCCTGTCCCCATCCCCGGTCAACTCGGGGATTCCCCGGTCAAATCGGGGTCAAGTTACGGGTTCCTCCTCGGGTATGAGTTTTTTTGACATGCCTAACCCTGAGGCCTCTTTTGACTATTCATGAGACATACAACCCTCACTTGAATTTTATAGTTTACATTCATCAATTGAAGTGGGCCGAAGTCACAACTAATGATGGGCCAAACGGCCCACACTTGAATTGAGAATAGTATTCGGCAAATTTCCGACCAGCAATGGTTACTTCCTCTTCATGAGTCAAAACCCAAAAACCATTCCATCCCAAAAGTTAAACCGGAGAATCTGTATCGCTAAAAAATGGAAGATCAAAGACTTCTTTCACTGCCGGAAAGCATCAACAAAGCTGGATTATATAATCTTTGATGATTAATAATGAAGTGGCAGAAAGAGGATAGGATTGAAGCGCCTGAGTTCGACAATCGGCGACAACGATCGTTTGGTCTTCAGGGTCGGTACTTCACTTGTTAATTCCCTAATTAATGTGTGTGTTGGTAATTTGATCATTGAATTTGGATGTTCAACTCTGAATATTGAACTTGGCATTATTAGATTTAGGGTTAAATGATGCGTTCTTAGTTCATTGTTCTATGTCCCCCACTGATCTGAATCTGGATTGCTTCATTTCGTTCCATAAATTATACTATCTTATCACACAAATGTATAAATCTATTTGATATTTTGCATATAACTTTAGAAAATTTGAGGAATTTTGATTACTAGGAAAAACACAGAGTCGTGATTGATTACTTTCAGATTGAAATATTTCAATGACACAATAAAAAATTCAATGAGATAAAACTTTATTAAACTAGATTAGAGAATTTTGAAGTTACGAAATCCGTATCTATATTTTTCGCGATCAAAATTGAGAGAAAACCACCCTCCTAAATTTGACAGGTATCAACCAACCAACAATAACCAACCGACACAACGGTTAAGTTTGGCGGGAAAATAACTACCGGATTAAAACCGGGTTTGCGAATCCAAATTTGAATTTTATGCAATTGTTCTAATGGAATTCTATGTTTTCAACCCCAGTCAGTAGGGGTATGCACTGTTCGGTTAAGTTAGTAGTTAAAATGTGAACCGTGTTTTCGGTTTCGGTTACCCGTTAGAAGGCGGTTACCCACGGTTCGGTCCACGGTTACCCACTATATGCTTAAAAGCAAATAAATTTATATTTATAGAAATATACATTTTTTAAACACGAATTTTTTAAGTACAAAATCATAGTAAACTATTTAATTATAAATCTTATTTGTTACACTAAATGTATTTAACAAAACAATTAAAATAATAATCATTTGAAAATCTAGTAATTAATGTATTAGAATGACTAAATGAAATTATAAATAGAAGCTACTAAGTTCTATATATATAATCGGTTCGGTTATCCACATTTTTTTTATAAAAATGAAAATCTAAACCGTCCCGTGATGTTTCGATTTAGGTTTTTTCCGATTTCGGATCAACAGGTTTAAGCGATTCATCTCGGTTTTCCGGTTTTGTTTGAACGCCCTACCAGCCAAGGGTTGCCACCCCTTGGACCCCGCTTCCGAGGGTGTTGTTCCCGGACCCCCAGTATTCAGGGCTTCGCCCTTAAATACCAGTTTATTTTAAATTATGATAAATTTAAAGAAGTGTGCATTTGGCACCACCCTTTACTTATCTGATATTTATCTATATTACATCGGTCACCAATTTAATCCCATTACACATAAATAATATTGGTGATACAAAATCATCAACAATACCAAGTCATTTTTTGCATTTTCGAATAAGTCTCAAAATGCGTCCTACGCATCGATAATACATTCTTCTCTACCCATTCCAAGGGCATCTTATCGATTTTGAAGTCATTGTGCATCTAATTATAAATTAGACATTTAAATATAAAAAAATTAATGGTAAATTGGTTATTTTAAAACTAAATTCTAATAGGTAAAGTAAATGTTCATGATGAAAAAATAATAGTCGTTCATGTTGTAATTCCTAATACTTTTAATGGTGTATAATTAGTTTGAAACAAATAATGAATAGCATGAAACTAATAATCAAAGTAAATTATTTGAAATGCCTTAATTAGAAATTTTATATATCACATGACATTTTAGGTTCACATAGAAAATGATAGAAGCTTTGAGTGGGTTTATAAACTTCACAAGTAAACTATATATAGCCGCCAGTGGCAAACCCAGCTACTAAAGGGATCCGTTGCACAAATTTTTGGCGTCACGTTTCAAAATTCAAGTGATTATTTTGATCGGGTCGAACTAACAAATGAATATCTATACTATATATAATAAGAAAACCACTTGGAGTTTCTGGACCATTGGATGGAAAGAAATCAATGATCCAGATTAATGACAACTCATAATTATTTATGAAATGTATCTTATACCCTTAATTAAAATCAATAATTATATCTATGCCATTTTTTTAATTCATTTTCCAAATTTACTACATTACATTAATTACATTAAAATTTGATTTTAATTTTTTCATTAATGAATTAATATTTACCTAAAATAAATATGTGTCATTATTATCCTTAATGATCATAGTTAAATTCAAATGGAAAAATTTGAATTTAAATGTAGAAGTGTAGTAAATAAAGTTAAAATTTTTTGTTAATTATTTTGCTAACAAGATTTAAAATTTAATTGATAAAACTTCAATTGTGAATATGATAAATTTTGATTGTTGATTTTCAGATATTCTATTTTTATATTTTATCATTTTCAAAATATATACACATTCACATAATTGAAGTTCTTTGTTTCTTACATTGATATTTCATATTTGAAGTTAATAAAAATAAAAGAAACATTTTTTGCAAACACATATTATCTGTTTTTAATAATACAATATAATAATATTTTTTTAGTTAATATCAAACAACTAAGTATTTTTTTATCTTTAATTTAACTAGCTTTCAATTTTTTTATATTAATTATATATAAATTTTATAAGAATTTATTTAAATATAAAAAAATATGTATTTTCTAAATCAACTCATGTAATACATGGGTTGATTAGCCTATATATTATAATAAAACAAAACAATTCATGTCACATGTCACTTCTACAATACAAGAAAATTTTATTTTTCCACATCTTTTTCCAAATTTAACACCTTAACTTAATTGCATTAAATTTTGACTTTATTTTTTTCATTAATTAATTAGTAATAAATTAGATTTTGTAACATTTAAAATTAATGTTTACCTAAAATAAATATCTATCACTATTATCCATAATAATCATAATTAGATCCAAATGTAATAATTTGAATTAGTTGTGGAAATTATTATTATTATGTATAATAAAGGAAAACATCAAATGTCACGTATCCAGGGGCGGACCTAAAGGTCGGGTACGGGGGTCAAACGACCCTGATAACTTTTTTATTTTACGTATTATGTATATAATCGAAAAAATTTCGACCCCTATTATTTTTTAAGTTTGACCCCAATAACCTTGTTATTCTTTATACATTTCATACGTATAAAAAAATTTTGTTACAAAATCTAAGAAAATATACTAAATCTTAATAGTTTGTTACTCATTTAACAAATAATTTAAAAGTACATGTGCATTGAACATTCGTTTATTAGACTATTTCATTGTTAGACATTTCACATTTGGCTTGGTTTAGGAATATATTAATTGTTAGTTTTATTGTTATTTACTTATTTGTTGTTTGTTAGAATGTTCTTTGTTGTTTTAGCCTTTAAGATATTTAAATTATTATTTGTTTAAGAATTTAAGTGTTTAACAATTAACATTTATTTACATTTGTTTAATTGTTTTAATTCATAAAACAATATGAATCGTTTTTTGAAAAAAAAAATTTACCAGGATCCTAAGTTTTATCAAGTGGAAGAACTTCTAATATTTTTCTACAAATTCCACAATTCAATTGGTGATGAAAATGACTGTTGGATTTGGACCATAAAGAATTACTTAATGTTTTGGACGATCATGTAATAACTAATAACCCGTTTTCAAAATATTAAAACTCGTAGGAGGAAAATTGTAGAATCTAATTTATTTTTAGTTTGTAACGATTAACGAGTTGTAGCATTTACGTATTTTTTAATTATGTAATCAAGATGAACCGACTGAACTTTTGAGGTTCGAAAATTTTTTTATAGAACTACGACCGCGTCATAAATTCCGACCCCTATTAAAAATTTTTCTGAATCCGCCACTGCACGTATCACCTCTACGTTCACCAAAAAGATAATTACAACTTATAAAAATAAAAGATAAATACAATTTAATATTTTTAAAAAAGATAAATATACTTTGTTTTTTAATCTGTAAATAATAAAAAATAAACACAATTATTATTTTTGTATGTTTTTATTTTTACTCATATACATTTTATATAATAAATTTAATAAAAAATACACACGTAATACGTGGGTTATAAACTAGTTTATAATTTAAAATATAACATATGATGACTAAAGTTGGGAAAAAACGACAGAGCAAAAAAATTAAGCGATAAAAATATGTTGGTCTGTTTCAATATAAACCCAAAATTATATTCCAAAGTATGAACATTAAAGTATTGATTTTAATAGTATTCATAAAAGAGTTGATACCAATCTACCTTTTTTTTCTTGGTGTGGTCGTAAGTTCATAGGCTCTCGATTGACCTTTTATCAAATTTACCTTTCATGTCCAGTACATAAGTCTATTGTTCCGTGATGATCTCTCTTTGAAATATTTAGACACCAATCTAATTCATTTATGCTTGACCTTTTGGAAACCTAGTTTAGGGTCTAGTATTAATACAACTTATAAGACTTATGGTATTGTTTCAGGTGTCTTCACGATTTAAAAGAGCACGATTAGCTTTTATTTTGTTACATTTTTCCTACCATAGCTTTTAGATTTTGACATTTCTACATTTAAAAGTAACTAAGGATCGGAATTTACTAAATCACCCTTGTTTTGGATTTAGGTTCTATGTTAAATTCTCAAGAAAAACATGGCCTTATTTGTCAAGAAAATGAAGTTTAGAAGTGTCCACATCTAATGTCATGTGAAGGTACAGGTATATTGACTACATTCATTTCATTATTTGTTTGACTTTTCTTTCTTTCTTTCTTTTTTTTTCCTTTTCACTTAATTTTTAGGGCCTGCTAATTAGAGGCGTTCATTGATGATTGGACGAATACAAAGGATGATTTAAAATGTTAATTGACATATTGGATTTTCTTGATTTCTTGAACCTAAACCTACACCAAATTCAGGATGAAGTTTGATGACACGTAACATACACACACACTTTAAAAAAAAGATGCAATAATATTCGATATTCAAAAGTTGCAACAAATTCATAATGGTGACTATGTTAATTTCCTAGTTAACATGTTCGGTTTTAGATTATTGAACTTAGCATTACATATGATTATAGTTAATTTAACGTCATCTGTCATTTGATATGTTCTTAGTTCATGTGTTCTGCATTCCCCCAACTAATTAAAATATAAATTACTTTATTCTATGCTTATAGTCTCTTAGCTGATATCAGATGTCTTACAACTAAAATAACATGCCACTTTTTACAATGTCGAAAAAGCCTCAAAATTCAGATCACGCTACTATCAAGACGCCTTATTGACTCGTCTAAAGAACCAACAGGATATTCCCTAACATGGTAAAAACCATGAATATGATGTGACATTTGGCTCGCGGAATAAAAAATAAAAAATTGGAATATAAATTCCAATCATTTTAGTTTGTTTGGAACTCTGGATTATAAACAGAAGCAACTATAATTTAACTAAAATTTATCAAAATGCATGGTTAAAGTATTTCGTAATTCCTAATCATTTATGTGAAAATTTTAGATTCCAACATCTAACAAGCCACACTATTAGCCAACATTAAAACGACGATCTATACCACATCATCAAACACACTAAGGTGTTGTTGGATTACATAAGATACAAACTGTCTGACATCTTATTTAACTCTTGAGTGATGAGAGGTGGTTCTAAAAGTCAGATAGAATTTTTTAATTAGACTGTTTGATTTGTAACTTAAAAATTGACTGATTGTAGTTTTTAATTTAGTAATAGAAATAATAATATTTAAAATATATTTATAACCAATCATTTTTGTGTTTGTAAAAAATCATAAAGATTTTATATCTTTTAACATGAAAATTCAACCATATAATTTTTATTAAACAACTTAAACAATTATTTATTAATTACTTTTTATCTTTTTAAAATACAATAAAATTTCAAAATTGATACACACCTAAACTGAACTCATTTTATAAATCCTTTCTCCGAGGAAGTTGCAGATGTTGTCCGATTTCATCCTCACCCTTACATATTTCTTTGATTTCAATGAAAGATTCGATTAGCATTCGACTTCAATGAAGGTTTTGAATAAACTTCATCAATTCGTCTCAGACCTAGATGTTTTATTTGCTCATTTTCACTTATTTATATTTGTTGGAGGGATTCAGTTGTTATTACTTGGTCGGCGTCAAAGCTTAGCATCGAAACTCAGTTGTCATCAGCATCGAAACTCAGTCGGCATTGGGGTCAGTGATGGAGGCTATGCGAGGGAAGGTGGATGTGTTTAGCCTCTTACCGAATAAGAGGTAATAGGCAATAAAACCCTTGATAAGTGCTATCAAATACTTTTTGATTCTTAGAACTTAAATTTCAGTCCATTCAAATATTATTCCATGACAAACGTATCTTAAGTCTTCTAAATCTACAAAATAAGTCTTGTGACATGGTTGTTGATGTGAAATTTGAATTTTCCACGCTAAACTTTCACTTTCTATGGAGGAAATTAACGATAAATGACTTATGGTAAGGGGTGAGCATAATTTACCCAAGTTGAATTAACTAAAAAACCGATCATCATAGCTAAACTATTACTAAAATAGACGGTTCAATTTTTTTATTTTTGGTTAACTGATTAAGTTGGTTCGGTTATCTCAAAAAGTCGAACCAACCCACTTATAGGATAACAACATAATATGAATTCAATGATATCAGACTAACTAACTGAGCTACTAACCGGAAGGGAAAGCCATGTACGAACTACGAATCAAGTACTCCAAACTTTATTATCATTTTAGATATTATTAATGATTATTGGGTTTATATTGGACAAGACATACATAATTTACATTTTTTGGGTTCGATCCTCTATTATATTTTTCTTAATATTTGGTCATACTTACATTTGTCCCTTTATCTAAGAAGTGACTAAATTGATAAAAATATAAACTTAAAGAATAACAATATTACATTATCAGATTTTTGTCGGTTTGATCCCTACATCGCTTATTGTTACTAGAAAAAGAGGGCAAAATTAAATACAAAAATAGGAATAGACTAAATTGAGAAAAAAAAAAGTCACAATAACATAACAGACAAAAATGAAAAAATAAGTCGGTTTTTCTCAATATAACGCATAATAGTTGATACTGGAAATACAAATCATAAAAGAGTTTATACCAATCAGGCAATCTACCAACACTTGTATCATTCCAAGTTCATAATGATGGACTTGTTATCAAATTTCTGTTTCATGCAATTATGTAGTCTATTATTCCGTATTTTAGCAATCTCAGTTTCAGTCGACAGAAGCCGCTTTTTAAAATATTTAGATACCAATTAAATTCACTTATGTTTTACCTTTATACCAACTTTATAATATATTATTCCATATTTTGGTTTTTGGATGTTGTTCAATTTTGGGAGGACAGAAAAGAATCCTAATTTTCATATGTCGTTTCCATTCCCTTCCTACAAAAATTGAAAAAAAAAAAAAAAAAAAAAACTCTTCTTTCCATGTCTCTTATATTCCTACCTTCTCTTACATTGAAAAGTTTCTAATGATATGAATGTACTTATTTGCCCTTGTTTAGTTTTATGCTCACCAAACTTATGTTGAAAAAAAATAAAAAAGGAAAAAACATGGCCTCATTTGTCAAGAAAATGAAGTTGAAAAGTGTCCATATCTACATGTCACATGTTTTAATATGTGAGACCTTAAGAGGTCTACATTCATTTCACTATATATATATATATATATATATATATATATATATATATATATATATATATATATATATATATATATATATATATATAGGGATGGGATCCATTGTGAACAAGTTATTCGTTGTGAACAAATAAAAAAAATACATATAATCATTCATATATATCAACAAGTGTTTGTAATACGATTCATATGATTCAAAAGGTTCATAGAAGTGTCTATTTAAGATTCAGAACATTCAAAAGGTTCATAGTACGTAGTTTTTATAACAAGATGCACAAGATGCATAAGATTCAACAAGATTCATGAGATTCGACAAATTAATTGGATTCAATAAAATCCATAGGATCCAATAAGATTAATGAGTTAATAGAAGGGTTCGGTAGTATTTTCAACAAGATTCATAAGATTCAAAAGCTATTTTATGGTTGTTCACGATGTTCACAACGAATAAAGTGTTCACAAAAGATTCTTAGTCTATATATATATATATATATATATATATATATATATATATATATATATATATATATATATATATATATATATATATATATATATTAGAGCCAATCAATTATGAGTGTAGCGTTCATAGACGATTAAAGGGGAAATTGCGCAAAAAACCTCTAAGTTGGATCATTTTTGCGATTAAAACCCCCAACCATTTTTCATTGTACAAAAAACCTCCAACCGGTTAAAACTTTGTAAATTTGGGTTTTTTTTCAAAAAATCTGACTTGCAACCGGTTTAGCCGGTTGCAACTTGATGACGTGTACAATTTTTTAATAGATTTTTGCGTAAAAAACCCCTAACTTGTTTAGTTTTTTCAATTAAAACCCCAAATCATATTCATTTGATAAAAACCCTCAACAAAGATAATTAAAATTGAGTCTTCACTGATGGAACATAAATAAACGAAATTTAGAAGCTAAAAATGGAACATAAATAAACGAAATTGAACATAAAGCTGAAGCTAAAAATGCAACTCGTGAACACAAAATAAAATTGATTCCATCGGCACAATTGAAGTTAAAATTCAAAATTAAACGGCAAAAGTTAATCGAACATACATACATAAAATGAACAGCACTGAACATAAAAAGGGGATAGAGTAATCGGAGTTGCCGGAGGTAGAGAAGAAGAGAAAAAGTAAATATTATTGTTGGTTAGAGATGAAAAAAAAATAGTTAAGGGTTTTAATCGAAAAAGTCACCAACTTGGAGGTTTTTTATGCAAAAATTCAGTTTAAAATTTTACATGTGGTGCCACGTAGGCGCCACGTAAGTCAGGTTTGCAATGTGGATGCCACGTGTGTGCCATGTAAGCATATTAACCTATTATAACCGGTAATGTCCTAATTTCAAAAAAATTTACCGGTTAGAGGTTTTTTGTGCAACAGAAAATGGTTAGGGGTTTTAATCACAAAAATGTTCCAACTTTAGGGTTTTTTACGCAATTATCCCATGATTAAACGTATTCAAACCGCGTTTGGAAATGCTTATTAAGATACTCGTTTTTTTATTTTTTGAACCCAAACCTAAACTCAGGCAATGTATGCATCATTGACAATGATGTTTTTTTAAATAAGAAGTGACGTGTACACAACAAAAATTTATCATGCATAACAATGTCATATAAAATGTCTATTTTTATCTTTACTTTCAGAAAAAACCAACTTGTTTTCACGTTTTTGCGTTTTCATCCCTCCATTTTATTTTTTTCTATAAAAAACTTCCAATTATTTTTTTCATTTTGGTTTAGTGAAATTTGGACATTAGACCCCGGTTCTAATGTCCAAATTTCACTAAACCAAAATGAAAAAAATAACTTAATGACTTTTATAAAAAAAACATGGAGTGACGAAAATGAAAAAAAATACGAAAATATGTTGGTTTTTTTTCATAATAAACCCTAAAATGTAATGATGATAAAAATGTTAATAAGAATAAGATAGTCACTTTATGTAAAATTGTTTTGTATAACAAAACTTTATATGTATAAATTGTCTCTTTTTCTAGATAGGCTGGTATGGAAAAAAAGAACGGGAAACATAAATGCAAATCACTAAGCATTACTTATCATTAACATTTAACATTATTAATAGAAATCAAATTCTTGTAGTATGGCTTTCAATGGGTTGCCCTATGTCCATCAAATTCTTTATTTATAAAAAAGCTAAATGCTTTATTAGTAGTATAGATAGTTTATTTCACATAATTGAACCAAACCAACTAAATATTAAATTTTGCTTGTTTAATTTGTGGTACAACAATAAAAATTAAACTTTTTAATAAGAATTTGACATTTATATTAACATAATTAGCTTTCAAACTATATTTTTAACTAATACTAAAAATTATCTTTACCTCTCACCATCAAACACATTAATAAATAAAATTCAAATATCAATTGCTTTGAATACCATTCCGCGAACCGAACACCCTCCTTAGTCCTAATGGTATGAAAATTATAGTACTTTTTGCTTCAAAAACTTATGGATTAATCATTGTGTAATTTGTACTTGTGGTATTGTGTAAATTACGGATTTCGTCACTAACACATTTTAATTACATTAATGGTCCCTACTTCAACCTTCATTTTATCATGAATTTATATTTAATTTAAATATCAATTTTCAATATTTCATGAATAAATTCATAATGCATAAGTTTAGAAGATATTCATGTTGAAGTAAAAATCAAGATCGAACCTTTTATAAAGGAAATCTTCAACTAAATCAAATCTGGAAAAACACTTAAATCTAAAACTTCATGAACACATAACCGGAATTTACATAGATTTAAACTTTAAATCACACAGATCTGGATCCTCAAAATCCTAAAATCGAATGATAAATCTCGAATTTGAAAATGATAAAATGATAAAGAATAAGTAATGAACTCACCATAAAAATCAATAAACACACATCACGAATATGAACATACACAAACAAGTATAAAACTATCGATTTCTCAATGAAAATAAATCCCTAATATGGCTTACAATCAAACTCAGATGCAACAATTTTAAGTCAAAATCGATCTGAAAGCCATAATCATATCGCAATCGATTTCAAACCTAGTTTTTATTGATTCCATAAACACAATCCATCAATTTCTAACACAAACGAGAAGCATACCTACCATAGAAGCATCAGAAGATTGACGAGGCTAGAGATGGTGGATGTTGTCGAAGGGTGATAAATTTCAAACACAATTTGAACTCACGAATTGATTTTCCATATACTGAAGGTGAGGGTGTGGTCAGGGGCGGATTTAAGTGAAGACTGCCAGTCAATCAGGCCCATATGCAGAAATTTTTTTGACTTTTATATTAGTGCACCCAACCCATATTTTTTAGTGACCCATAAACCCTTAATAGCCCAATGTATTAAGCTTAAATTGAAAAACCTAATCCAGACTCCAGTCATCCGTCCAAACTCCAGAGAGCAAAAGATATCGATTACTTCTATTCTTCACTCTGTGCTGCCCCTTCTATGTATGTTGCGTCGCACTGTTCGATTCACCCCCTGTTGCGCTGCCCTTCTTCATCCTGTGTTGCGCTGCCCTTCTCCAATTACACATCTTCCTAGTTCCTAAAGATACGATTCATAAGAAATTGAATTTTAGTTCTTGCTTTGTGATTTTAAGACTTTGAGTGTAGTATATATATTGGTCATACTCTTGGTGCCACTAGCGATAATTTTTTCTAGATCCACTACTGGTGGTGGTAAACTCAAATGATTAATAAAAATCGAACAAGAACCCAAATGATTTTTGAAAATCAAACAAGAACTCCAAGAATTTTCAAGATGGGTACAGAAAGAGTTTCGTCTGAAGGATGGATACTCGATTTCAAAATACTTACATGTTATGTTTGGTTGGAGAAAGAACAAAATTTATTTTCATTTAGCCTTTGGTATTTTTCCAACCTTTTCTTTTATTATCATTCTTTAACCCCAGTTATTATATAATCTCTAAAACTAAGCTTTTTATAGTCTTTTCATTTTGTAGTTCTAACATTCTCAAATCATGTCGTATCTAAATCATGTTATTTTCTAAGCTAATCATTTCAAATTTCTACAATCTGAACCGTAAATAAAAACCACAAGTGCATTACTTTGTAAACGATACTTAATTATTTAATCTACTTCAAAAGAACAAGCCCTTTTACCATTTAAATTAAAGAGTACTCTGTAATAACGTTAATTACTATATGATACAAAGCAAACACTTATTACATGACTATACAATACAACTACAAAAACGCAACGATGATCGTATGGTTACATCCTACGATCATCGTTGTTATTGTTTACTCTAATTCCCTGTATGCCAAAATTCAACTTTTACAGCTTGAAATGGCATTCTCGCACCCTTTATCAATTACTACTACCTCTAGGTCGATAGGTGAGTTGGGCTCGATTTCTTCCAACATTTTCACTACCATCCTCATCGACGGTCTCAATGTTGGAATCTTCATCGTGCAATGGACCGCAATGCCCAACACCTTAACCGCATCATCCTTCGCTTCCTTTGAAATGCTAGGGTCTACCAATGCGGTCAAGTCGTCTTTACTTCTCATTTCGTTGTGAACCCAATAAACTATGTCCTTGTTTTCACCAAATTCGGGTTCCACTGGTTTTTTCCCAGTTACCAACTCCATCAGAACAACCCCAAAACTATAGATGTCACTTTTCTCCGTCACATTACATGTGTATGCGTATTCTATAAAATATAGTAATTTATATCAGACTGTATTCATAAAAGAAATAACTTATATAAAAATAAAAGAATTCGACGACGGATAAGCTATAGAAAGTTACCAGGAGCGATGTAACCATGTGTTCCTGCAATGATGTGAGTCGAATTCATGATCTTTTCGGTTTGGACAATCTTTGCTAGACCAAAATCGGCTATTTTCGGCTTCATCTCCTCATCCAACAGAATATTGCTCGACTTCACGTCTCGATGTATCACGGGATGATCGCAGGCATGATGTAGGTACTCTAACCCCCTTGCGGCCCCTAAGGCGATCTCATACCGAACATTCCAGTCCATCTCGACCTTCTGATACGTATGAAGTCGGTCCCACAAGTTCCCGTTTGGCATGTACTCGTACACCAACAGATTCGAGTCCTCGCTCGTGATGCTACAATACAATTTAACCACATTCATGTGTCGAAGTGAGCTTAAAACAGCCACCTCGGCGTCGTATTCCGGACACCGGCTTTTCCCTTTCGGTAAAATCGCAGCACTACTCCGGCTACTCCTCCAACCACCGCCAGAATCGCGTTGAGACTTCCACATGTGTTTAACGGCTAGTTGTTCACCGCATTCCAGGACGACTTTGTACACGTTCCCAGATCCGCCTTTTCCGATTATGTTCTCTTGCTTGAGAGATCTTACTACTTCATCTTCACTTATCTTTAGGACATGAAACTGTTGCACGTCCCATGAAAACCCTCGATTGATCGGGCTTTTGTGATCGTTTTTGTGCAACTTTACGAAGAGAAAACATGATATCGACAACACTAACACGAGTGCACCAGCAATGAAGCAATACACAGCGACTTTTACCTCGTCAGACTTGTGAGAAACCGGTGAACATTCTCGTAGTTCTCTACTTTCATCAGCACACAACCCAGGATTTCCAGCAAAACTGCCGTTATAAGCCACCAATAATAAAGACTTCGGCACACGTCCGATCAACATGTTGTCGGACAAATCAATTAGGCTCAACTTCAACGACGACAGACTCTCCGGAATTACCCCGGAAAGCTTATTACCTGATAGATTTAAGGAATTCAAGCTCAGTAAGGAACCAAGAGTTGCTGGAATTTGACCGGATAATGAATTTCCGGCGAGGTTTATTTCAGTAACCGACACACATGAACCCAAGGACTCTGGAATACCACCCGAAAACATATTGTCTTGTAAATGAAGATTACTTAGCTTCTTCAATTCACCGATTCTTGACGGTATTTCACCGGTAAATCGATTTGACATCAACTCAATTTCCACCAGAGATTTAACATTTGATATCTCAGCAGGAAGCTCACCCGAAAACTGATTATCGGCTAGAAAAAGCTGCTCCAATGACTTTGCTTCACCGATACTTTTTGCAACTTCACCCTCAAACTGATTCATCACAAGATCAATCATTTTTAAATTCGGCAAACTCCAAATCCCATCGGGAACTCTGCCGGAAAGTGAGTTGTTGCTCACTCTTATTCTAATCAAAGAAGAACAACCGGCATAATTCTCCGGCAATCCGCCGGTGAAGTCGTTCTGAAGCATCAAAAGTTTAATCATTTTCCCCATTTTGCACATATCCGGTGGAATCGAACCAGTCAAGAAGTTTTCCGATGCATCAATGTATTCAAACTCAGCCCACGACCCTAGTCTTGCCGGGAGTTCTCCGGTGAACTTGTTGTCGTATATCGAAAATTGTTTCAAAAACTTGAACTCTCCAAATTCTTGAGGAATTGTCCCGGAAAAACTGTTTTCAAACAACTGTAAAGATTCCATCCGAGTTAAGCTTCTTAATTCAGATATATCACCTTCCAGGCTATTATTAGAAACATCAAACTGCGCTAGATTTACGAGGTTTCTAAACCCAACTGGAAGTATTCCGGAGAGTTCATTGTTGTAGAGTTCAAGCATCTGAAGCTTTGTTAACTTCGTGATGCCCACCGGAATTTCTCCGACCAGATAATTATCGGCGAGCTGAAAACTTTCTAACAAAGAAAGGTTTCCGATTTCTTCCGGTATTTTCCCTTCAATGCTACAATTGGAAAGGTAGACAGAGTATAAATTTTGAAGTTTTGGTATCTCTGATGGAAAAGGACTTTTATCAAACGGGTTGTCTCCCAAACTCAAAAAAGTGAGCCCCGTGAGATTTTGGAGCGACTTCCATGGAAACAGCCCAGAAAATCCACTGAGGTTCAAGCTCAAAAACTTGAGCTTGGTTAACGACGATAAATCCGGGACTTGGCCGGAGAAAGAATTCATCCCCAAATCAAGGTACTGCAAGTTTGTGCAATTTGATAAATGGGTGCTAATAGTTCCAGACAAGATATTTGATCCGAGGGAGATTCTTTCAAGTGATTTGAGTGAACAAATTGATTCAACCGGAAGAGTTCCGGAGAGTTGTTGTTGTGAAAGATTGATCTCTGTGACGAACTCATCGGAGTTACAGACGATTCCTGTGAAGTTACAGATGTGAGTTTCTCCTTTCCATGAATCAAACACTTTTGAGTTAGAATTTGAGAGAGCGGATTTGAATTTGAGAAGAAATTGACGTTGGTCAGATTGGGAAGAAGAGTGAAGTATGAAGAAAAGAAGGGATAGAAGGAAAAGGATACGACGGTGGTGACCGGAAATGGGTTCCGGCGACATACCGGGCCGACGAAAGGGGAGGGAATTTTGGGTCAAATTTCGTATGCTGAGATGGGATGGGAATGAAATCGAGATGATAGATAACGAGACATCTCATGTTATTGGGCAGACGCAGACGCAGAAGTTTCTTGAGTTCACATCTTTGAAAGCAAAATATGTAACCTTCTGTGTCAGCAAATACAATATTTTCTAAATTTTGTATTTTCCTTTGTTTAATAATAAAATATTTCAATTTTATTCATTTTGTTATTTAATAATTTAATATATATCACTTTATCAATAATATAATTTATATAATAATTGTTGAAATCTAATCCTTTAAAATATTGCTAGTGCGTTTTCTCTCCAAATAAAACTAAAAGGATTTCTAAATCCAAATTCTAAATTAGTTGTTTAAATCATTCAAACCAAACGCCATCTAATTACTTTTAGGTTGTGTTTGACAGAAAGAATAAAAAACAAAATAAATGAAGATAAATTATTAGTTAAGAGAATTAAGTTGTATCAATATATATATATATGTTAAAATTCAATTCTTTCATTTCTCTAGTAATAATAGAGAATTAATTAGAAGTTAAAATAAAGGAAAGAAAATTACAATAATCATATGGTTATTGTATTTTCAAATTTCATAATCTAATAAACCATTGATTTTAACATCATTTTGTTTTCTCTTCAATACCTTCTACCAAACACAATCTTAGTTCTTTTTCTATCAGTATATTATATTTCAAGAGATTATTTTATCTTATACAAAAGGAATGTTATTTATCAAATAGTTAGTAAAATGGATGAATAAAAGATTTTTTAATTGATTTTCATAAATAAAATACGAAATTATTTTACACAAAACTTTTTGGAATTAGGACTGTCTCATGCTAATTAGTATTCACATAATTAATTAAATTAAAGTTTTATTTATAAAAAAATTCTAATAAACCGTTACATTTTACTATTTTAGCATAGGATAGTCTTAATTCCTAAAAGTTTTATTCCATGTTTTTAGAAAAATGTGACATAATTTGAGTCAACCTAACATATGATTAGGTACTTGATTTTGTTTATAAAAAACATATTCTAATAATGGAATACCTTTTAAAGTTTTGTTATAACAATATATATCACTATGGTTGACTTTATATATAATTTGTTTCATTGTTTGTTGTAAGTATACTAATTTTGTACTTACAGGCCATACTCAATTTTTCACTATATATGTTTTATAGAAAAGTATATTAAATATTAACCAAATAAATTTTAGATAGAAGGTAATATCTAATTAGAACTTTATTTTTTGATATTATATATATAGCATTTATCAACTTATTATAACCATCATCAATTTATCAATAAAATAATTTCTATATTATATTATAGTATATATAAATTTTAATTTTCTTAATTTTTATATTCATATATTTTTCTAAGATATCACATTATTATATATATTAATATATATCTCTTATATTATATTATATTTTATCTATTAGATTTTATCATCAAAATACTATATTATTTTATATTCTATATACATTTTATAGTTTCTTTTACATTTATATATTATATTATATTATTAAAAACGATATCTAAAGTATAATAACTCTATCTACTAAATATATTTTGTCAGAATATCATCTATACTATTTTTATCCAATATATTACATGAATATATTAATAAATAATATTCAAGATAACTCAAAATTAAAATATATAAAAATTGAATTTTTTTTTCATAGAAAATACAAGAATAAACTACTTCTGTAAACATATATAAATTCTTTTGAACTTTATACATTTGAATTGATATATTTTTATTGATATAATTTAAGATTTTAATTTTACTTAGATTATAATGTTTATATATTTATCACAATAACAAAATTTTTATAAATATTCTTTTTATCATTATTGAATTATTTTTTGCTTTCTAAACGTATTAAATAATACCTACTTATTCTCAAATAAAGTTTCATATTTTCTGTATAAAAAGAAATATAAAAAAGATAATGATGATAAGTTGCAATAAATAAAAAAGATGGGTAAAGTAATTATTTACTAAAATTTATAGACTTTAAAAATAAAAAATGTATTTATTTTTATTTTTTGTTTTAAAATTGTTGTATAAGATTATAACATTCTTTTCAAATATTAATAATATTTTTTTTTGTTATTTTTCATTTTAATTTATTGTCATTTTACGTTAATAACATTTATGTCGTGTTTAGTTAAAGAAGACTGGTAGTTTTTTATTTCAGTTTTCAATTTATAGTTTTAAAAAAAAACAATGATTTCTATAAAAAGTGAAAACTTGTTTAGATTATGTTTTTTAGTTTTAAGAAAAATGAGATAGGTGATAGAAAAGTAAGAAAATAATATAAATATAAGATATGTGATTAAAAAGTAATAGAGAAAGAGATTATAGAAAGTAAATATATAATAGAAAACTAAGAGAGAGTATAAAAAGTAGGGTGCTACTATTCTCACCCCATAAATGTCTATTTCTACCACATTATTATTACTATATTATTAGAAATCAGTTTTTTATAATTAATTAGCTAATTGGAAATTGACAGATTTTAATATTTCATTTTTCAAGGTCAACCTAACCTTTTTTTTAACCCCATCATGAGGTGTAAATAAACTACCAATAACTTTTCATTTTATTGAAGAGTGAAATAAAAATATTAGAAATTTTCTGAAAGTAAACACACCCTCTTTTGTGATGTTGCCTTATATTATTTATTTTTTGAATGAAGGTTTATTTATCTTGTTGCAGTGTGCAATAAAAAGACCTAGTTATTAACATATACATAATTTTTAATAAATTAATTTTTTTACCAAACCGACATGGATATGTGTAAATTCTTTGTTTAAAAGTTGATTGCCTAATAAAAACTGAAAATATGTATATTTAATTTAGGTCGGTATCAAGATTTGGTAGCAAATTTTATGTGAAAAAGTACGTATGATTGAAGTATGTAAATGTGGTTTAGCTGACCACCCCCCAACCACCCCCCCAGTCCCCCACCCTCTCTCTATATGCCACGTGACATACGCAAACTTTTAATACGCGTTTGCATCAAACAATTCACTTGGCATGGGTAAAAAAACTAAAAGAATCACTTTTCAAGTGAAGTTATAAATTCTATTTAGTCAACGAAAGCTAATTATTTTTAGTTTTATTTTTAATTTTTTAGTTTAAAAAAAAAAAAAGAAAACTTTATAAAAAGTAAAAACCTGTTTAAATGATAACACTTTTACTTTTTAGAAAAGTAAAAAAATATACATGGTGAGTGATTAAAAAGTAAGAGAAATACATAGAGTATAGAATGTAGATATAGAATAGGTGATAGAATATTAAGAGAGAAAGTATAAAAAGTAGTATTTCAAAATGTAAAATGAAAATTTAAGAAATTTTTGTTAAATAAACAAGTTTTCATTTTTCTTTAAAAGTGAAATGAAAATTTTAGAAATATTCTGAAACTAAACACACCTAGATTTTATGTTTTAGCTAGGGTCAAATACTAAAAATAATAACGACTTTTTGATTTTTTTATCATTTATAGCAACATTAATTATTTTTTATCACTAATAGCATCAACTTTTGTATTTTTCACATGAATAATATCAAATTTTGTATTTTGTATCCTTAATAGCATTAACTTTTGTATTCTATTTATCATTTATAGCAACAACTTTTGTAAGTTTTCTATAAATGATAAAACGTATAAAAGTTGATACTATTAATGATATAAAATAAATAGGGAAAGTTATCCAAAAAACCATCAAAGTACAAATTTTTTTCGATTAAGGCCCCATTTCATTTTTTATTTTTGATAAGTCCCCGAACTGCTTAAACCTTTTAAATTGGTCTGTTAACCTGTTATAACATGTTAACATGCTTAAACCTATTTTGCAAAAACCATCAAAGTATAAATTTTTCTGATTAAGTCCTCATTTCATTTTTTTTTCCTGATAAGTACCCGAACTACTTAAACTTTTCAACTTTTCAATAAAATAAAACGATATTTTTTTTAAACTTTTAAAAACGACGATATTTATTTCGATGATAGAGCATGCCATGTTTGTCTAGACCAAAATAAGTTGGTTTGAAAATAATATTTTTCAAAACGACGATGGTTGTTTGTAAATAATATTTTTTTAAAAGTCCGTTATTCCGGATAACATATGTTGGTTTGATATAAAAACATAAATGATAATCATTTCGGTTTGTCTAGACCACAATTTTTAAATATATTTAACTATTTCGTCCCGACTAAACTTTAAACAATAAAAATGATCGTTTTGATTTATCATTTTGTTTTATTTTTTTTGCATCCACATATGTGTGACGTGAATGTCATTGAACAATCACTTAAATTGATAAAAACAACAAATAACATGAATTTATCAAGATAAGGGATTTATGTGGCAAAAAATTAGTTGATGGATTTATAAGTCAAAATAATTTAGTTAAGTGATTTATAAGACAAAATAATTTAGTTGGGGGACTTAATCGAAAAAATCGTAGATTTATAAAATCCACATCAACAATTGCAACCCACTCAACAGGTCACTGATAACTTTTATTGAAAAAAACACCAAATTCGTGATTTTTATTTAGTTAAGGGACTTATCAGACAAAAAAATTGATTGAGGGACTTAATCGGAAAAAAACTTGTACTTTGATGGTTTTTTACAAAAATTTTCCCAAATAAATAATGTTGCAATAAATGCAAAAAATGCATAAAGCTGTTTTTATTTTTAGCAATTAGTCCTTTTAGCTAACACAATTTTTTAATATCGATCACTCCTATTTTTATGACCGGTTTTACTTGGATTATAGATTAAATTGAATAAGAAGTTTTAAATTAAAATTTTAACCACACATCAATTTTAATAAATCATATATCGAAACTTTTACTGATTCGTACGTTACTACATATAAATTCTTAAAAATAATAATGTTTTTATCTAATTAGTTTATAATTGTTTTATTTAAATATTACGTACGATAGAAACTAAAACTGTAGCATATGAGATTGATTATCTAGTTAACCGATAGGACTCGTTTTAAAATTATTGTAACCTATTCCATTTTTAAAAAGTTGACGCCTAAAAACAAATTTTATATTAATAATCAACTACAAATAAGCTTGTAAATCAAATTTAACATTTGGAAATAGTCGAGTCAAATTTATTAATTAGTGGGCAAAATACCTAGAAAGGTAACATAAAATTTAAATCTTACTGATAAAGGTAACGTAAATTTTTTTGCCCCAAAAGTGAAATATTCAATTTGAAACATAATAGGAAAGGCAACTTAGAATTACAGGTTCTATAAATTTGTAGTAGCGTTTAGATGAGGTGTATAAATATAATAAAAATAAGAGAAAATTACTGATTTGGTCCCTGTGGTTTGTCCATTGTTGTTGGTTTGGTCCTTTAAGATCAAAAATTACTCCGTCGGTCCTTATGATTGTATTTTTGTTTCATGGAAGGTCCTTTTGAGAAACGGCCATTAAGTATCAATGTTAGTGAATGGGCATTTTAGTCTTTTACCTACTCTCTCTCCTCACCATTATTTCTATTAAATAACCTAGCCTATTTCTTCATCTTCTTCATTTCTCCTTCTCACCATTTTCTTCATTTTCTCTTTCTCCATCATTTTCTTCTTCTTCCTTCTTCCTTTTTTTTCCATTTGATCAACACAATGCTTTGCTGGTGCGGAAGAGTAGCAATAGTAAAAACATCATGGACGTCTCAAAACCCTGGTCGTCGATTCTACAGTTGTCCTCATCAGGTAACTTTGTTGTCTGTTGTTGTTGGAATGTATAAACACAGGTTTGTTTGTTTTGTTTTTGTGTTACTGAAAATTTATACTCTTTTTATCACAGAGATCTAACTGTATGTTTGTAGGATGGGTTGATCCTCCAATGTGTCCAAGATCGGTTCAAATTATACCCGGGTTATTGAGGTCACTAAATGCTTCCCAAGAAAAGCAGAGAGTTGCAGTGACTAGTATCAGAAGATTGAAGATTTTGTTATTTTTAAGTTGGTTATGTTTTGCAATTTATGTAATTTTAGTTTGACATAATGTATATGTTTTGGTTATGGGTGCAGTTTATGTAATGTCAATTAGACAAATGAACCTGTATGCATATTTTGGTGGAATGAATTAACAATATTAGCTTCTGTTGCAATTGTATTTGGATAAACATACAATATATGTTAAAACAGAATTGTGTCAATAGAATACATACCAAGCATAATGTTAACATACCAAACATAATAAGTTCCACATAAAGTTGAAAGAGTGATCGAAATACATAACAAAATATTCAACACTGATTAAGTCAAATATTTTTGGCACCAGCACTTGCCTTCTTTTTTGCTCTTGGTTTTCCAGCACTGCCACTAGCTTGTCTTTTGCCTCCTGCACTTGCTGTTGCAGCCCCACCACTTGCAGTTGCTCTTGCAGCACCAACCCTTGCAGTTGCACCACCTCTTGCAGCACCACGACTTGCACTTGCACCACCTCTTGCAGCACCACCACTTGCACTTGCACCACCACTTGCACTTCCACCACCTTGTCCCTTGCAGCCCCTTGAATTATTACTAGGATTACCACATCTGCTACAATTAACAGTCTTTAGCCTTCTTGATAATTTGCCTCCAACAACCAAACTTTCACCCTCATCTGCTGCCTTTCTTCTTTGTTTCTTTGGTCTACCAACTGGAGTGTGATGTTTAGGTGGCAACAAAGTTATTGGAGTGTTTGACTTTGGCCACATAGTTCTTCCTTTGATTGGATCTACCCTGAAACTATAAACCCTTTTCTATGTTTCCAACCAATAAACAGGGTTAACATATGATTCCGGTAACCCTACATTTTGTCCATTCGTTCCCATGTTCCACATTGCTGCAACCGAATGTTTGCATGGCATGCCTATTAATTCCCATTTTCTACATGTGCATGTTCTATTACCCATATCCACAACACAATGATCACCCCAAGGCCCACTAACCTGGAACTTATCCCACCCATTCCACAATACATTATACTTGGTAGCCTGAGCTTTGATTAAGTCAAATATTTTAGTAGCACTAGGTGTTAGGGGCCCCTCACATTTCTCTATTACCCTCAAAACATTTACAACCCTTTTCATAAGATACTCCCTTGTGTAATCTAAGGCTGTTATGATAGGCTTATCTCTTCCATCAACCAACTGCTTATTTAAGACCTCACACATATTATTTAGCAAGACATCAGACTTGGCCCTCCCTGTTAAACATGCACAAGTTTATAAGATATGATACCTGAAAAGTGAGATCTCGACCAATGTTGAGGTGGAATTTGTGCCAACCACTTGTATGCTGCCTCATTTAATGTCTTGAGTTCATCCATAGCTTTATTAAAGTGTGGCACTATTGTTGCCGTAGCACACTTCCACAAAAGGTCCTTGTATGCCCTGCCTTTCCATTGTAGCTTCATATTCTCATGTAAGTGTCTAAGACAATACCTATGCTGAGCAGATGGGAACACACTTGAAATTGCTTGGATTATTCCCTATAATTGATAAAGGTTAAGGATTGTTAAGTTAACAAAATTAAAGGAAAGAGACATAGAATGTACCTTTTGTCTGTCGCTCATAAAAGTGAAATTGGACCGTGTGTTAAGATCAAGATCATCACCTAAACACTCCAAAAACCATTTCCAAGAGTTGGTTGTTTCTGCTTCAACAATTGCATATGCCACAGGGTAAATACCATTGTTTGAATCCAAAGTCACAGCTGTCAACAATTGACCTGGGTATGGTCCTTTCATAAAGGCACCATCCAACCCTAGAAGATCCCTCCCAAACACCTTAAATCCATTCCTCAATGCACTTAAACAAATATAAACTCTTTTGAAAACCCTTTCATTAGTCTCTTCCATGCCATCTTCAACCTCAATCTTTACTGTTGTTCCTGGATTTGTTGACTGGAGTTCCAAACAATACTCTCTTAGTAGTGCATACTGCCCTTTGTAATCCCCTAATAACTGAACAGTAGCATTTGTCTTTGCTCTGTAGGCTTTCATTTTGGAAACACCTAACTCAAGCTTCTTCTCCAACTGTTCTTTAATGGCTTTTACAGGAACTTTTGGGTTACTCTCAATTTGATCCACTATCTCAGTTGCTAAGAACTTGTAAGTGCAGTGGGATATATTTCTGGACTGAAGACATTTATGGACCTCATTAAATGTTTTTACCATCCATGTCTCGGAATTGGGTATTTTGGAAACATGAAGGACCCAAGGACATTGATAAGATTCAGCTTTTTTACCTTTCTTACCCCTACCTCCCACATGCTTGTGAGATTCCTGACCACTTTCTTGTCTAACACTCTCTTTTTCCACAGTGGACCCCATGAAACAGCCTTGTCCACTTTCACCCTCTGATAAATTTGGAATTTTCCCCCCACACACAGCCCTAACCCTTGTTTTATCATTCTTTATTAACTTAATTTCTCTTCTACTCTCAATTGCATGCTTTTTAATCAACTCCTTCACTTCTGTTCCGTTTCCAAAAGTTTGACTAACATAGAAAGTTGTTTTGGCATTACTTCTCTCAACATCCTTTTGTATCCTTCTTAATTTCTTCCACCTTTCCACTTCCATGTCATCATCAGAGCCACTATCGAATTCATCATTGTCCAATACATCAAGTTCAACTTCAGAACCATGTTCTTCTACTACAACATTCTGTGTCCCCATAAACTCAGCTTCATGATCGATATTCATATTAAAATCCCTCATATCCACGTCTACATCATCAATGGGATTTTCTTCATCTACTATGTAATCACTATCATCAACATCATCTGTCCAATTTGGTTAATCCATTCTAACAAATTCTTCTTCAACTTGGACTTGTTTACCCTTATCCATGCTTTGGTTGTTCAAATCACATTCCCAAAAAGGGTCAAACTCAGAATCTAATAAGTCTCCAAACAAACTTGAATCAAAATTGTTGCTAGTTATGCCAAGGTCAGTGTTCACTTTCCCATCACCCTCAACCACATTTTCATTACTACTTATGCCAAAGGTAGTGTTCACATTATAATCCTCATCAACCACATTTTCATGACTAGTTGTGTCAAGTTCAGTGTTCACATTCCCATCACCCTCAACCACATTTGCATTACTAGTTGTGTCAAGTTCAGTGTTCACATTCCCATCACCCTCAACCACATTTGCATTACTAGTTGTGTCAACATCAGTGTTCACAATTCCTTTACCCTCAACCACATTTGCATAACTAGTTGTGTCAACATCAGTGTTCACAATTCCTTCACCCCCAACCACATTTTCATGACTACACTGACTAATTTGGGTTTGATCAATGCAACATTCTTCTGTTTCATTAGCAACAGGATCTTTCTGACTAATTTGTGTTTGATCAATGCAACTTTCTTGTGTTTCAATAGCAACAAGATCTTTCCATTCAATCATACACAAGTTCCCATTTTTACTTATCACACTACTACTTGCTTTTTCACTGCTTTCATCCTCAATTTCCTTAATTCTAACATTAGATTTAACTGGTGATTTAAAATAGGTGTCCAATCTAGTCTTATCATGCTCAACATATACACAAATGAACTTCTCTTTACCTATGTGCAAACTTAAGTTATGGACATCTATATCAGCACCCAAAGCTTGAAGCCCGTAGTCTAATGGTAGTTTTGGAGTCAAAAAATGATAAAACATAGGCTCATCACCAGAATAACCAATCTCCATCATCATGTGGTTAAGTTCGATTACCGAGAAAACATCAATGTCTATGAAATCAACATAACTAATTCTGCCATTGATATACCTTCGAGGGCGTTGGTAAGTAAAAACACCACCATGGTGTATCTTGAATGAGAAATAGTTAGGGTTTGATTCTACAAAATAAATAGAACATATATTCCATCAATGAATGTTCAACAGGAACTTCGATTATAATGCAAAGAAAGACACCGATCAAATAGATACTTACCATAAACTGCAAGAAGATCAGCATTACTTACGTCATTTTCTCTGACCTGACATAATGTTAACACCATTTTCTGATTTAGGGTTCCTTTGCATGAAGGTTTGAAGAGGGAGACGAAGTGTACCAGGGGTGGGTGGAGGGAAATCACTCTGTAAATTAAACCGTGTATATGGGGGACTAAATGTGAAAGACGGAGACCGGTGAGGAGAGAGAGTAGGTAAAAGACTAAAATGCCCATTCACTAACGTTGATACTTAACAGCCGTTTCTCAAAAGGACCTTCCATGAAACAAAATTACAATCATAAGGACCGACGGAGTAATTTTTGATCTTAAAGGACCAAACCAGCAACAATGGACAAACCACAGGGACCAAATAAGTAATTTTCTCTAAAAATAATAGATTAATGTAAAGAGAGGTGTAAAAATAAAAAGATAAGAAAAATAAAACTCATTGCTAGATTCAGTTCTTCATACCCGGATATCGCAACCGTCGATTCACGCCATTTGTTCCCAGATCTCAAGGTTTTCATGTCTTGGTATCTGGCAAAACGAACAGATCCCCTATATCTCATCCAAACCAGATATTATGAGAAATTATAGGATTTTCTAGTATTAACATAATCATATTTAAATTGTATTACTAGTTTATTACCCGCGTATTACGCGGATATTTTTAATATATATAAAATATAATAAAAGGATAAAGATATGAATATTATTTTTTAAACAAAAGTATAAAAGATGACATTATTATTTATTATGACCTATTGATTTTGTATATTTCTAAATATATATGAAGGGTAATTATTTTCTTATATATTTTTTTACACTTTTATTATAAAATCTTATAATTAATAAGTTAGTAGATTATTAGATTTTGTTTGATTTGATTTGATTTGAATTTAAAAGTGGATTATAATAGATTTGGATAGATTTATAATTAATAAGTTAGTACAATATTAGATTTTGTTTGATTTGATTTGATTTGAATTTAGAAGTGGATTATATTAGATTTGGATAGATTTGATTTAAATTTCTTTATTATTTATAAAATCTATAAATGCCATGTGTGGATTCATGGTGACAACACATGGCTTCATCAGAACCGAGTATAGTTACTATTTTAATAGTATAGATAGATATTAATGTAAATTAACTATTCTTATAATGTCCTTAATGATTTCTTGTGACACATTTTAGATTGTTTACGGTGAATATTAGTTTATAGAGGTTTCTCGATATATGTTGGTTTTCTATTAAACTCTCTTTATATATGTGTATATGTATTTATGTATAAATGAAATTATAAAACAACAAAATTGTAAACATTCTTCTCCTATAAATAATTTATAATTTATCCGTAAGAAATAAATTATTATATGACAAAAAAAGTCCCCAACCAACAAATATTAGAAATAAATTATATGAAAAACGTATTCCCCCAACCGACAAATACTGTTTCTTTGATCATCCACGTGAATATTCCATGTCACAAGACGTACAGTCCATCATATAATTTAAAACTTATTTCATTTATTTAAGAAATATAAAAAAAAACATTATTAACGTATTTTTGGTGCACAAACGATTAATCTAAATCAGTAAATGACTAAAATTATATAATCTATAATCCATGTGACAAAAATAAATTATACAACAGTTTGAATCCGACCAACTTCAACATTGAATCTGGCGCCGCCTTTATAATATGTCTTAAACTCCATCATGTCACTGGGAAACGCCAAAACGAAGGATCATCAATTCAGCATGCACCACAGGAACTTTCCCATTTTTCGCAGGGCCGGTCCTGAATATTTTAATGCTCCGGACAAGATAAAAAAATAATGTCATAAACATTTGGGCTTCCGAAGGCTGTGACCTTGAAAACATGCTAATCAATAGTATAGACTATACTAAAATAGTATTTAAAACAACTAAATAAGTTGTAAGCATAGAAAGATAACACCCTTAGGGGGCGTTTGGTTTGCGGATTTTTTTCTCAGGGATTTGCATTTTGTCAAAGGATTTGCATTATGCAGCATTTGCATTTGCCAGGATTTTGTCAAAGAATTTGCATTATCTTATTAAAAAAATTTGCTAATCTGAAAAAATTCAAGGTAACTGGGATTTAAAATCCTAGGGGGGAGGCTGGGATTTCAAATAACAAAGAAAGGAGGGATTTTAGAAATCCTGGGATTTTAAATCCTTATTGAAATCTGCGAACCAAACACAGGATTTTAAATGTAAATCCCAGTGAATCCCAGGAAATCCGCGAATCAAACGCCCCCTTAGTAGTTGAGTATTGTTTTTTGATTCAATGAAGCTTCAATCAATACTTACACTTATAAATTAAAGAAATCAAAAACCAATTATTAGTGAATGAGATAACAAATAAACTATGAAGCTATCTTTTATGTGAATGAGATAACAAATAAAGTATGAAGCTATATTTTGTTGATAAACAACATAATGAGATAACCAAATATTGCAACCTATACCAAAGTGTATGATGCAAAAAAAGATAGAAACAAGAGTGAGATGATGTAAACAGTAAGTGCAAAATTTCTAAATGCAAATCCTATTGAGAAGACTAGTAGTACGGTCAACAACGTCAAAAGAGTAAACCTTGTCAACAGGGTTAGTATTCGCCGTAACTTTCCAGTCAAGAAACTCAGCTAACTCCCGGTTGAATGTCCCGCCCGGTCGCCGGAGCATATTGTAAGCTAACTTAAAGTTTGAGATTAAAATCCATGTGTGAAGTGGAACAACTTTCTACACAAAAAAGAAAAAAAAACATAAAATTTCAACAATTAATTAAACAATTAAACTCCATTTTAATGATTAAAAAATCCCCCATAATTTGGAAATGACAAAAAGGGTTTGAACTTTGAAATCATGAGATTTAGAAATTGAAAAAACTCCATTTTTACCCGTCCACCCAAATCAGTCAAGAAAAACAAAACCCACAAAAAAATAAAATAAAAATTACCTAAAATGTCCATCAAAACACATAAACAATCAACAAAAAAGTTTAACCATTTTAGGAGGAACATGACAAAGAAAAGAAAGAGGGGCAGAAAAAACAGATCAGAAATAAAAATACTTTGGCTTCATTTGTGTTGATTTCATTATTGTTGCACCGCTAATCCGCTTTGGGAATTGGTCGATTGGAAGACGCTTCGGACTTCGCCTGTCAATCGACACTTCGGTCGCTTGTCAATTGGAGAAGCTGCTGCACACAGAAGCCTCAGAGATAAATGCAAATGTGATTTGGGCTAGGATAAATACAGATGGACTATACATTGAACCTACTATATAGTAAATTGGGCTAAATTATTCTGCCCCCTTTGTTGTGTTGCCCTGGGCCGAGGCCCAGCTCGCCCCCAGGTCAGGGTCGGCCCTGATTTTCCGATACCGAATCCTGACCGAGTTGAACAAGTATCAAATTAGGCCTGTTGGTTCGGTCATTCATTATAGCATGATTCAATACTTTCGGTACTGTACTAGAAAAATTTCCAAAAAATATACACAACTTGAAAGGTTTAATTGTAACATTTGATTTTAGAATTCTTAGTGCTAAATAGATTTTATATTATCTTTGCTTTCTTTGTATAGTGTAGGGTACCATTGTGTAATATGTGTGTTTATATATTGTTGAGTAATACAATACATTCCCCACGGGGTTTTCCACATAAAATGGTATCAGAGCTTAACCACCTAATTCTCTGTGGCTTAGTCAAATAAAATTTCAAAATTTAAAAAGCGATATCGAACAAGCTTTTCAACATCTATAGGCTTTGGTTTGTGCCCAAGATTGGGTAAGGAAGTTGAAGAAGCTGATTATAGATAACATTGATGATATTTTAACATACAACTGCATGACGTTAGGTAATAACTTTAAAAAAAGTTTGTTTTGTTTATAGCAAACTAAACTTGGTTTTAACTTTGTATGCTACTTTATTTGTCGGTCTTTATAGAGATCGAATAAGAAATTCTTAATCATAATAGAAAAAGGAAAGGAAAATTGTATTTGTTGGTTTTAATATTAAATTTATTTATTGGTTTTTATATTAAATTTAATTGTTGGTCTTCGTATTGCTTTTGTCTATTGATCATATAGCTTTGTGTGACAGAATAAAAATTCGGTCCTAAGCGATCCGACACTGGAAATACTTGTAGCGATCCGAGCCGCTTTTGAAGAATTACAAAGGGTAGAGTTTATACAAAATGAATCATACTTGGATGTGAGGATAAAACTAAGTACTTATATCTCCAAAAAATAACAAAACAAAAGTGGGGGAAAGGAAGAGGAAGAAGGGGAAGCGAAAGAAGCAAAGGGACGACTAAGAAGAAGATTGGAGAACACGATTATGATAATCTCATTAACAATCTTCCTTATCTTTTCAAAATTGGGATGATAGAAATCAATCAGTTCTTTCTCTTTTTCTCTGTTAAATAAACTCCCAAAAATACGTTGATAAATCAGATTGCCTTCTAGATCTTCTCGTCCCATTCCTTCTCTTGTTTTTGAGAACACAATGTAAAAGTCCATACATACGACACGGTTTTCTTTAATCAGCTTTCTATCTTCACAATATGCCTCTGGATTGACCTCCTTTTTCTTATTATATCCCTCTGGATAATCAATGCTTTTGTGTTTTTTGGGGTGTTGGTTTTCTAAACTAACCTATGCTCATACTTTGTAAAATTCATATTTAAAAATTATAAGAAATTATTATTATATTAAAACTTTAAATTAAAACATATAAAGATGAAAAATATCTATACTTTAATATGATAGATTTTTCATAACTATATTCAAAATAAATTTTAACACATTTAGCTACTTAATTGATGGTTTATTTCATTTAAACAAATTCATTCTTTTGGTGTTTACATCAACATATAATTTTCAGTTAGTTAATATATAAAGCTTCATTGTGTTAATTACGTTCTTAGACATACATACACATGTACACACACATAATATTTTGTTAATAAACGTGTTTGATAAAGTAGATGGAGCTGGAAATACAAACCACAAATAATAAAATATTTCAAATTAGAATCATAATTAACTAAGATTATTTTGGGTTAATTATGAAATAAAAATGTCTTCACGTTTTCGTCCCTCTATGTTATTTTTTCACATAAAAGTCCACAAGTTAATTTTTTGGTTTAGTGAAATTTGACTATTATAACACAATTTTTTAGTTTTTAAAAAACCCGATTTACTAACTATAAACTGGTTGTAATAGCCAAATTTTACGAACATAAATTTTTAACCTGAAGACTTTTCTGAGAAAAAATAACATGGAAGGACAAAAACGTGAAAATATATTGATTTTTTCATAATTAACATTTTATTTTTTACAAGTTTACTTAAAATAGTTTATGATTTAAGAACTTATGGTTTTAATAATTTTTCTGAAAGAAAAATCATCCTAACGAAGCTTATAGATAAAAAGTTGTTAAAACTTTTAAAAACTATAAACTTAAACTTTCATACACTTTCACCAACTGCATGCCAAACAAACCCAATATACTCTGTTATTTAAATTCAAGTTTATATAAATTTAATTTTGTGAACCAATCATCCAATAATTTGTAACCATTGAATGTTTAAAAAAAATGGATTGAGAAGAGCCATCAGAGTTTATTAATTTAAGCCCAACCCAACTTCAAGTCTACAAGTGTTTCTTTGTAGAGTCCACTCCAGGCAGAGAGAAGTTTCATTGAAAGTTCCAATTCAATTCCATGGATTTTTTGATTTTTGCAGAGAATAACTTCCTTCACCATTGAATTTCCCCCCAAATTCTAGGGATCCGGATTCTAAACCTGGTTTTCTTTTCGGGTTTTCAATCAAGCTTCAAAAGAATACAAAAATTCACTCTGCCAGCCACAAACACCAGAGATATAGGATAAGGGCTTATTTTCCACATAATATTATTAATTTGGTGATTCCTTTTTTTCACACCAAATATTTGATTTTATATAAATATCCACACTTTATCTCTTCCCATTCTCCATTTCTTTCCCTTGATCGGCAACGCAACAATCACTCACTCACTAAAGAATATGGATCCCAATCAGCGAATTGCAAGACTTGCTGCTCATCTTCATCCTTCAAATCTCCAGGTTCTCTAAACCTACATGAAATTTTGTATTATCAAGAAATTGTATTCATCTATTACTATCTTGTTATAATTTATCAGTGTTTTAGTTCGCAATTAGTCGCATTTGTTTTAGGGTTCATATTCTGTTACTATTAGATCAATAGGTTATGGGGTGTTGATGATTGTTGGTGTTCTATTCCAATTCATGTGAAAGAATTAAGTTTGTTTTAGGGTTCATATTCCACCAGCTACCAGGCAGGTTTTGTAATTTTAAAATTTGAAAGAATTAAGTTTGATCTCAAACATCAAGTTGTACTTCTTTTCCTAAAGCAGGAGGGAACATTTCATGAATTTGATTGATTGTTAGTGACTTAGGCTGCGTTTAGTTGACGAAAACAAGCCGGTTTTCTGTTTTTGTTTTCAACGAAAACAGGACTTAATTGAAAACATGTTTAGTTTGACATTATTCTAATTTTTTTTTTGTCATTTTCTAAATGTTTTTATTTTCTAAATTGTAAAATGCATTAAAGGAGTTTTCAACCATTTTTCTAATTTTCAAAAGTGAAAACAAGGGACGTGGTGAACACATTTTCAAAATTTTCTCCTAATTTTCTAGAAATGTAATAAACAAATTCTGGAAAAGTGAAAGTGAAAACAAATATCAATTTTCCATCAACTAAACACACCCTTAGTTTTCTATTCCATGAATTATATATGAATATTACTATATGGCCCCTGATTAATCCCGATTGAGTTCGAAATGCACAACCTGGTTCATGAGTTGGCATTTATGAATTGGTTAAATCAAGTTGTGCTTTTTTTATTTTAATTATCAGTCCTAGAATTTCGATGGCTATAAACCCTAACTGTACTGATTAGAATATCTACTTCTGGATTATTTAGATTTTTATAATATCTGATTGCTCGTGATTTGGCGAAAGTTTAAAAGGTTTCCATTAGGTTCGTGATTTTGTATTTTGAAAGTAATAGGTTTTCATCTCATTCGTCAAGGTTTTTTTGGTGTACATAACTATTCAATGACATGGCATGGTACCGTAAGTTTCAGTGATTACGAATTTTAGTCGTATCTAAACTATAATGAGCGTACAACATAGTGTTTAATTTGGCAAAATTAGAATATATATATATATATTTCTGGGTTTCTCAATTTTCATGATCTTTTATTGCTTGATGGTATTCAACTGTATCAAATTCAAATCTTAATGATGGGAAATGCTTAATTTGGCTGAAATTTAGAAATAGTAGCTTTGATTTCAAAATTGTTAAGAGAGATAATTGGTAACAATGTTCTTGGGGTACCAGTATTTCATGACTATAAACCCGAGTTGTAACTTTAAATATAAGTATTTGTAGTGCCTAATCTGGATATTACATCTGATATGACCAATTGACTTTTGGCCCAACTGTATCAGTCTCTACGATCCTTAAGTTGTGACGGCAAGTTTTTTTACAGACTTAAATGCATCAATTTATTGAACATTTTCTCAATATTTAAGATGTTCGATTTATATGACTACGGTTTTTTTAATTAATAATGTATTTGAAGATGGAGGGAGGCTCAGTACTGGAGCGAGCTAATTGCAGAGCAAAGGGAGGGGCACCTGGGTTCAAAGTTGCTATATTAGGTGCTGCCGGAGGTATCGGTCAACCATTAGCTATGCTAATGAAGATGAATCCATTGGTCTCAGTTCTTCATCTCTACGATGTTGTTAACGCGCCTGGTGTCACTGCTGATATTAGCCATATGGATACCGGGGCTGTGGTAACTTTCTTTCAACAACAATCTTGAGCATTTTTCATAAATGCATTTTCAATTATTGTACTCCCTCCACCCTCATACCGCATTTTACTCGACTCTTAATTTAAGGAATGTGTTTTGTCATTGGTCTCAGTTCTTCGTCGCTATGAAAACATATGTATTGTTTTCATTGCCAGGTTAGAGGGTTTCTAGGGCAGCCACAGCTTGATGCTGCACTTACAGGGATGGACCTTGTGATTATACCCGCTGGTGTTCCAAGAAAGCCTGGAATGACTAGAGACGACCTTTTCAAGATTAATGCTGGAATCGTTAAAACCCTTTGCGAAGGAATAGCTAGGTGTTGCCCCAACGCGATCGTCAACTTGATCAGCAATCCTGTGAACTCTACGGTCCCAATTGCTGCAGAGGTTTTCAAGAAAGCCGGAACTTATGATCCCAAACGTCTTTTGGGTGTCACGATGCTTGATGTTGTTAGAGCCAACACTTTTGTGGTATGCTATCATCACTTGAGTATTGCACCGTGTTAACATCTTTACTTATTATTATCTTGAAATATGTATGATGCTATAATCTTTAACATATTTCAATGCGAGAGGTTTTTAATATCTTTACTTTTTTCAGGCAGAAGTTTTGGGACTTGATCCGAGAGATGTTAGAGTTCCAGTGGTCGGAGGACATGCAGGAGTTACAATTCTGCCTCTTCTTTCACAGGTAAAGGAAGAGCTCGATGATCCGAGTTTCAAAATCTGAACTTTATGTTCACTTTCATCGGCTTTGCAGGTCAAACCTCCGTGCTCCTTCACTAAAGAAGAAACTGAATACTTGACAAAGCGCATTCAAGATGGTGGCACTGAAGTTGTTCAGGTAAAAACCGGATCAGTTTTTCTTTCTGCCTTTGTATGTACGTTAAAAATTTTGAAAACTGATAACTGAATCGACTATTTCAGGCAAAAGCTGGGGCTGGGTCTGCAACACTTTCAATGGTAAGCCATAAAATTTGCATATTATTTGATGGGGGTTGAAAGTAGAAGACGTTTAAAGCCTGTGAAAGTAAAGTAAATAGATTATCTGTCCACTGTACAGGCATATGCAGCAGTTAAGTTTGCAGATTGCTGTCTCCGTGGCCTAAGAGGAGATGCTGATATCGTGGAGTGTGCATTTGTAGCTTCTCAGGTATAATTTATAAAACCATTCTGTATATATACATATATTTATCGACTTTTCTCAGACCGAGTTCATCAAGGTGTTATATGTTTTTTAAGAGGTTAAATGTCTGAAGTCTGAAAACCACGTCTGAAATTAAGAGGAAGCCTTAAGATCTGAAATTAAAAGACTCTTATTTTTAGTTCAGACAACTCTCTGTCTCTTAATTTTAAGAGGTAAATTCAGAGGTTACAACCTCTTAAGTATGAAACTAAACAAACAATCTGAATTCATCATAGATCTGAATTTTAGACTTCAGAGTATTTTAAGAGGCTCTTAATGAAAAACAAACAAGGCCTAAGTGTTTTATGAACTGTATGTTAATAGGTCACAGAACTCCCCTTCTTTGCAAGTCAAGTCCGATTAGGCCGTAGTGGTGCTGAAGAAGTATTCCAACTTGGACCTTTGAACGAGTATGAAAGGTACGAATACATTGTCTTGTTTTGAAGTATAGGGATAAATAGTTGAAACGAGAGAATTGTATTTGTAGATGATTAATGTGAGTGACATAATACGCAGGGGTGGATTGGAGGAAGCGAAAAAAGAATTAGCAGGAAGCATTGAGAAGGGGGTTTCATTCATAAGGAAATGAAAGGTTATGAGGTTGAGATGGTATACAAGTGTTGATACTCTCATCTTGGCTTTCTTTACGACTTCATGTTCCTGGTAATATGTATTTACTTACGCCAATCGAATTGAATCATATATATACCAAAATTAGATGTATCGGAATACACTACATTTACTATGCTAATCTTATTGCTTCCATGATTTCAGCTGTGTTTTTTTTTTTTTTTTTTACCCCAACTACTACAATGATGTATGTATAATAACTTCAACACCCCCCTCCCCCAAAAAAAAAAAAAAAAAAAAGATTTTTCGCATCGTCGTTAATAAAGAAAAACCATCGTGTCTTTCGTTTTGTGTCTCCTCTACAATTCCCTCCCTCCCTCCCTCCCACATTCACGCACATATAAGGTTGAACTCCACAAGAATTATATTAGACTGAGGTACTAGAGTATCATATTAAATAAACTATTCATGATGAGAAAATGTATTTTCATACAAAAATGTAATATACATACGTCTGAAATTGCATTATGATTTACATTGACTAGTTCACATTCATTTTCATAATTTACGATAAAAGTATGTGAAATTTACATATGATCTTTATAATGTTAATTAAAACGTGTTTATTTTAAAAAGTTTTTTTAAAGGTGGTATCTTCTGGTGCGCTGCATAATAATTGGTACTTCCACGAACCCCACACACACACACACACACACACACACACACACACACACACACACACACATATATATATATATATATATATATATATATATATATATAGGGTTGGATTCCGGTAAGAACCCTCCTTACCGTGAGAACGTGAGAACCACTCCAAAATGCACAAATTTGTACATCAAATGCACAAATTTGTACATCAAATGCACAAATTTAAAAATTAAAATTTTTACTTAAAACCATTATTAGTCTTAAAAATTAATAAATATCATAATCTAACCCTAAACTTACATTCAAAATTTATATTCATTAAATTATAAACTAAATGCACAAATTTGAACATCAAATGCACAAATTTTTTTAAATACACAATTCGTACATAAAATGGATAAATTAAAGCATGAGATGCATAAATCTTTACATGAAACGCATAAATATATCGAAAACACTTATTTTAGTATCAAATACACAATTTTATACAGTGGATGCACAAATTTTAGAGTGGTTCTCACGTTCTCACGATAATGAGGGGTTCTCATGTGAACCCAATCCTATATATATATATATATATATATAATAATTATTATGATCCTAAAAATACGATATAAAAACAATAATAATTAGATTATAATGTATTATAATACTATATTATATATATATTATATTTATATACTTATAAGGGGGTGCACGTTCAATGGAAAACCACTATGCAGTGAAATGATGGAAACCTAATCATACGTCCGATTTGGTGCATTTCATGAAAAAGCAGGAGGCATGATCGTAATAAGGGTGATGCAAATAGTGAGATTTTGATGCATCCACGGGAATTTTTGGTTCCTCACGTGAGATCTACTCTGATGCTCAGGCGGCAAATATTGATGCATTTCGTGGTGGTGCAGTGCGGTTTTCACATGTTTTCAGGTGCATGATGGTTTTCCATTGAACCCCTTTCTCTCTCTCTCTCTCTCTCTCTCTCTCTCTCTCTCTCTATATATATATATATATATATATATATATATATATATATATATATATGTGTGTGTGTGTGTGTGTGTGTGTGTGTGTGTGTGTGTGTGTGTTCAAGGTTTATGGAAACCATCTTTGATTGGAGTACTGGAAAATCATATTAAATGTACATGTTCATTACGGTAAAATGTTATATTTAATGCACAACTACAATATACATATGTTCAAATGTGCATTATTATTGACTAGTTCACATCATTTACATGTTCATTAGGTTAAAATGTTCCATTTCATGCAAAATAACAATATGCACATGCTCAAATGTGCAATATGCATGAACATGTGCATATTACACATTTTTGCATGAAATTAAACATTTTGTCTTAACGAACATGTAAATTATATGAATTAGTTAATCATAATGCAATTTTGAATATATGTATATAATAATTTTACATGAAATTTAACATTTTATCATAATGAACATGTACATTTGATATGGTTTTTCAGTACTCCAGTCTAATATAGTTTTTCATGGATCTCGACCATATATATATATATATATAAAAGATTTGGACCCTTCCGCAGATGCTGATCGAACGATGATGTTACTTCTTGATTCTAATTATTCTTCAATATATAAAATTTAGCATATCAACAGAATAAATGGAGCGAGAGAATCAGAATACCCCCGTCCGTAAAGGCGTGCGCATACCGTTGACCAAAGAAAATTACCTTGATCTTAAAGAGTTAAAATAATGGGATTCGGATCTCAAAGATTTTAATTGAAATTTTAAATATTTATTCTTTACAAGTACGATAATTTATAAATTCGTCCATGTGTTTTACTTGAAGTTATAAATTAGCTTCTTTAATTTTTTAAAATTACATTGATAGTCCTTAATGATTAAAGTTTTGTTATGGATTTTGTCATTTGTCATTAAATTGATCATTTTACATTTACTTGTTTAATAAACTTTTATTAATGTTTTTATTATTATTATAAAATAATAAACTAATTATAAAAAAATTAAAAAAAAACCAGTAAACTTAATTTAATGTAAAGCACATAAAAATAAATAATAAATAATTATTAAGACATATAAATAATTATTATTATTAATCAAAAACTAACAAAAATAACTTAAAAGTTTAGATATTTCAAACTTTTTGAAATAAAAATGTATACATTTTAAAAATCATAAAATAAATAATTGTATCAAGTACTCAATTTTATCAATTTTCACATCTATAAAAATATATAAATTATTATTCTCATCATTTTGGTAATTAAAATTAAAAATAAAATAGTTTTTTAACTTTAGGTTTGTTTTGAATTTTCATATAAAAAATCAAATGTTTTCATTAACAATAAAATAAATTTAAAGTTTTTAAATTTTTTGACATTTTTTTAGAATGTTTTTAATAACATATTTGGAAAACTTTGTTTAAAATATTCAAAACTTTTAAATATTTTTTTACTTCCAAGTTTTAAAAAACGTTTAAAAGTTTTAAACTTTTAAAACAATTAAAACTTTTCAAAATGTTTTAAGTTTTTAAACGTATATTTTAAACGTTTAAACTATAAAATTATTTTTAAACGTTTTCTAAAAGTGTTAAATAGTTTTTATGTAAAAATTGTAAAACATCAAAAAACTTAATACTTTTTGAAAAAGTTAGCATTTATTTATTTTATTTAAAGGAAGTTTACTTTTTTTTTTAAATTAAAAATTTAAACTTAAAACGTTAATTTTTAGTTTTTAATTAATAAGAATAATAATTTATTCTTCTTTATTAATACTTTATTATGCAATTTTATGTAACTATATTAAACAAATTTTACTAGTTTTTTTATTTTTTAGATTAGTTTATTAATTAATAATTATAGAAATTATAATAATAATAACAACATTAATAATACTTATTATTAAACAAATAAAGGTAAAACGATGATTCTAAAATGGCCAAAGAACAAAGTCGTAACAAAACTTCATTCACAAGACTATCATTGTAAGTTTTAGTTTTAAATGATCTAACTTATAATTTCTAGTAAATCACAGAGATGAAATCCATAAGTTACTCTACAAAATATATAGTTTCTTAAATAGAAGGCAAAGAAATGACACATCTTTATCTTAATTTCAAATCCGATAAACAAAATTTTAAAACCATACAAAAAAAAAAGAGTGAAAAATAACTTGAACTTTACATAAAGTTTCAATAGGGCTAATATTGATGAAACTCGTTGTCACCTTTGGTATTAATTAATTAATTAATAACACAAAACAGCAACTTAACCCCGTCACCATCATTAAATGAAACCACAAAATTGAAAAACTTTCTTGATGACTTTTAAATGTTTATCAAATTATTAGGACTGGATCCGACGTTTTAATATAGGGGATCGGGTTCCCAAGGACAAGTCTTCCTAACCTAACACTTTGATTGACCCCTTCTTGATTCCTTTTTTTTTTTTTTTTTTTTTTTTTTTTTTTTTTTTTTTTTTTTTTTTTTTTTTTCCTATTTGAGATAGATAGATGATTAAAAATTAACAAACAAAGTCAATTGCCATTCGTTATAATTATTTATTAAAACAGATAAAACAATGAAAGTTCTTTACCGTCCATGATATTTATCAATTAAAAATTTATAATAATGATATTGATGTGATTATTGATGTCAACAAGACAACAACGATCAAGATTAAAATAAAACAATTTCAGACACCCATCAATTTTTAGGGCTAATTACGTCAAAAGGTAATCTATTGTCATTGTTTTTTCAATTTTGGTAACATATTAAAATTTTTTCTATTTGAGGTAACATACTTTCCAAATCAAGTCAATAAAGGTTACCGTATCGGATTGAAAGGTAATTACTGACATGACAGATTTTGTATCCAATAATCAGTTTTTTTAATTTCTTATATTGCTTAATTATTTTTAAATTTCCTCAAAATAGCAAGGTATTATCAAAAAATACTTATAAGTTGCACAAAATAGTGCACATCATATAACAATTAAACTGACATTTTTATTAAAAAAATGCTAACTAGACAAATAAACTGTCACGTCGGTAATTTTTACCTTTTAATCCGATATGGTTACCTTGATTGACTCGATTGGAAAGTATGTTACCTTAATTAGAAAAAAAATTTAGTATGTTACCCAAATTGAAAAAACTGTGACAGTATGTTACCTTTTGACGCAAATAACACATTTTTTTATACGTATACAACAACTTATATTCATCTTATGAGTATGAAAAAACATCATTATTCATGAACTATCACATGGAACTTATAAGAAGTTGGTTGCATTACCATAAAATCAAGATTTTACAAACATATTACATACCGAAAGAGACCTCTAAAACACTCATAACCAAAACACTTGATACACTGATTTATATGCCTGGTTTCATCATCCCCCCTTATAAAAAACCATCTAAAAACCCTCTTTAACTTAAAGTGAAAAGGGTAAAAAGTTGTAGAAAAAATGCCCATCAGTTTATAGCAATGAAGTTGCTACTTTACAACAAGAGGGTTGTTGCCATGGTCAACAAGTCAACCATGAAAAAAAGTTTAAAAAACCCTCCTGCAAAATGAACCCCATTGCAAAACAAGCTTTTATGGCATGAAAATGATTCAGATGGATGTACAAAGGACAATCCCAGGCCTTTAGATTTAGAAAGAATTTTGAAATAAAGGCAAAATATTTTCTGTTTTTGGTCATGTGAGAAAGAGTGAGAGATTGAGATTCATAGAGCCCACAAACGAAAGATCTTCACACAAATTGCTTGAGAGCGGAACGTAGATTTTTCATGAGGTCCTTCATTGTCATGGCAAATTCTTTATCCATCTGCCAAAACATTCATATGGATTTCAATTAGCACGCCAGAACCAAAACCTGATTTAGGCGATGTTTGTTTGCCTCTTAATGGACGTTTAACCTTGAATGAACCTCTTAATGGTTCCATTAAGAAGTAAACAAACAACCTCGAGGTACCAGAATGAATGATCAACTAACTTTTTCGCATAAAAATGAGAACTTTTTACCTGAGCAGTAACGGTTATGTCAAGTGCATAATTGGCAAAGGTCATGGCAGTGCTGTTAAGGACAGATAGGTGAAGCTTCTCTATTTCGGTTAGCGCCTTTTCTAGAACCCCTGCCTTTTTCTCGCAGTGAATTCTTATCAGTACATCGTTTCCAAAAAATCTAGCCTCGATTTCAGGGAGCTGCTCATGAACTGGGCCACTAGAGTTCTCATTCGATGAAGAAGTTTCACTAACATCCGTAGATACCTCATATCTTTTAACAAAAACCACCGATTCAGTGTTTGGTCTTTTCTTGATCTGCTCCTCAAGTGTCTTCACTTTCTCTTGGAGGGTTTTCAAGTGCTTGATTGCATCTCCAAGAACAGAAGCTTTATCCATCTGTTAATCACCATTTCAAATTATAAGGCAGTCTTTAAATGTGCATTTTGTCTAACTATTGTAAGTAAAGTTGCATTAAGTAGTTTCTAGTGTATTAGTACACCTACTTTTAATTATGATTAGTTTATTATTCAGTGCTCATACATAATTATCAAAAGCCATTTTTTAAGTTGATTGCACCAAAATGTAAAGTACTTGCCATCAATTCTATTTGGGTATTATGGTTTCATAATCAATGTTTATGTTCTATGTGAATAAGTTTATAATCAAATAATGGACTGATCACCTGAAATAGAAATTGACTTTTGATAATGAATTGATTATCTGGTAACCAAATCCTTAATTGATTATATACATATAGCATAGAATCTTACGCGTAGATTTCACGACTCGTTGGTAAATAAAAAGAGGAGAAAAAATATAACCTTTTTAAGGCCAGGGACTAAGGCAGAAAGAGCAATGAACCTCTGGCTGAGTTTCTCTCTCCTTTTTCTCTCAGCTAAGATGTGATCTTGAGCTGGAGAAAGTTTTGTGTTGTTTTTAGCACCATCAACACCACCATGATAAGCATTACTGAAACCAGAGTTCTTTTGGTGGCCAAACTGGAGGTGGGATGATGACAATGTATCACAAGTGAAGCCATGGCTAATCTTGGAAGAAACAGTCATTTCTTCTTTAGGTTTCACAAGTGGAACTTGTTGAGATTGATTCAGATTCATCAAGGAATGATCAGAGGTTATGCATGAATTCCAGCTGCTTGTTTTGAGCTGTTTAGTAGGTCTTGAAGATGGTTCCATAACAGGTTTGTAATAGTCAAACACACCAACTTGACCATGAATATGATCCCTGTTACCTCCAAATGTAGCTGCAGCAATCGCCACCGAATCAAGTGGATTATCAAATGAGTTAACTGGACACTGAAAGTTGAAAGAAGGCTCCTCCATTCCTATCAATTCTGAGAACCCTCTGTAATTTGAAATCTCCATCAACTGTTGGACCAAAACCACTCTTTTTGACAATTTAACAAGCAGGTGGTGTGCAGAAACTGATCAAACCAGATTACCACCCCAGAAAAGAACCCTGAAATTATTAAAATCGACAAAGGAACATCAGATTATGTAAACCCTTTCAAGATTCATTCAGGGATCGCAAATACTCAAAATCAAGAATCACAAGAAAATTTAAGAATACTTTAAAGGTTTTATACCTTTGAACAGAGCTTAATTATCTTTTTTCTAATCGCTTTGTTCTGGGAGATTAACTCCAGTTTTATAGCGCTAATCTAGATGCTAGTAATGGGCCCTTTCTCTATCTAGGGGTTGGAAATATGCACTGGACATGGCTACTTGAATAAGAAAAAAGGATAGTTAAATCATGGTGGCAGATTAGAATGACTTCAACTGGATTTTAAATAATAATTATATTGCATAATTATGCAATATACAATTGATTTATGTATGTTGTACCAATCAATTGGTAATTGAAGACTTTTTCAAGAAATAATTGGTGGTGAGTACTGAGTAGACTTTTTTTATGAGTATATCAACTAAATTCTTCAATTAGATTAAACTTCATCGATCAAGTTCGAGTTTATAAGAATTTTTTGTTTTTTTATCGAGTTTCTTCCATATAATTTTAAGCCACGCTCAATTTTTTGACATTCCAAGATATATTAAAAACCAACTAGTCATTAGAGGCACGAAATACATAATAAGAACAACGGTAAATGATTGCAGAGCTACTTAAACACTGATCTTATTCGTTTACTCTCTTTAAGTATAAAGCAGACGCTTTTTCCATCCCAAAACTAATCACATAGTATGTTGGAAAAAAGTGTAAATTTTTCAAAGGAAAAAGTGTATTTTTCATGTTTTGGACCAAATATAATTATATATAATTGTGAGATATATGATTAATATTTTGTGGGTTTGTATTCTCCTTGAAGAGAGGATTCCAACGATATAAAGAACGTCCAAAACGGAGTTAAGATGAATGAGATATCGAGAGGATTCCAATGATATAAAGAACGTCCAAAACGGAGCTAAGATGAATGAGATATCGATGCTCAAAGATTGGTGTTTGGAATGAATGAAACATCTTCTAAGTGGGTGAAGAGAGTCCCACATAGGAAGGAATATGAAAACCAAGGTGGGTTTATAAGGAGGAGTGTTCAAAGTCATGACTAGATTGTTTGTGGCTTTTCCCCACAGAACTCGTGTACAACTGCGAACACGAATGCAACTTCGAAAATCAGGGCTCGTGCGAGGCAACTTTTTACTCCGAGGGTTGTTAAAAGTTGTTACGAGTTTGAAAAAGCTGTTACGATTTGGTTTTCAACACATAATTATTCATATTAATTAACAATAAACCTTGTAATAATGGAGTATTACAAAAACGGTTTTTGTAATTAAAATATGATTAATTAGGTGTTTCAATTCATTTTTCCTATAAAAGAATAGGATATTCAACACATCTTTTTGACACTTGAAAGACTTGGAAAACACTTTACATTCTTAAAACTTTTTGCACTTTAACGGCAAGACGTTGCTGCTTTCAAGAACGAAGAAAACCTTCAATTCACGTGATTTTTCAGACAAGTTGGTTACCTCCGGCAGTACACGCTGCTTTGGCTACTGTACCCTGAGAAACAGACTTCGAATCTGTTTTAAGGGAATCGTGTCAAACACGAGACTCAGCCTTCTCTTACGTATTGTAATTTACATTTCAGTATTGTTATTTCATTTGCTTGTAATTTTAATTTCCGTACTTTATTTATTTCTGTGTATTGTAATTTTATTCCTGAATTGTAATTCGTAATATATTTCTTATATTTTATAATCGGTATCAGGTACACTATTCCTACATAGTAATCATGCAGACCCCTACAAAAAGCTTTATGTAACAAACTATTGTTTGAAGAATGAAACTTTTATAAGCGAAATATCTCCGTCAAAAGGATAGTTTCTCCAAATATTTAATTTTTATCACCAAGAAATTCCTCAAGTTAAGATATATAGACACCTCACCTTTTTTTTACATAAAAGGCAACTTTTCTTTGATAAAATTGAAGATGGTATCATGAGAAATTTTCCAACAAAAAAGATTAAAATTTCTCAACAACCCGTTATTATTGTATAGTGTTTTCATGCTTAGACAAGATTTAGAAAACCATATTTCATCAATTAGAGAAGATAACAAGAAGTTCAAATTGAACTCAAAACTATTCGAGCTAATGAAATCGAACTTTATTATATAGATTTTTAGTTCCTTTAAAATAATTTAAAAGTGTTAAAACAAGTTTGAGTTTTGATTGAAGTAAATTCTGCATCTGCAAAGGTCTTCCTGTGTCTTCTGTCCATGTCTGTAAAGGTCTTTCCGTGTATGCAAAAACTACAGATCTTTAGTCCATCTGTTTTGACCGCAGATTTCTATAGCTAAGTTCGAACATCGCAGACTTCAACCTCTTAAAAAACAAAATCAGAATTGATATATTGTGATTATTAATTAAGTAAGATTAAGAAAAGGTGGTACAGGCTGTCCCATGTGGAATGGAAAAAACAACACAGAAAAGTCATGATCATGGAAGCTGTCCTCCACATTTATCGGGGATTCTTTATTTTGTCTTATTTGTTGTATCACTAAATATATATATCAACATTTTTTATTTTCCACAAATCCAACTGCTCCCTAACTACCAAATCAATGGATTCCGCTCCATTTCAATTTCAATTTTCTTTTTTCTAAATCGCTTTTCAGTAGGCTATGGAGATGGCTTAACTCTCGATGAATATTTTCTTCAAACAAATGATTTTGGATCAAATTCACACTTGCAAAAGGTTTTGCAGTGACTTGGCATGCAAAACCTGATGAACTCATGGGACGTTTGGTTCACGGATTCTGACGAAATCTGATGGAAAATGAATGGATTTTCCATTCTAGTTGTTTGGTAGTTAAAAGGACTAGAATGATGATTCCATATTTTAAAAAAGTTCTTTTTTTTTTCAAGGAATGTGGATTTCATAGGTAACATTGATGGAATTTGTTTTCCATTCATAAACATTTATTTTAACGGCCATTGAAAATTGTTAACGGCTGCTCGATCTCTCTAAAATTTTATAGGCTTTCATATACGTCTAAGAGCTAACAATGCTCCAATTTCAAATGCATCCGCAAAAGAGGTGTTGATTTGTTACGATGGAACGTCCCCATTTGAAGTTGAAGCCATTAATTCAATAATGACACGATATTATGTAAAGATTCGACCGCTGAAATGTCGGTATGTCATTCTTTAGTTGGAGGGAAACATCTCATTGATCGAAACGACTTCATTACAAGCACAACTAGTGATAGATCGAATCGAATCCAATAATTAAGCCCTTCCCTTTAGTTATAAGTTTATAACTACATATTTTAAATACTATCAATTAATAATTACTTAAAATGTTAGACGTTTAAATTTAAAGTGAACAATTTTCAAAATTAAATAAAAGTGAACCAGATCGACTTCTCTTTGACCAACGCGACTACAAGACTGAATCAATGAAAGGTGTTGATGTTACTAATTATTGCATTTTAATTACTTGAAAAAAATAGTTAATTTGAAGCATCATAATATTTTATTTATATACTAGGGCTGCAAACAAGTCGAGCTTTATTGAGCAGCTCGAGTTCGGCTTGCTTTTATCGAGCTCGATCTCAAGCCCAAGCCCACAACTCGATCTCAAAAAATTAACGAGCCAAGCTCGAGTTTTAAATAACTCGGCTCAAGTTTTTATCGAGCTTTTCGAGCCTTCTATATATGTATATAATATGTGAAGTTATCAAGTAATTTGAGTATCAAGTTTTATATGTATACATATCGAGTCACACTTTTATTAAGCAATTCGAGCTTTTCAAGTATCGAGCTGAGATTTTATAGAGTTCGAGCTCGATCTATATGCCAAAAAAATAAACTAAAAAATTATTTATAAAAATTCAAGCTTTTCGAGCCAAGCTCGAGCCTAAATTTTGAACTCCACTCGTTTGCACCCTACTATATACTGGTTTCTTTTTTCTTGAGTTTGTGATTTAAGTTTTAATTTTGAGAAAGGATTTGGTCAAAAAGTAGGTTGACGTCCAAGTGTCAAACCAAACTTCACTTTCGATATTTTTATGGCTATAATCTTTGAACGTATAAACTTTTATATATTATATATACATACAATTATGTAATCTTCTACTTCAATGAGAACTTCCCATTTGGCCAACCATGGTTGGTTGGATTTTCTTTCTTTTCTTTTTTTTTTTTTTTTTAATTTTGAACTTTTCCTTTTTTTTTTAATTTTAAAATTTTCATATTCTTTTTGTTTGTTTTTTTTATTTTGGTTTTTTTTTTAAATTTTCATATTTTTTTAAATTTAAACTTTTCATGATACATCCTTATCTTTGTGTTATCTTTTATTTAGCGCATTTATTTTAATAAATTTTTGTTTAGTCCTCTTTTAACATTTATTATTACATTTAAAATTATGATTTTAATTATACATATATTTGAAGTTATATTTTGAATCTATTATATTATGTTTAATTGTATGAAAAAGACTTTATTAATTCAAATGAACGATACAAAATTCTAATGCAATTGTTTTATAATTAAAATGGAACTATTTAGTATTAAAATTCTTTTTTTTTTGGTAAATATGATCATGTATAACATTGAACGTTCAAACAATTCAAACAAAAAGTGAAATTGGAAAGCTGATATTTCAAAAAACAATACAAATGATATTGTCTTATGATTGGTTTTCTAGATTTTGTAATGCTAAAATTACAAACAATGTCTTATTAAATCGGATCGGAACTATAATTAACTAATTAAATATTTATAACCATGATATGAAATTTTAACACTGAATCGTCAATTTTTGATTTGTTGGTTTTCCAACCAAATCAAAAAAATTTATAACAGTTGGGATCAACCAACCACGTGTTTTTTTGTTAATTTTATATTTAAAATTTTCATAACACATCATTATCTTAGTGTTATCTTTTATTTAGCCAGTTTATTTTATAAATTTTCGTTTAGTACTCTTTTAACATTTATTATTACAACATTTTCTTACACACTTAAAATTGTGATTTTAATTATACTTATGTTTGGATTTGTCTTTTGAAACTACTATGTTATGTTTAATTGTATGAAAAAGACTTTATCATTCAAATGCACGATACAAATTCTAATGCAATTGTTTTATAATTAAAATATAACTATTTAATATTTACATTTTTTTTATTAAATATGATCATATATAACATTGAATATTACTATTATAATGTTGATAAACCCTAATCGATGTATTAGAGACATTACCGTTATAAACTTTTATGATTCGATCATAAAACCAACAAATAAAATTGACGATTAAATCTAATCAATGTCAAATTTTCATATTATGGTTATCAATATTTAATTAGTTAATTCTGGTTCCGATCCGATTTAGTAAGACGTTGTTTGACATTTTAGTATTGCAAAATCTAGAAAGTCAATCATAAGAACCAACTAACTGTATCATTTGTCTTGCTTTTTGAAATATTAGATTTCCAATTTCATTTTTTGTTTGAATTGTTTGAAAAATATTTTTCTTTATTTATTTTTGTAATTAATATTTTAACCCCGCAGCAACGCGCGGGTGTCAATAACTCGTTATTTGTATGGATTCAACCTTTTGAACGTATAAACTTTCAATTATTGCATTTTAAATACATAAAAATATAAGGTAGTTAGTTGTTTGATAGCGTCATGATACTTGGTTCTTTTTATACACGTTACTTGAGTTTGTGATTAATTTTTTATTTTGAGAAACTGATTGGTCAGAAAGTTGAACTTCAACCAAACTTATGATACTTGGTTCTTTTTATACACGTTACTTGAGTTTGTGATTAATTTTTTATTTTGAGAAACTGATTGGTCAGAAAGTTGAACTTCAACCAAACTTCATTTTAGGTGTGAGATTTGGTCCCCACCCTCAAGTCTAACAATGGTGTTAATAATTAATCCCTGACATTTGCTGTTAAAAAAAATATTTAACTAAATTACAAAATGACCTCTGTGGTTTGGTTGAATTTCAAATTTCATTCATAACTTTAAAAAATTACAGCAAAAGTTCCTGTTTTAGTATTTTAAAACATTGTCATATTTTCAATTTCTAATGGGGCGTTTGGTTCGCTGGAATCTGACGGAAAAGGAATGGATTTTCCATTCTGATGAGTTGTTTGGTAGTTCAAACGAATGGAATGACCATTCCACATTTCAAAAAAAATCTTCCCTTTTGAAGGAATGACCATTCCATAGCAAAATGGAAGGAATTTAAATTCCATTCCATCAAAGCAATCCTTTTAACAACAGGTCTTCTCATTTTCAACAAACTATAGTATTTGGATTCAGACAGATTTCATTCCTTCCAGAATTCCATTCCTTTGACAGATTCCATTCCATTCCGTCAGATTCCAGCGAAACAAACGCCCCCTAAGATTCTGAACTATTTTGCCTTTTCGAATAAGTTTTACATTCAATCCCTAAGCAGTTTTTTTTAAAGTTTTTGGTTTATAATTAAGTAATTTATTATTACTCTATATTGCTATAAAAAGTTATTTACACTTTATTTATATACTTATAAATTGCATTATTTTTATTGTTTACTATATATTAATTATTTCTAGATTTACTTTTTTTTTTTTGACAAAACTATTTAGTTTTTTATTATTTTAATCTATAAAATTTATTCCTATCTATCTATCTAGTTTGTTTATCCTCCTGTTCTATTATACATATATCAATTTAAATATATTACTTTTTAATGTATGTGTATCTATGCCTTTATATACATTAATTATAAAACGATCTAAAATATTATTTTAGGTCTTTTTAAAGACATGAAGTGTCAGTGTACAAAGAAGATACAGGGGGGTCACCATAAAAACATGTTCAGAGACATCAGTGTTTGTGAAATTGTTTTTTCCTTTTGTTGCTTTTTTTTTTTTTTTTTTTTTTGGGGGGGGGGGGGGGGGGGGGTTGCTGAGGTTTGTCAAAAGCTTAATGCTTTAAAAGTGACCATACATAATGAACAATATACTCAACTTTGTTGAATACCGCTAGGCCACGTCTGATTCTTGACTGGTTTCAGTATTTCTTCAACCTCCGCTAGCATTTGCTCGTCTTTCTCACCGTTAATAAGTTCGGTAGCAGCTGCAACATTAAGCTGCACCTGATTGTGGTTGGGAGGCAGGGGAAATACATTGTCTCAGACTGAATATTTACTGGTCAACATATCCCAGAAAGTTTTTTCTTACTTGAAATAAGGATCAACCCTAGTGACAAAAAAAAGTGCACTGAAGCTGTGTCTTGTGTTTGAAATTGTTTCTCATAATTTAGGTTTTCAAATAATTTCATACTGAATCTATCACATACCACTTACCAAGCGAACCTTGTTTTATTTACGGGTGATCCACTTTTTAGAAGAAAGGCTCATAAAAGTTAAAAAATCAGAGTGAACTTCTTGTGTAATAAAGTTAGAATACTTGGAATGCCTACATCTAGGGGTGGCAATTTGAGCTCGGGTCAAACGGGTTGACGATCAAAAGCCATAAATTTTACATAATTATGAAATTTTTTTCAAAGAACAATTTTTTAATACACCGTATTATAAATTTTCAATTTAAAAAAGTTATGTTCTATTTAGTTTTTACAATGCGTCCATTTAACTGTTCGGCCCGTTGGGTCAAGATTGCCACCCCCATCAGAAGTTTATTTTAACTTTAAGTATAGTAAACAAACATATAGTGAGATATCTAACCTGTTCAACGGATTTCATTCCCACCAATATTGTAGAAATATCTTTGTTACCCAAGCTGTACTGCATAGCTAATTTTGATATATCCTTTCCCTTTTTTTTACAAAAGGCAGCAGCAGTCTGGCATGCAGCCTGTGAACCAGAAAGGAAAATTAAAAAAAAAACCATCAATTTAATCAACCAGCACACATCTCAATAATAATACCAATACCAAAATTCCAGATGAGAAATATTTTCTATGCTTGGGTTAGATATGAAGTATTGAATATTTCTTGATGATGCAGCTTTAGGAGCCCCCCTTTTTTAATCCCCTTGTGTGGTGACATGTGGGAGAAAAAAGGAAAGAGGGATAGGATTTATCTCGCTGAATGCATTGTTGAAGTATACAATATTTCAGGGGAAATGAGTGGAACTGTGATGAAGAGAGGCAGTATAGGTTCTTACTGTCATAAGTCAGAGACAAGTGGAAGAAAAAAGGGAAACAAAGAGAAATTACGGGGAAAAAAGGTGAGGAGAAGGTACACGATGGGAAGTAATCACATAAATGAAAATAATCGATCTTATAACAAGGATAGAAGTAACTATTTTAGATAAAGATTGTATAGAATAGCTATAAATAGGGATCAAAAGGGGAGGTTTGGGTCGTGCAGAAACCTAATTGAGTTTTGGACTTTTGGGAGAGCCTACATCTCGAATCATATGAACCTTATGTACTCGTTTTTATTCGTGATTAATTAATATATCAGTTTGGTTTGTATTATAAAGTTTATAAACCTCTAGGCTCTAGCTAACATGCATGCTATCGCAGAAAAATAGAAAATCCTACTTATACTTTGTAATTCAACTTCTCTATCTCCTTCTACTGTGATTTCTAGGTGTGTATACTATACTGTATAAGGAACCTCCAGAGACAAGAATGGTGGTAGTAGGCTAATAGTTCTAATATGATGACAAAAGAGGGAATTCTACAAATACATTTCTCATTGGCAGAAATTCTCTACCATTAAAATTCAAGATGGTCTGTAATGTTCTACCATGGAACTGAAGAAGCATATGATGATAACTGATAAGAAACATGAAATTCTAATATGGGATAATAAAACCTTAAGTTCAGGTGAAGCTGGGTGCCACCCTGGAGGCCCACTTTCTGTTAGAAGTCCCATTGCTAGAGGGGATGCACTTATCACACCAACTCCCTTGCTTTTTAGGTAAGGCAGTAGATCCTCCAGTGTTGTATCATTGATACTATAATGACAATATGAAAGAATTACATCAACCGTACCCAACGGTACCCGATCAAGCACATAATTGAAGATCCCCAATGGAAGTCCGGTTATACCAATGAACCGGATCTTCCCTGCTTCCTTCAACTTCTGGAGGGCAGGAATTGTCTCATTTACAATCTGCAAACAGTAATGGGTAGATTGGTAAGATGATGGTGATTGATACTCTATAAGGTATGATGAAATATCGAAAAATAATTATTATTATAATAAACTAATAAGATACCAAGCATACAAACGAAACATATTCAACGAGGCACAGAGAGTACTAACTTAGTGCATCCGCAAAGTTATTATGGAATGCATTTTCTGCAAAGGATTTGGATGATATGGCAAAAGAAAGGGTTTGTACTTTTGCTGATTTGTCAAAGGCTTTTAGCAAAAAGGTCTGAAAATGCAAACCCTTTTGTAGAAGGATTTGGTACTTTGGCTCCTTCACTCTATCTATCTCCTCACTCTTTTTTTTATTTTTTCAAATGGGGTTTTAACATTTCCAATACAAACCCCTACGAAGGTTTGTCGTTCGAGATGCCCTTAGATTATCAAGACTAACATACTTTAACCATCACAATTAAAATAATGTTAGATGCATCATTGAATCAAGCAAAAGAAGCTGATACATATCACATGATAAAAGCAAAAGGAATCATAAAAGGTAACTTTCAGATGGAAAAAAATTAAGTGAACTTGAGTTTTACACTAAATGATACATGAAAAGCCCTCAATAAACAAGTTCATATAACAATACCTCAAAGACAAACAGCTAAAACACTTAATTGAGCACCTGATCAAGTGAGCCGAATTCAATGTCATGACACTGTAATATATCAACGTATTCAAGCTGTAGCCGTTCTAAACTCTCATCAATGCTCTTAGTCACCCTTTCAGCACTGAAATCAAAACCCTCCTTATACCTCCCACACTTTGTTGACACGATGTACTGATCTCTAGGCACTCCAACAGCTTTCAGTGCCTTTCCAAGGACTTTCTCAGATAACGTCCCTCCATAATACCTAAAACTCATAAAAAGTAAACACCAAATTATAAAAATTTCTGTTCATCATAGACACTGCAGGTTTGTAAATGGTTGCAATTTACACTCAAAATGATCCAAGTACAGTTATAACTCTCTGTCTGTAGTAGACTAGTAGTTCCAATTACACTCAACTATGATGCTTACAGGTATGATCGACTATAAACTAGATCATAACAACTTAAATGCTACACAGATCGGAAGTATAGGGTGCGTTTAGTTACCGTAAATTTTCAAAATTTCCATCTCACTTTTCAACGAAAATGAAAACTTGTTTACTTAACAACAATTTCATAAATTTTCATTTCACTTTTTAAAATACCATTTTTCATATTCTCTCTTACTTTTCTATTACCTATCATATTTTTTTATAATACTCACTTTCTCTCTCTTACTTTTCCATCACCTATCCTATTTTCTTTATTTTATAATCACTCATCTTATTTTTCTAAAACTAAAACTTCATCATCTAAACAATTTTCACTTTTCATAGAAACCCTTGTTTTTTTCTAAAAACTATAACTTGAAAACTGAAATTGAAAAATGACTAGTTTTCGTCAACTAAACGCAACCATAGTTTTTCATGTCACGCCTCATTATCGAAAATAAATCTGTACACTGTACATGAAAACGATTGTTTGAAAGAGGTATCTTGAGAGTAGTATAAGGTTTCTAGATATTAACTTAAGCAATTTAAAGTGCATTCTGTATATATGAAGGATTTGACGCATCAGAAAAGGAACCTTCACTGTTTGAATCGCATCATACTTCCAAATAAATCACCAAAACAATAGCACGAAAGGGAAATTAAAAACTCAAAGGCCTTAAAAAAACTGAGGTCAATTACAAGGAATTGAGTGTGAATTACTAACGGTGAAGTGTCAAAGAAGTTGATGCCGAGTCGAAATGCTTGGCGAACGGCGGCAATGGCTTCGTCATCGGAGACAGGGCCGAAAACGCTTCCGAGAGGCGATGCACCAAAGCCGACACAACTGAGCTTGAGGCCTGTGTTTCCGAGTGATCGAAGCTCTAATGTGCTCTCCATTCCTGTGGTGATTGGTCGGTCGATTGTTAAGTTTAGGGTTGTTTAGATTTGAGGATAATGTACGTCGGTTGCTTTCATGGAGTCTTTAGAAAGTTTGGTCGTCTTTGACTCCTGGGCATTAAAAACTTGTTTTTGTTCGTTTCTAAGTTTTTTTTTTTCGGTTTTGGTTTGCACGTCCAATGTTAGATTTCTAACTGGTTTTTGAAGATTTCCATCGGTTTGGATGATCAGGAAGATGGGGGAGTACATCTTTTTCTTTTCTTCGTCTTTCTTTACACCTCAGCATCACGTCAGATTTTTTTCTTCCCACTTTTCTCACATTTAACTTGGAAACCCACATTTCTTAATATTTCCATCCTTCTTAATATATATATATATATATATATATATATATATATATATATATATATATATATATATAAATAAGGGGTTCAATGGAAAACCAACATGCATAAAAATAAGAAAATCTCCATGCACCACCACAAATGCATCACAATTCCCGCGTGATGCATCAAAATTCCCGTGTGATGCATCAGATTTCCTCGTGATGCATCAAATTCCCCCGTGATGCATAAACTTTCTGCGTGATGCATCACCTGATCCAATGACTATAAATGGTTTTCGAGTTTTCCGATGCATATAGGTTTTCCATTGAACTCGCCCTTGTATGTGTGTGTGTGTATGTATATATAAACGTTTTAAAGTAGAAAGAGAGGACAGAAAGAGAGAGATAATGAGGTCGAACGGGTGGGGAGGTCGAGGAGGGGACTGGCTTGGCAAGGCCGAAGAGGGGGCTGGTGTGGCTGCCAGCCTCCAGCCGAGTTAGCAAGCCGCTAACGTTGGCGGTGAAAGTATACCGTTCCCTCTAATATTATTTTAGGAAATTTCCATAGAGCTATATAAAAATATATGAAGTGTTGAACTATAAAATATGGATCAGAAAATCAAGATATAAGTGAAGCATATGTTGAGGCTATTTTCAAGCCTTAGTATTATATTGTCAGTCATTTTATGAAGCCTTTGATGAACAGGGCCGATCCTGAGATTTTTAATGCACAGGACGAAACAATTAGAAAAGATGACTCACTTAAATTCCTAAACAAAAACACACCAACTTTTTATGGGTTTGAAACCTGATCATGGTAGGCAGTTTAAGCAAATAAGAGTATTAGACTCAAAATAGAATAAACTCGAGCATAAATCGATAAAGCTGATCGATACTAAAAATTCAAAATCAAAAAGCACACCACATATCCATATTTAAAATCAAAGAAATACATCATCTTAATCATGAATAGGGAGCAAGACATAACGTGTAATTAGTCTAGTGTTCTAGATTTGAGGCTTTCTGAATCCAACAACAAGAGCCGTCACAAGATTATCAATTATGTCACCTAACTTATATGCACTCCTTCAACATTACATCCACAACAGAAAAATCAGACTTAAATTGATTAAAAAAAAATATATTCTAAGTAATACATATTAAAAAGCAATGAACTTGATAGTATAATGAAAGTTGGTTATATTGAATTAATAATAAATATTCATGTTATTAAGTACTTACCAACCTACTGGACAGAATTAATGATCGTTAACAGAATTATATATGTTTGAATAAGACAAATGTAACATTTATTAGCAGAAAAAAATTATATAAAAGGAAAAACAAGAAAGTTGCTTGTTTTTTTAACATTAAACACATTAAAGTATAAATTACATCTATTCAAATATATTAGAACCCGGATATTAAATTTAATAAAATATTTAAATAGAATTAAGAGGGAGCAAAGTAAAATAAGAAAACGAAACCCTATATAAATCAGTTGAAAAGAAATCTATATCTATATCTATTAATAAAGTAAAATGATTTTGACACATGTCACTCTTTCGTGACATCTCAATTTCATTTTCCCGTCTATTTCATTACCATAATTTTTATTCTAATGTTTAGGAAATTCTAATTATTTTTTATAAACTATTTATGATATTTTATTTTCGTATTAATTAAAACATTTAATAAATTTACATATATAGTTAAAAATCTATGGATCAACATTCTAAAGATTTTATTTATCCGCATATTATGTATTTTAATTTTATAGTTTATATCGTTTAAATAATTTATTTTAAGTTTTAATATTATCATTTAATTATTAAAAATATTAGGGTTTATGACGAAGAAACCAACATGTTTTCACATTTTTTGCGTTTTCGTCCATCCATGTTATTTTTTACCATAAAAAAACCTCAAGTTATTATTTTATTTTTGGTTTAGTGAAATTTGGACATTTGATCACGGTTATAATTTGTGAACTGGGTTTTAAAAAAACTGAAAAACCGGGTTCTAATGTCCAAATTTCACTAAACCAAAAAGAAAAGAATAACTTGAAGACTTTTATGATAAAAAATAACATGAAGGGACGAAATCGCAAAAAACATGAAAACATGTTGGTTTTTTTCATAATAAACTCAAAAAATTATAATTGTAATATACTAATTTAATTATATCTGTATTCTTTAAAAAAATATTATTTTATAAATATATCTCATGTAATACATGGACAAATAACTAGTTGATATATAATTTATTAATCATATTTTCATGGTAAAAGGAGAGACATATATTTTTCTAAAAGTCAAAGTCAATATTGGAAAGTTAAATGTAACTTCTGCTGAAAATCTAATACCATTATAAAATTAGAAAAACAAAACGAAGGCTAGAAAGTACCTATATATAGGCTTTTTATATTAATTAAAGATAGAATTTCATATATACCCCTCTAAAACTTTATAATATCATATATACCTAATCTAAAATTTTAATATCATATATATGATATATCCCTCCTAAACATCATAATATCATATACACCCAACTTTAATTATTAATATCACATATATCCCTCTTAAACTTCAATAATACCATATATACTCAAATTCATTAATTTAATTATTTTAGACATTTAAAACTCACATTTAATATTGATTATTAATTAATGACCATTATACCCTTACTTATTTCTTCTTTCCACTAAACCTTCAAAATATCATATTTATCCAAATTAAATTAAAATATTATGTCCCTTTAAATAATTTTATATAACTTATTTTTGTTGACTTTACTATCTAAATTCTTCATAGTAAAAATAATTAACATTAACAAAAAACAATTGTATTATATTTTTGCTCGTTCGTAATCAAATCGTGTTGTCTTATTATGTTGTCTTATTTGTTTTTTTCCTGAAGTTTTCTAAATACAATTAACTAATATTATGTTCTTTCTTTTCTTTTTCTTTTTAAATTTATCGTTGTATTGCCTTTTTTTAATTTAGTATATATCTTTTGTTTTCTATATACATTAGTTTCTATTTTTTTCAAGCTTAATTTCGTTTTATAAATATTGTTTTTTCTAGTTTTATTTTTAATTATAATTTAATCTATTATTTGAATTATAACTTGTTATCCAATGTTATTAGTTGTGTATATTTTGTGTTAACACTAAGATTATATATATTTTATCCTATATATATATAGAGTCTATATTATATCCCACATAGTAATTATATATAATTTATTTACCTAATTAAATTAATTATTAATATTCTATCCAACATAGTAATTATATATAACTTATTTTGTAAAACCTTTACCATATAGAATTTTGTTCAACAAATTAATATTAACAATATAACTATTACGAAACTCTGATTTGTTTTAAAAAACTGATTCTTTACTGATGAAAATAACCCGATAATTATAATAAAAAAATTAATTTACTAATAATATACAAATTTCATCTGGTAATTTTAATATTAAAATATTTTCTTTTTACTAATTATTAAACAAATTTTAAAGAATTGGACTCTAAATATACATGATAAAATATATATAATTTTATTGTTAACACAACTAATAATATAGGATAACAAGTTAAAATTAAAATTCTAGATTAAATACAAAAATTAATAAAGTTAAACTAGTAAAAACCATAATTATAAAACGAAATCAAGTTTGAAAAAAATAGAAACTAATGAACAAAAGATATATACTAAATTAAAAAATTGCACTATAACTATAAATTCAAAAAGAAAAAGAAAAGAAAGAACATAATATGCAATTAGTTAATTGAATATAGAAAACTTCAGGAAAAAAACAAATAAGAAACATAATAAGACGACACGATTTGACTATGAACGAGCAAAAATATAATACAATTTTTTGTTATTTTTAATTATTTTTACTATGAAGAATTTAGATGGTAAAGTCTACAAAAATAAATTATATAAAATTATTTAACGGGATATGATATTTTAATTTAATTTGAATAAATATGATATTTTAAGGGTTTAATTGAAAGAAGAAATAAGTAAGAGTATAATGATCATTAATTAATAATCAATATTAAATATGAGTTCCAAATGTTCTAAAATAATTAAATTAATAAATTTGGGTATATATGATATTATTGAAGTTTAAGAAGGATATATGTGATATTAATAATTAAAGTTGGGTATATATGATATTATGATGTTTAGGAGTGATATATATAATATTAAAATTTAAAGTTGGGTATATATGATATTATGAAGTTTTGAAGGAGTATATATGAAATTCTCCCATAACTAAATTGCATGATTATTTCTAGTTAATTTATTAATTTATGATCATCGATCATTTTGGACCATTTTTAAAACTTCACACTATAGAAAAACATAAACAGATACACCTATACATGTACTATCGAAAATGAAATCGTCGTCGTGGAATCGCGAAACACACAAAAAGCAGAATCTTACTATATAAACTAGTAACTACAACACCATTGGTATGGTAGATCGAACACACGTACGAAAGCAGGATCTCCATGCCTGCTTTTTATTATTTATTACACACCAAAAACAAAATCTAAAAGTAAAAAAACAAGACTAGTTAACTACATATCCATCTCCTTCGATTCATTTGCAGGTGCATGGTTGACAGGTGCATGGATTGCACTTGCACCCTCCATTCTCACCTCCACCTCCTCTTCCTGTCTCTGCTCCTTCAAATCCACTGCATCACCACCGTAAACTATGGAGTATTATTTTTTATACATATCGTATATATACATAGATTAGTTTTCCATAGCTATACGATACAGATCTACTATACGCAGAGCTAGTCCGGTTCTATATGAATAAATTTTGGTAGTTTGTTTTGTTTTCTGCAATTCAAGTATGTCCAATAACCATTTTAAAGAATTAAGAATATACCTCTTGTTCGGTGCAACACCAAGAACAAGTATCTCCGTGGTGCTTCTCTCGCTGGAGCTCATGTCTGGGTACATCTTACACCTGCAATTGATCGATCAACACCACTCCTTCATTTAATTTACATCTCTTTCGATCTTAATTACCTATGGCTATGATGAATTCAATTATAATTTCTCTGACGATTAATTTCTTACAGATTATATATATATGAAAACACTGATTGTCGCGTAGTAACTAATTAATCTCAAATTAAAATGATCTCAACTTCATCCATGAACACCAGTTGTTTCTTATTTAATTGTTTCAATGGAAACACATACATGTTCAAATCGATCTATTCATCACAGATCACATGTACAGAGTTCGATAAATTAACCTAATCGAAAACAATAAACAAATAAACAATCGATTTCGATTCAATACAAAACATAAAATCAGGATTCGAATAGTCGATCAGATCAAACAAAATTATCAAGTAGTAATGATGAAACTTACCCGCTACAGCTGCTTCCGCACTTGCAACCAGTACCACAGCCACAGTTTCCACCACAGCAAGAAGACGACATCGTTGTACGTGTTGCTGCTTCAAAGAGAAAATCACAGATTTTGTTATTGACAGTATCAAATCAGTCTCTGTTGAACGAGTAATTCGGTGGAACCCCCTATTTATAAAGTAGCAGCAGCTTGGTAGCAGATTGCAACACATTATTTATTGATCTCCACCGTCCACGTATCATCATATTTATACGATAATGGCGGTGATAGTATGTTCGGGTCTAGTACCGGATCTCGTTTTTGATAACCCGATTATTAGTTCTAACGGATAACCCTGATCCAATTTCATATGTTATGATACTATCGAATTAAACTTGAATGGTCAAACAAGCCATGCATGTATCATATGTATCTTAATAGTCTAACATAAATCGTCCCAGTTAATTTCAGATCCATTAATGTTTTACATTGATTTGTTTAACTTCCAGATGGTGTTTCGTTTTGCGTTATGAACGAAATTATTAGCTAATTACGTTACAATAACGCAAATAATTGGTTTAAAGCGTTTGGATCGCATACATTAACAAGTGATTAGTTGCGGTTAGAGTTAATCCTACCACACTTTTTTTATAAATTAAAAAATGTAGCTTATTTGTTTATTAAATGATTATTTAGTCATTTTACAAGTTAAAATACAAATCCAAATACTTTAACAACTGATTATTTGATAATTAGCTAACAAGCAGCAGAAGCTAAACCAAATACTAAATTTCCGGCGACACCTCTAGTTACAACAAATACCTTACTTGTATTCGGACTTGGTTGGTATCATTGGTGTGTCGGAGTACTTATGGCCAAAGCTTGGCATGCTAACTCATTAACGTTGGATCCGAATGAATAAGAAATGGAGCGGCCCATGCCATAAACGGGTCTACAAATGGTCAAATATAAATTAGTATACAAGAGAGAGAAGATGAGATTAACATTGAAAGGCGATAACACTGCGTGCAGTGGGCTCCATTCTAACACGTGACGTGCCTCTTGCATGTTCCAGCATACACCAGATTTTTCGTTTTCTATTTTTATTTGTTCTTTTCTTTAGAAACAATATCCTTGTAGTTGTGGATAAGATTTTTTTCTCAAAAATAGTAATATTGTTTATTAATCAAAATACAAAAAAGGTAAAAAAGGAATAAGAATATTTGAAGTTAAATAAAGAAGGTGTTTAATCACGTGCTTTGGAGCAAGATCATAAATGATGTATTTAAAAATATATTAATTTGAAAGTTATAACAAAAAACAAAACATTTATATGTTATATAAAAAATTTAACACATAATATTTTCTTATTATAAAAATAGTTTGGACGATAAATAATTTTATATTTGACCATAGATAATAATAATGAGATGATAATGAGGTATTTGAGTTTACAAAACAAAATATATTAAGGGTTACATAAGAAAAACATATAGTTATATTCAAATATTTGTAAAACAAAATGTATTTAAAATTATAACTCTAAAAACAGTCATGTTGTATAAAGTTTTTTGATATCACAAATAATTGTATATATAAATGTTACTAACTAGGGTTATGGTTGCCCGCGCGTTGCTGCGGGTTTCCGTCATGAATATTTAGTTTTTATCGATTAAGATAAGCTATGATGTTAAGAAAAATAGAAACATGTTCAATACTTCAATAATGATAACAACGTTATGCATATTATGTGTGTTTAAGCATTAGTGAGTTACATGTTTTTTTATGAATTTGGTTTGACTGAATTGATGATGTCTAAATTATATTGTTTTTTTTAGAGTTTTATATGAACAAAAGAACATATTTTCATGTTTTTTGTGATTTCATCTCTCCATGTTATTTTTCTTAATAAAGTCCTCAGGTTATTATTTTCTTTCTGGTTTTGAAAAAAAAAAATCAATCTCGTATTTTTCACAAAAAAACCACCATGTTTTCACTTATTTTCTATGAAAAGCCCTCAAACTTCATGACTTTGTTGGCAAAAAAAGAAAATTTCTGAAAATCACAAACAAATAAATATCTTGAGGATTTTCTTGGTAAAAAATAACACGGATAGAATATACCGCAAAAATAACAAAAATAAATGTTGCTTTTTTGTTCTTCATATTTAACCTTTTTTTACACAAAAAAATTATGAATAACAAAGTTGATATTTTATATGCATCTTGTGAGACAAAAGCAAAAACCAAAAAACAAAACAGTTCATTTAATTCTTTAAATTGAGGTGGAAGCAGAAAATTTCAATATTTAAATATGTAATCAAATATTGAAGAAGTTGGTGTACAAAATGAATACTTTTATTTACAAATACAATATAAAAAAAAGCTGAATTCAATATTTATTAAGATTTAAAGAGATTCGTATATAAAATAAATAAATTTTATGTATAAATATAAAAATATAAATAATCAGATATAATATTGTCCAACAATAACGTTTTTTATTTAAAATAAATAGAAATGACAACATTACTTAGAATGTAACAATATTTCATATAAACTAAACATACATTTAATTAATTAATAAATAAATTTATATAAGAAAAAAACAACTGAAGTATAAAAATAAAAAATTCAAAATACAAATTTATATTTATATTTAGGCAAAAGGAAAAAAAACAAAAAACAAAACAAAATATTACAAATTGTGAAGATAAAATAATCTCTTACTTCTTTGATTGAAAAAAACATGTTATTCATAAAAATTGTCTGAATTATATTTTCATGTTTTAATATGTATATTTATAATTTCAAAGTTTCTCAATTTTTACTGGCACAATATGACGGTGCAGTTAATGCAAAAAACTTTCATGTTTTTCTTTTACTTCTTATTTATTTATTTTATTTTCTTAAAAACAATCTCTATACTCTCTTTAAAACTCATCATTCTACAATCACAACCACCTCTACAGGATGTATGTATATATATAAATTTTTGATTTTTTATTGTTATATATTTATTAATCAGTTTGCATCACTTTGTTTATGTTATATTAAGTTTTAATAAGTTTTTAATTTTTAGTTAGTATGTAGTTTTTAATAAGCATGTGAAATTATATATATATATATATATATATATATATATATATATATATATATATATATATATATATATATATATATATATATATATATATATATATATATATATATATATACTTTGTTTGAAAATATAAGTTTTATTCGGTTTACGCAATTATATATATATTTTTTGTTTCGTTAAATTAAAAATCTAATGGTTCGTTGTTTCAAAAATTTCATCTATTCAACAAAATTAAAAAAGTGAAATAATTCATCATTTTTTCTATCGGAAAAAATTATAGATTGATAATTTGTTTTTACATTCGGTTAAATTAAAAATCAGAGTTTCTCGTTTTTCCGAGTGAAAACATTTAAAATTAAATCAGTTGACGTTATTTCCAATAATTTAAATTTAATATGGTTCATCGTTTTTTCTAAGCAAAAATATATAAAACTAATATGGTTTGTTCTTTTTTCGTTTGGTTAAATCGAAAATCGATGTTGTTAAATGTTTTTTCAAATAAAAAACGTTAAAAATTAGATTAAGCGGTTGTTTCTGCCATTTGATTAAATTGAAGGCCGAAATGGTTCGTTAATTTTTTCAAGCGAAAACATTGACGAACAATTTCAATTTTTCCAACGAAATGGTTAATCAAATGGAAAAAGCGACCAATAAAATGAATAACCATTCCAAATTTCGATTTAATCAAATGTAAAAACAACCAAATAATCTAATTTTTAATGTTTTATAAGAAAAAATAATGAATCATTCCGATTTCCAATTTAATGAAACGGAAAAACGACGAACAAATTTAATTTGAATTTTTTCCGTTCAAAAAAATGGTATGTGTGTGTGTGTAGGAAAGCCGTCTTAGGAAACCACATGAACATTTATGTATAAATATAGGAAGCCACAAGACATTAAATGTAGGAAACCACAAGGATTATTTTGTGAATTTCTTAAACTATAAGGACCTTTTTGCAATTTTTGAAAAGCACCTTAAACTACAAGGACTTTTTTGCAACTTTTGAAAACCACCAAAACGGTGCGTTTTGGTATTACAAATGTAGGTTATATAAATATAAATAACAATATGATTATAATAATGTTTAAAGTTTTATAAGTCTAAATATAATAAATATTATTTAAAAAAATAAGTTATACATTATATAAAAAATTTTAGTTATCAATCGTGATTCTCACCTTATTATCACTCATTGCTTCAGTCTGAGTTTATAAATGGAAAGAGTATCGTTGATAGCCAACTAAACAATAAAAATGTTGTCATTTTAAATATAGTTGGAACGAAATTGCTTTTGATATCGGAATCTAGATAAAAATAATGTGATCATAATGATATATTTGAATTTTTATAAAATATAGTATATCAAAGTTATAATAAAAAAGTAGAACAATTATATTTTATATATAAAATAAAAAATAAGTCAGCTGTTTATCTGTCTGTTTAATAAAATAGATCCATGGTAATAACTTTTATATTAGAATGTTGATAAAAACAATACGATCATAATGATATATATTCAAGTTTTTATAAAATACAATACATCAAAAGTTATTATAGAAAAACAGAAAAGTTATATATTATAATAAAGTGATAACATAAGTTAACTGGCTGCCTGTATCCTTTACTATTCATTCAACAATAACTTTCTTTCCTTCTAAATATATTGATTCATTGAAATATACATACATATATACATGCTATAACACCGTTGAAACACAACAAAATGTCACGTACAGATAGCAATAATGCATTTAATATCTATCACACAATGTCATAAGGTTAACATGCACTGTTAATTAAAAACTTTAATATAATACAAACAACTTTGTTTAGCTGATCACCCAAGCTGTACATATTTCCCAAAATCCAGATGCATAAAGTCTCCGAAAAACAGTATTATTAACATATAGATACTATGTCAAGTGAAATCTTCTATTAAATTAAAATTCTTAAATCAAGTTACTTTTTAGATATTATCATGGTTAGATTCATAAATCCCACAAAAACACAATAAATAATATTTAAAATATTTTTTGATTAATAATTATAATAACAACGATAATACTAATAATATACTTAAAAGTTATTAATGATTAGTCTTAATGATTTACTATTTTATTACCCGTGTATTACGCGGATATTTTTAATATATATAAAATATAATAAATGAAAAGGTAAATGTATAAATATTATTTTTTTAAACAAAAAGTATATAAGAATGATATTATTATATATTATGACCTATTAATATTATATATTTTTAAATATATATGAATAGTAATTATTTTCTTATATTTTTTAAACTTTTATTATATTATAATTAATAAGTTAGTAAAGTATTAGATTTTCTTTGATTTGATTTGAATTTAAAAATATATTATATTAGATTTGGATAAATATAATTTACATTTATTTATTATTTTTAAAATCTATAACTGTTACGTGTCGATTCATGATGATGACATGTGGTTTCACCAGAATTGAGTATAATTAGTCTTTCATTAGTGTTTATAGAATAGAGACATAAATTAACTATGATAAAATATATTAAATATAATTAGTATTAAAAGTTTGAATATTAATTTTTGTATTTAAAATATATATAGTTTTAAGAAAACAAATTTATTAAAGTTATCCGTATTAAGTAATAAACTAGTATCGAATATAACAATAAATATACTTATTGTTAAATTCATATTAAACATCCACATGTCAGTTTTATTTGGATAATAAGCTTGTAATGATATTTTGTACTTTTAAATAAATAAATATCAACGCAACAACATACGTTTAATTTTTCACAATATGACAATAAATATATTTTTATAAATATATGTTAAAAATCTTCATGATAATTTTATAATCATTATTGCTTTATATTTTGGCTTTAATGACTTATATTTAAAATAATGTTTCTAAACCGTTGCGATGCACGGGTTTAAAATAAACTTTTGTATATTAAAAAGGGCTTATTATGAAGAAAGCCGACATGTTTTTATAATTTTTACGTTTTCGTTCCTTCATGTTATTTTTTTAGCTAAATCTTCAAGTTTATTATTTCTTTTTGGTTTACTAGAAATTTGGCTATCAGAATCCGATTTTTCAGCTTCTAAAAGTCCAGTTTACCGATTATAACCGGACTCTAATAGTCAAATTTCATAAATAAAAAAAAAGTTAATTTGAGGACTAATCTAGAAAAAAATAATATGAAAACATGAAAATATGATAATAAAAAAAACATGTTATTTTTCTCATAAAACAAAAGTATATGGAAATTGGAAAATAATGTATAAAAAAGAACCCAAAAAAAAAGAACACAAAAGGTGCTGATTGCTGAATCACACTACTAGTAGCAATAGCAATAGCAATAGCAATAGCATGCATCTCTCTACTGCCTCTCTTTTCTTTCTCTAAAAAATCCTTCCATTTCTCTGTTTCTCATCACATCAATGGCTGCCGCTGCCACTAGCATCATGGTGTCAACAACCAACATTGCCACATCCTCTTCCGTACTTCCCTTCTTCAAACCTCATTCTTTAACCCTCTGCTTCAATAACACCACCAAATTTCTTTCCAAAAACAGGGCTTTCACCTGTTCCGCTCTTTACAGACCTCATGTTCACATCAAGCAGGAAGGACAACCCGAAACCCTAGATTACCGTCTTTTCTTCCTCGATAATTCTGGCAAAAAGGTTTTTTTTTTCCCCTTTCCACATTCATCTCTCCTGTTTTCCCTGATTAATGTTTGTGGGTTTTGGTTTACGGTGTTTTAGGTTTTGTTTCAATGCCAAACGTTGACGATGAGAAAATGTTTGAATATTGTATGATTGAAAATCGGTATGCTAGTTGTTGTTTTAGCGTTTGCGTTTACTCTGAATTGAATTGATTCCAGCCTTGAATTTGAAAAAAATAAAATAAAGCAGAGAATTACGTTTCGGATTTTTAGGTCAAATGGCTAATTTGTGACTTGTGAAATTGTTCTTAAGTTCTTGAAATTCCTAAGATTAACAAATTAGGGTAATGTGATTTGCCTTTTGGGAGTCTTGGGATTACTGCATTTTTATATTGTATTGGGCCAATGATGACAGAATATCTTTTTGGTGATGCTTGATTGTGAAACTATTCTTTAGGTTGATGATGATAATGTGATTCGGTTGTTTTAGGTTTCGCCGTGGCATGATATACCATTGCATGTGGGTGATGGATCATTCAATTTTATCGTTGAAATTCCCAAAGAATCAAGTGCAAAAATGGAGGTTGCTACCGATGAGATATTCACACCTATTAAGCAGGATACGAAGAAAGGGAAACTTAGATACTATCCGTAAGCCATTATGTTTTCCTGATGGTTATGTAGTTCATCATTCTTTTTTGGGTATTATATTTCATGCTCTCTTGCGCAAATGATAAGTAACTGAAAACTGATTGCATCGCTGATTGATAAGTGACTGACGCTGAATACTGATTACTGAATGAACAAGACTGTTCTTATTATAGCAAATCAAAAATGTAGATTAGGTTTCATCCTTAAAGAAAATTAAAGATAACAAACCAAAACACATGAATAAAATTGAATGGTAGATATGTAAATTTTAAAATTCATTCAATGATGTTCTTCACATAACCAAATTGAAACACATAGACCAGACGTTGAATCAAATTTTTATTTACAAAATTATACTTTTGGTTCTTGTGGTGTATTGAAAATTACATTTTTATAAATATTTATTAACAAAATTAAATTACAAAAGTGATATAGATGATGATTTTAACCGACTCAATAAGATGAGAGAGTAGGGAGTGTTTATTTTAGGTGCTCACTTATTCATGATAAGTAATAAAATTTAACTTACTCAATAAGTGCATAATAAGTAAAAAAAAACCACTTATCACTTAATTTATAAGAACACACTTATTGGGTATTTTCACTTACCGAATAAGTGAAATACCCATATAAGTACTTATTACACTAAAAAGAACAACCCCTAAGTCGGACAATTTTAAGGACTTTCCTTGCTCCCTTTTGTGTAATTTACTAGTGGAGAAACGTTTCCATTTTGAGGCATGTCATTTTAGTTGTGGTACTCCTTTTTGTGTCAAATTCAAGCAACATTGCATATAAATCATTACAAAATGATTCATTGCTTTGAAGAACAGTTCCACTTATTTGTCATTATTAAAGGTGATCTTGTACATTTGTCTGATTGTTGATCTGTTTTATAGAATGTCTAGCAGAGTCATACAACTCATTAAGGAACCATAACCACATCTTGGTTTTCCTCATGCATATAAATGGGACCTAGAAAATCAAAATGTTAATGCGTTTAGTTAACGAAAACTAGTCATTTTTCAATTTCAGTTTTCAAGTTATAGTTTTTAGAAAAAAACAAGGGTTTTTATGAAAAGTGAAAACTTATTTAGATGATAAAGTCTTAGTTTTAAGAAAAATAAGACGAGTGATTATAAAATAAGAAAAATAAGATAGGTGATAGAAAAGTAAAAGAGAGAAAAAGAGTATTATAAAGAAATATAGAGTAAGTAATATAAAAGTAAGAGAGAGAATATGAAAAGTGGTATTTTAAAAAGTAAAATGAAAATTTATGAAATTGTTGTTAAGTAAACAAGTTTTCATTTTTTTTTGAAAAGTGAGATGGAAAATTTGGAATTTTTCGGTAACTAAACGCACAGAGGTGCATCTTCAATGTTAGCTTTGAAATTTCATTTTACATCTGAATTTTATCCGTATTGTATTTAGGATGTAATTAAATCAACATTTAACTTCCCTAGTCTTTATTACCATATGCTGTTGTATTGATATTTGTACAAAAGTGTCATCGATGTCATCATGCCTCTTTCCAATTGCCAGCATTCTTTTCAGTTTTCACTTCCAAAAACTCTAGTCCTATGTTTCATGTTTGATGTTTCCCAGGTACAATATTAACTGGAATTACGGGTTGTTGCCACAAACATGGGAAGATCCAGCATTTGCAAACCCTGAGGTTGATGGAGCATTTGGAGACAATGATCCAGGTACAACATATTTCGGTTGGGATCGATCTGCTGGAAATAATTAAAATGTTGAATTACATCGAATATGCCAGATTCATTTAATTGGTTATCTTTGTGATATCCTCAGTTGATGTTGTTGAAATTGGTGAAACTCGTGGGAAAATCGGCCAACTTATGAAGGTCAAACCGTTGGGTTGTCTAGCTATGATCGATGAAGGAGAACTTGATTGGAAAATCGTGGCAATCTCATTGGATGATCCAAAGGCTTCACTTGTTGATGATGTTGAGAAGCATTTTCCGGTTTGTACTTCTCCAACTAATCATGGACATAGATTGATAATCTTTGATGATAAAAAAAATTTGGATGATTAGAGCGACTTTTAGGCTTTGTATGTAATTTCGTTTGTCCTATCTATGTTTTGTTAAAAGTATACGATTAAACTCACTACAAAAAGAGTCCACATAAATCGTAAACTTACAACATTCGAAAGTAGCAGGGATTGTCATTTAGTTGTTTATTAGAAACTGATTATTACTTTGGGATTAATTAATCAATTATTTTTCTTTAGGGCACTCTTTTACTGCAATCAGAGACTGGTTCAGAGACTACAAGATCCCTGATGGAAAACCTGCCAACAAGTTTGGTCTTGGCAACAAAGCAGCTAATAAGGTACGTTTTTACGGCTTGGGTGGGATATTAGGACGTTTGGTTCGCGGATTTCCTGGATTTACTAGGATTTGCATTAAAAATTCTATGTTTGGTTCGCAGATTTCAGTATGGATTTAAAATCCCAGGATTTTTCTTTGTTATTTAAAAAAAACCCATCCTTCCCCTTAGGATTTTAAATTCCAGTTACCTTGCATTCTTCAGATTAGCAAATTTTTTCTGTAAGATAATGGGGATTCTTTGACAAAATCCTGACAATTGCAAATCCTTTGACAAAATGCAAATTCCAAAGAAAAAAAATCTGCGAACCAAACGCCCCCTTAAGGTTACAGATGTAAAACTAGTCATGTTAAAGTAGTTATAAACCCGAACACACATTCAAACCTTTCTGATATTATTTTTTCATTACCTTCAGTACACTGGTTGATGATGGTAGTTTGTTTCTAAGTGCTGATTTAACTTTGAAATGAATAACAGGATTATGCTCTAAAAGTGATAACCGAGACGAATGAGTCATGGGCTAAACTCGTCAAGAGATCAACCCCAGCTGGGGAGCTTTCGCTTGTGTAGATGCAAATTCTTATAAGTTATATTTGCCAGGCTCTTGTATTTTATGAGTCAGAAACCTTCTTTTGCTGGAGACGATTTATGCAATTTTTTTTACAGTAGTGTCGAACGGCAACTTGAATTTTCAAACAATCGGAGATGTATTAGAACTCATAACATAAATCTATTCAATCACATGAATTTAAATTGAATATCATATGAATTCAAGAGCTACATGACACACATTACAACTACGAGTTTATGAAATGGTTCTGTTTACCTGAGCTACAGCGCTCAAACTTGTACGTCTGTCAGAAGTTGTAACGTTCTTTTGTATGTCATGCTATCTCGGTTTAGTTATTTCGCTTCAGAAGAATGCCGTTGTATGGTTTACAACATATAACTATGGTCTCAATATTGAGGATGTAGCTGGAGAGCTTTCTGCATCCATAACATGAGATTGAAACTAAAAGAAGAGTCGGATGAAGTTGCCAAGTTCATGGTTCGGCAGAAGCAGAGCAGTTGTTTAGGCCATTTTATCTTCTGGTAAAGGTGACTGCTTAACCATGGTTTCTGGATTCTCGTTATATCTATCGACTCCATGAAGAAAGATACCTGCATAAACAAAAGACTCCAAATATGAAATTGTAAAACGTCTAGTTACGGAAAGTACCAGGTTTGATTCGATTCGAGGACTCAGACCCAGGGGGTTAGGGCATCATACCTATAAACCATATTCCAGATGCCAAAAACAGTATTGAAGTCAAGATCAAAGCACTTGTTCTCCAGTTTTCTATTCTGTCCTGCATTGCATGTAAAAAATGAGTTATTTTCACATATCTTACCTTAGGATATTCACAAACTCATGTTTCCTGATCATGAATATCTAACTTTTTTTTTTTGGTGAATAGTTAGGAAATCATAAACAAATATTGCAAAAATTTGTTACTTCTTTGGGTTAAAGATCCTAGAATAGCAATATACTTCCACAAATGTTCCGCTTTATGCTACACACTTTTTTGGTACACTTGCCTTTTGAAAAACTATTTTAACCTGGTAATTCAATATATGTTTTGGGTGGGGGGGGGGGGGGGGGGTAGTAGTGCTGTTTTTAGTTTAGTGACTTGGAATGCAAAGAAACAATTGTAAAAGATACAAATGTGAAAGTACGTTACTATTCTATGACATTAACCCTTCGTATTCACCATTCTAACATAAAGATATAAAAACCTTCAACCATCGATAACAAATAAATCATGAAAACTGTTTGATAAATGGAGAAATGGAACAGAAAAAACCTGCAAAACTCCAACAAGTGGAGAGGAAGGCACATCTCCAAAGATATGAATGGATACAGTAGAAACGGCCATAGCCATCGGTCGCAAGCTTGGTTTAACAGCATGGATAGACACAAAATTTACAGGACCCTGCAGCCATAATACTTGTTTTTTATTCTGAACACCTAAACTTCATATCCAGGCTTCACGAAAGTAATCCATCATAATAATAATAGAGCAAATGTCAAACCAATATTTTATCTAAATTTTGTAAAAGTGCAAGTTAAGAACACTTGGTATTGAAACTTGAAAGATGTACATAATTGATATCAAGGAACGTGTGCGTTGACTATCTACAGCAAAGTGCCAAAATGTGCATCGATAAAAAGTTACCTGAGTGGCAAACACAAGTATCTCCCCGATTAGAAAGATAACGACGAAAGCATACATGTCCTTGAAACAAAAGGCACTAAAGCAAAATACTGCGCCGAAAAATGTTGCAGTGGAAAGAAGCTGCAAAGTATAAACAGAATTTAATCAACAAAAAAAAAGGCATACATCCCTCTATTCTAATGAAAGAAAATGATTTTTTTATTACATCTTGTTCAGATTATTGTCTAGATGGTTTCAAGATATTAATAACAAGCAGGATTAGTTTGTCATTCCCTATTATTGGGTTCGATATTTTGTCATTTTTGTGATGGTTTTTCTATGAAGACTAGGATCTTGATTGTTGAAAGATCATTTTAAAAATTCATCCATCTTCATTAAACTTTGTCATATCTTAAAACCAATATAAGGCATCTCTCTTAAAGGAATCAAGGAACTGGAAGATCAAAACATGATGGTCTGATGGACCAAACTCAGTAAGGGTTTGTTTGTTTACTTCTTAATGGAATCATTAAGAAGTCATTCAAAGGTAAAATGATCCATAATATTCTATGAATAATGTGTACCTTGAATGCATTGGGGATTGTGGAACTAAGACGATCAAGGACAAAACCTCCTGCCAATGTCCCCACGATTCCACTAATGATCGTGATTCCTCCAAACATCATGTCAGCATCAGTCTATAAAAGATGAAGATTCAGATGGAAATTTAGTCAGCTAAAGCTTTTAGTTTCTTGAAAACTTCCTACTTACCATACGATATATGCTATACCCAGCCTTTGGTCCCCAATATGAATAAGCACCTATGACAAAATTGTATGTAATATAACCTACAAAAACCATCCAAAAGTAGAAAAGTTAGTATGTAGTATAGTAAGATCACAAGAGTATCCCAGTTGGAGTGTGGTAGGTACATCAGAGCATTTCTTCACAAGTTCCTCTAGAAAAGATTGCATGAAATCGTTACCTAAAACATTTACTACATATACTTTCTCAAGCAGAAGAGCTTCCATATCTTGGTAGAAGATAGAAAACTGATTAGAACCAGACCTGCAACAAAATGTAATCACCCGCAGAAATAGTTTTAAAAGGTGAACTCCTCAAATTTAGACATCATTGGTTTAATAGAAGCCAATTCATTATATGGTTTTTATTCGAAAACAAACCTGAGAGATTTCTCTGAGTTATTATTATTAAACTTTTCATTTGAAGGCTCTGAGACATCTTTATCATTTGACATACCTGCAAAATTACAAATTATGGGCCAAAAAGGCAAAAGGGCACTTCACAAAAGCTATTTAGAAAGAATCTAAAAGGGAAGACAGATTATAATTATGATCTGATATTGTGGTTATGGGTTCTACTTCTACCACTCACTTACATTCTCTATATCTCCAAGAAAAATAGAAAACTAAATTAAAGCACAGATAAATATGCAACTTTTTGTGTTTATAAAATCTTCTTTGCAGCACCATGAATGATGTTTTTAACTATGCAAGAGAATATGTATTAACAAATTGCAAATTTGTTCACATAATGACACCACATTAAGCAAATGTACCTTTGAGTTTCAAAGGTTTCATTACAAAACCCAAGATAACAAAAGGCACCATCAGAACTGCCTCACCAAAAAACGCGTAACGCCAGCCGTACCCATCTCCGACCTGAAACCAGATAAGATCACCAGCCATTAGGCTGCCCCTTGGGGCAAAGTTGAAGGAATGCAGCCTATGACATATGTAAATTATTCACTACCAATCCTCCGTAAACATAGCCAAGAGCAACCCCAGTAGGTATACACATGTAAAATATTCCCAGCCATGCTGATTTCTGAGATGAAAAATGGATAAAACTTCAGCAACTGGGATGCAAATAAGGAATCTAAATGCAATCTTAGGTCAACATATCAAACTAAAGAATTCGAAGTGATATTGATGAATCAAGTATATAAAAGGTTGAGCACATCGGCAACTGGAAAGAGCAAGTGCAATAAGGATCACAGAAAGATGATGGTGTCGTGGCCAGTGAGGATAGCAACCTGAGACTCTGGAGCGTTTTCGTCAATGAAAGGAGCTGCAAGACTTATAAAAGAAGCTTCACCAACACCAACTAGCCTGAAAATGTCGAAGTTTTTCATCAAAATAAGCAAAGACAAGTCACACGTTATCAATTTTCAGGTGTTTGAGTTGGTTTCCTCACATTCGGCAGACTGTAATCGACCAAAACCCAACTGAAACTCCACAACCGATTGCAGCTAAAGTCCAAACTGACAACCCGACTGCAATAAGCCTAAATGGATTGATGCTGCTCATGAAACAAGCACCAAAACACACTTCAATAGGACAAGAACATTGCTTGTTACAAAAAGATTATCTCTAACAAAAATGTGAAAGGCTTATATGTGCTTATTGCATTTGAATAAATAATGATTATGTCAAGTTATATTTGCCTTAGGAAACCTATTTCTTACAAAACAAACAGGAAACTGACCATAAAGACTTAGCTTACACATAATAATAAATTTTGTTAGGTGTTTTCAATCATAGGTATTTACTTTCACAAGTGCTCAAGATTTGAATTTGATATCTTGAGAATGTTAATGTAAATCTTTGATCCAGAAGCAATATGTCAATACAGCTGGAAGGGTCATGGTTCCCCAGCATTGTTGACCATTTTAGTCACTTAACTTAAACCTAAAGGGTAGGAACCAATGATTGCACAACACACACACACATGTTACCTCTTGGCCATGGATGCAAAAACTGGAGAAGCCAGAAGAAGTCCAACCATAAAAGCAGAAGATAGAACACCATCCTCAGCATTGCTCAATTTAAACTCGCCCCTGCAGAATTACCCAAAAAAGTAATAACACTGGTAGAAATTATTTCTTGATATCAATTCCTCTTAAAGTACTCATTTTTAGCTATTTTGTCCATATCAAGTGTCAACAGAAAGCCAATAAGCATTAAAATGAAGCACATAAAGGAAATTTTCAATAGTAATATACTTCCAAGAGTGAATCTAGAATTAAAAGAACTAAGACTTACTGAATTCCAGTACCACCTTTACATACTCCGTTTGCATTGCAATTAAGTGGATCTCCATTTACACCCGTACTTGCAATTACTCCACGATCCAAATAAGTTATCAAGTTGATCACACAAAATAGTACAAGCAACCTGTGAATACATAATCAAGCACCCCACATCTTTAGCTCATACTTACAATAGAAATACATATTGCAAAAATTATTTTATGACACACACACCCAAAACTATATCACAAGAATAGAATCTATTTCAGTTCATGCCAATTTCAACCTTCTGTGATTCATATGGTTAAGCTTGGTGGCTGAGTTTTTTTTTCATCAAACACCTTCTATGCAACAGCTCCTCAAACCCGGTTAATCTTGATGCAGACGATTATGAGGCAAGAGATGAAATCTACCTCAAATACAGAAATCTTATTCTACGTGCTTCCCTTTAATTCTTATCGATTAGCAATTTAGCATAAAAACAACACTAGATTCACACTATGAAACGTCTGAATATGATCAAACCTCAATAAACACAAATGGTACCCAAAATTGAAATCTATTTCAACCAAAAGAACACAAAGAGATCAAGATCTGTGAATTCCCGCGTTTTTAGCTACGTTTTTTATTCTCGAACAAATGCTGTACAAAGAAAAACAAAAACAAAATGGCTACCTCTTAGGGGTGAACCAAGAAGTTGAAGACTGCAATGAATCAGTTGTATCTTCCACGATTTCATCATCAAATGGATTCTTCCCATCAGCCTCATCACCAAATGGATTCTTCCCTTCGACTTCATCATCAAATGGATTCTTGCCTTCATTTTTTACCTGATTGTCGGATCCTTCCTCTGCAACACCCATGTCATGTGATTCTGCACAGAACGTTTTCAGTGAAAGTTTGTTGTTGAAGAGACTTCCAAACTTTTTTCTTGTCCCAGATGAAATCCATCACACACCCTTTTGTTATAATGTCAACAGGTGTCAGATTTCTATCTCATTTTTGCTCAATTTATTTTGGCTTATGTTCTTAAGGGTGTTCCGTGACTCTCTCTGGATTTCTTTCTCAAACTTGCTAATTTCGAAGTTTGACGACAATTACAGTTTCTACCCATCCAGTCTTTTTCAATTTTCACAATTGATACCACAAAAAATATTATATGCAAGTTTCACCCCTCTGTATTTGGCTTTAAGATGTATTTATTTTATGAGTTTTAAAAATGAATGCATTTGGTTAAGTGATCAAGCCAAATATATGAATATTACTATCAAAGCCAAATATTCAATGATTCATTAAATTGATTCTGATTTAATTTAAATTTTGAATTTTTTTTCCTAAGTGAGTTAAAAGGTCAACATGGACCAAGAGTTTCTTACTGTTTATATGATTCGTGTAATGTAATTTAAATGAATTAACATTTTAAACTAAGAAAAACCTAATGACTAGAATTTAAATTTTAATTCATTCTACTTTAATTATGTAAGTCACAATCATCCTTAATATGTTAATAGTAAGTAGACCTTCTTTCAAAAATATAATAGTAGACCTGAAATTGAAACTCGAGAATTCATCTTTTAATTTTTTTTAATGTTGGTAGAGCATCACTAAATTCATGAATCTAACCAAATTGAAAGAAAAACTCTAGTTTGGTTAAGCCGACCAAATATATAAAATGAATTAGGTAACTATAACTTCAAAATGGTTCATTGAATTTTCAGTTCAATTTTGGTTTTTCAACACCCCTAAAACCCTTGCATCACCAACTTTTAACTAGCTGAATACCCGTGCGTTGCTCGGGTGATGTGTATGAAATTAATATTTATAATTAATTTTTTTTGAACGGCAAATTAACCTACTCCTATTCCTAAACTACCATTTTGCCCCAAATGGGACTTCAGAAATTACTTTCACTGCCTAAATTTCAACTTGTCTCCGACGATAGTTGAACCCGTGACCCAACACTTACACGTCACATCTCATATCAAATGGACTAAACCCCATTGGTTTTTGTAATTAATTGATGACACAAAAAAATTATTTTTTTAAGAAAACTATACATTGTTTGCGTAGAAAATGTTGGTTATATTAATCATGAATATTAATTATTACACATAATTATATTTGAAGTTTATAAATATCTAGTTTAATACATGTGAGTTGATCAAAATACTGATTTTAGTTAAAAAAATCGTTTATAAGAATGAAGTACATAGGAAAAAAAATAATAATAATTTACAATAAAATAAAAACCCATCATTTTTCCATCAACTAATATACAAACACGTATTTGCAAAGTACTACTTACAATATCGTCTAACATAATTTTATAATAACAATTTATTTAAACCAATTAATAAAATGTTATCAAACAAAAACAGTTATCATAAAAAAAATTTACTAAATCTAAATAAAATCACGTTGAACAATTTAAAAGGCAAATGACATATCTCATTGGCTAAAAAATTTATTTAAAACATTATCGCTTCATTATTAACAGAGATCTTCATTATTCTTCATGGTATACTTAAAAAATATTAAAATATGTGTAATTTTGAAACATTAATACATAAACAACACAACATTATGAGAAGCTTTAAATGTAAAAAAAGTATATCAACGCGATGTTTTTTCTGATGTTTGAATTAGGGATGACACAATTTTGACCCAACGCACGGGATGATAAAAATGGCTCGTAGTAAAGAAAGTAAGCTAGCACATAATTTTTTCTAAATAATAAATGTCATATGTTTACATATTTTATAATATATGCTGATTAAAAAACTACTTTTATATGTTTTATCTGCCGTATTTTATATGTTTATTAAACCGAATCATCAATAAAATTTAAATCTAAATGTAAATGTTATATATATTTAATAAATTTTTTTCCATTTGCTTATAAATTTATTAAATAAACATTATATAAAATTATTAAATTTTAAAAAAAGTAAACAAACGGTATATAAAAAAATATTTCATAATATTTTGTTTATTATAATAAAATATAAAATATTGTTTTATCTATAAACTAAAATTTTAATTAAAATATATCTATTTATAAATGAAAATTTTAGAATAATCAAATATTTATATCTGTTTTATAAAACTATGATAATAATAATTTTGAATGATTAATGTTTAGTTGTAATTTGTATATGTAGATAAATATCTCATTATTTTATGCAAGTTTGTTAGTATCGATAGGATTGTTAATGTTATCCCATTATTTTCTGAATTTTAACAAATTATATTGCGCCAAATCACCGTCCTTAATTTTCTGAATTTTAACCAATCATATTGTGTCTAATAAGCCTTAATTTTCTGAATTTTAACCACTAATATTGCGTTACGTGAGCATTTTTTCTCTCTGCTCCGTCGGCAATATATATATATAATTACATGATAATTTATGATTATATATAATTTCATAATGCATTCGAAAGAACTCAAAAGAAACAATGTTTGAAGTTAACGTATAGACAATTTATAATTGACTACACTTCATCCATTCGTTGTTTTCAAGTTAATTGAAAAGTAGTTGATTGTTTGAAAGTTATTAATGTAGCATGGCCAATAATAATTAACAAATTAATGGTATTAATACTATCGAGAAAACAAAATGCATAGTAGAGTGATATTCATCAATTGATAGAAGTAAAAGGGCCATTTAGAGGCTAAAGTAAAAGTGGATGGACCATACCATTACATGTAAAATAATTAGAGGCAAATTGCCGTTGTAAATGGCACCTCAAGAAAAAGCGCGCAAATTCCATTCCTCAAATAGAGGCCAATCCCATATCCAATAAAAAATAAATCAAAACCACGAGACAAATGACAAAATAGGACACCATCTCCCAAATCACGATCACTTTTTAAATTGGCACTCTTGGCTGTAGCTTCGAGTGAGATGTAACTTTTAATAGCTGATGTTTTCATAGCTATAGATTTTTAAAAAAATTAGAATTCTTTAGTTTTTTATAAATGTATTTGGTAAATTAGTTATATTTTTTTTAGTAATAAATGATATTAAAATTAATTCTAGTTTGTAGTTTATAACTATTATGAGAGTAAAAAGGTAAATTTGTTAGACAAAAAGCTTAAGCTTATTTTGAAAGTTACTTCAAGTAGCTTTTCGTGAAACCACTTTCGAAAGCTTTCATTTTTTAACTAAAAGCTCAAGCTCCTATCGTCCAAATGAAGCTTTTTGAGCTTTATCATTCAAAAATCAAATGTTGATGCTCTTTGAAGTAGGGTTGTTCATGGAAGGTTAACCGAACTGAACTTGGGTTTTGAATGGTTAACCGAAAAATCGGTTCAACAAAATCCTAAACCAAAACCGAAAATCCTGATTAACCGGTTTTCGGTTAACCTACTTTTTCGATTTGGTTTTTTAGGTTAATCGTTACTTTTAGAAAACTTTAACTAAGTCTGTAATTAACTTTCGAAAATCCGACATATTGACGATACAGAACGAGTAGGGTGTAATCGAGCCTAGTTGGCGAGTTGAATCGAGTATCATCAAGCTCGAGCTTGAACTCAACACTAAAACTCGAGCTCGATTGAGCCTAAGTTTTGGAACTTGAGCTCGGCTCGATAAGCTACTCGACGTTATCAGCCTCAGCTCGACTCGATTAAATTCAGGATAAAAGAAATCAAAATATAAATACAAAAGATTTAATCTAATTTTTTTAGGTTTAGGGTTATATACTTTGATTTATATAGTAGTAATAAAAATATAATATTATAAATTTGAAAGGTAAAAATGTAAACATGTAAACTTATGCTCGATTAGGCTTGCGAGCCTATCGAATAGACTATTTTAATACTCAAGCTCGACTTGATTGCTACTTGAGTAGCTTGAGCTCGGCTCGATTAACATCGAGTCGATTTTGAGTTTTTTACGAGTCAACCCCAAGTAGCTCATGAGTTATCTTGTATCGTTTATACCCCTAGGTGCGAGATTAGAAGTTTCAACGTCATAAAAGACTAAGAGTTCAACAGTTCAGTCCAAAACTTTCGTCACATGATTTATATTAACAATATGACATTGAGACGTGGACTGAACAAAAAATCAAGTCATGAAGTGGATCAAGTTGTGAGTCGTGAAGCTGATTAAGCCGCGAACTACTGAACTCGTGAGCAACTAAGCACCAAGCAGTGAGCACTAAAGCAAAATTGCTAAAACAACAGGAGTTCAACGCGGAAAAAAGATCACTAAAGCAAAATCGTGGAAATCATATTTTGATTTTTAAGGGAGGCTAGAACTAGAAGTCCCCTGGAACCATGAACTTTAGGACATAATTAAAGAAATCATGCTAGTTTACACCGTAGCCTAATTGTCATTATTTAGGGTTTCTTATTGTTTATTTGTTTAGGCTTAATTTTAGTTTACATACTTATGGTCTTTTTTTGGGTTTATGGCCCATTATTAAAAATATTGATTTTTTGGTTAACCCGTCCAAAGCCAAATATGTGAACCGTAACAAAACCAAAAAATTAAAGATTTTTCTGGTTTGGTTAATCGATCTGAGGCATGCGGATAATTACGGTTTAGTTAACCTGTAATCCGAAACTCGGTTTTTCGGTTTAGGAATTTTCAGAACACCCTTGCCTAAAAGCTCATTGCCAAACACACCATAATGTGCGTTATTTTGTGTAACTTAAAAATACTTTCTGACAAAAAGGCTGTCGCATCTGTATTTTATACCTTCCAGTTCGATATTATTACCGTGACTGATTTGATTTGAAAATTATGTTACCTTAATAGACAAATAAAAATAATATGTTATCTAAATTTAAAAAAAAAAAACAACAGATTACCATACAACATAATTAACCCAAACATAAAAACAATATCATGCAGATATCATTTAATCCAAACACATACATCATTTATCCATACAACATTTTAATGAGACAATATTTAATCAATAAAATTGTCTCATATTCTGATACATAAAAATCCCATTTAGATGATTAATTTGTTTATGGCAATCAAAACTCATCCGAACGACACTCAAGTAAATTTTAGTAGAGTAGTTGTTAGAAAATCAGAGGGTTTCAAATACTTGAAAATATGAGAGTCGCGATAAACACTTTCAGATTTAAGTATTTCGATGATACTCTCGAAATCTCAATCGGATAAAACTCAGAGAATCGAACAGAGAATGTTGATATTCTTATGATTTTTGTACCGCACCTTTTCTGACAAAAACTGCACGAATTAATTTGGCGGGTATTGCCAAAATTAGCCAACCGCCAATATAGCTGTTGCAACCACCAAAATAACGTGATTTCTAAAATGGGTCAAAAACCGTATTTTAAGAATTTTGTAGCAAATTTTTATAAAGCAACACCAGGGGCTCTGCCCCATGGACCCCACCACCAGGGGCAGCCACCCCCGGAACCTCGCTACCGAGGGCGCTGCCACGAATCCTCGGTAATTAATCTTAAATAATTTAATGAAGTATGCACTTCGCGCCATCCTAACTCGTGTAATAGTTAGAGTTTTTAGCCAAATAATAGTACTTTTAAAAAATATTTACCAAAACATAGTACTTTAGGTTTTATTTACTAAAACATGATAGTTTTGCTTTTAACCCATTTTTTATAAATGGTTCTTCTTTTTCTTCTTTTTATTTTTTTAACTTAATACAATTTTCAAAATAATTTTTTTTCACTCGATTCTTTTTTTACTCACTATAAATTTCATCAAGAAAATTTGACATAAAATCATACAATTTTCATTGATGTACGATTGAGTAAAAAAAAAATCATAAAATCAATTCTTAATTTCAATCCATTATTTAATTAGTAGCTTGCTAGTAGTAGATTATTTTGAAAATTAAAATTGATGGATTCATGTATGTCATTTGGTTGACACATAAAAGTATTTTTTCACTCTATTCTTTTTTTTACTCACTTTGACATAAAATCATGCATTATGTACGATTATATGGTTTTATTTGTATTGATAAAGTTAGTTTTCTAATATGAACCAATTGTATGATTTTTAAATTTAGTTGTTTTGATCGATTAATTGAAAAAAATTGTTATTTGTCTCTGTTGGTTAAAATTGAACATTGATCTTTGTAATTTAGTTTGTAGTGGGTAGAAAAAGAATCAGTTTGAAAAACAAAAATTTTGAAAACAATTCTTTTTTTAAAAAAAAATTGAGTAAAAAAAAAAAGAAAGATCATTTAAAAAAAATTAAGACGACCATTTTTGGATAAAAGATTTGAATAAAAAAAGGTTAGGTGTAAACCATCATTCTTTATTAGGCTTAAAACCAAAAACTATTATCTTTTAGTAAATAAAATTAAAACTACTGCTATTTGGGAAATAAATATTCCAAATACAAGGGTTTAGTAAAAAACTCGTAATAGTTATTAAGATTATGTTGGTCAACAAGTTTATCTCATTACACTTTTAAGTATATTTGTGACGAATCACCAACAATGGTAATATTAGATATAAATAATAATTATTATCTTTATTTATAACTAGTTTTTGACCCACGTAATACGTGGATATTTTTAATAAAATTTATTTATATAAAATGTATATAAGTAAAATACATAACTATTAATTATTTAAAATAAGGGTTTAATATGAAAAAAAAAACCAACATGTTTTTCATGTTTTTACAGTTTAATCTCTCCATGTTATTTTTTACCAATAAAATCCTTAAGTTATATATTTGTTTGTGATTTTTGGAATTTTTCTTCATTTTTTCAAAAAAGTTCTCGAGTTTGTGGACTTTTCGGAGAAAAATAGTGAAAACTTGTTGGTTTGTTGTGGAAAATATCAGGGTTGATTACGAAAAAACAATTTTTTTTTCCGAAAACCGGATTGAAAACAATATCTTGAGAACTTTCTTAGGAAAAAAAATAATACGGAGGGACTAAATCGTAAAAAACATGAAAACATGTTGGTATTATTCATAGTAAACCCTTAAAATAATATAAGTTTACTATTATTATTGGTCAATAATTTTTTTAAAAGTTTATTTTTAATTTACTATATTTTATTTGATATAAATTGAAATTTTAGTTTATATGTTATATAATACTTATATATTTTATTATAAATTAATATGTATAGACTAAAAATAATAAAGTTGTTTATCTTTTTAAAAGTAATAAGTGTACTTATCTTTTATTGTAGATTAAAAATAATAAAATGTATTTATCTTTTTTTATAATAATATGTTGTATTAATTTTTTATCTTTTATATTTTATAATAATATGTTGTATTAATTTTTTTCCGATGAAATGTGGAGGTGACACGTGACATTTGGTGTTACATACTTACATGAGTATTTAAAAAAAAACTAATTATTTTTTTGTGAATATAAACTTATAAAAGATACACAATTGTTATATGTATGTTATATAAACTTATATCTAGTTTAACCCAATGAACTTTTGTCAATTTCTCGATTAAGTCCTTAAACTTTTTTTACAATTGTTTAAATCATTTTTCTTTTTTATTTTTTCAAATTCAGCCATTTTACCTATCATAACAGGTTACTCGTTGAGATGGCAATGACATGTATTTTTTTTGCTTATGCGGCAATGACATGCTAATTACATGGTTCATTTGTTATTATCAAATTAAACGACTTAAAGATGATAAATTTGTAAATCGACTTAAAGATGATAAATATGTAATTACTAAATGAATGTGCAAGAAGTTTCAGGCACACTTTTCTTCTTGTCACTTCTTCGCCGTCGAACGAAACCATGATCTTCTTCGCCTTACCCCTCATGTCTTCGATTTGTTGAACATCCGGTGAATCCCTTCTAGACGAGATGATCTCCGGCGTCTCATCCCCCCCGATTGATTTCGCCGTAAATGTGAGCAATTATTGTATCATTTCCTGTATATCGTCATCTCCGGTTGATGAATCGATTTTGATTTTGATGAAATCATCTATCATCTTCGTCTCCGGTTAGATTAGTTAGATATCGTGTACCAGTTAGATATCATGTTGCCATGTTTTCGAACCCAACTTTGGAAGATTCTTCCATTTTGTTCCACCTTTGTCTAGATTTAATGTTTGAACCTGATTTTCATGTTTGAATGTGGTACCGATTTGGGTTAAATGTATAATACTGAAACTTGGTTTCACTCATCATATATGTGCTAATGTTTGATTTTTCGACTTGGTTTGATTTGGTTCTGAATGAGGTTTATGTGTTTCAGATTGTGCTCTTTTTATTGTTCTTGCATATTTGTTCTTGTTCTTGTGTTTTGTTATTACAGATTTCTTCTTCAAAGTGTGTTTTTGTTTGAGTTGTGTTCTTGTTCTTCCATATATGGCTATCAATTACTGTTTGAGTTTGAAAAATTGGTGTGTTTAATCGATTTTGGTTGTTTGGAAATAGATTCAAAGGTTAGACGGAGATGGTTGTGATCGACGTGGTTTGGCCAAATGTGTTGAGAATTTTCAGAGTTAGCAAATCTGGATAATATGAAATGGATTCATTTTACTATTACAATTACCAAGAATTTAGTTTTAATTCCTTTTATGCTTGAAATAATTTATTTTTAATTTATTTATAATTCTAGTCAACAGAAGTGTAACCGGTCAAACCGGTTGCCGGTAAAAAATAAGGGACAAAAATAGTAAAAGTAGAAGTTTAAGGGTTAAAGTTAATATCAAAATAAAGATAGATGATTTATACGCTCGCAAAAAGAGTTTAGGGACTTTATCAATAAATTGAGAAAAATTTATTGGGTTAAATCAATATTAACCCAAACATTTATAATGTTTCTCAACTATACCATATTGTATACTATGAATGTAGAATGTCATAAAAAAATTTCCATAAACTTTTAACACAAACTTAAATTTATTCTTTTATACGCATGTGATATTAGTTCAATACTTGATTTAAATTTAGACGTATAAACATTAAACTCGTCCAAACATAAATTTCAAAAGAATCTATTATTATCTAATTATTAATACAATAAGATCAATTATTATTTTTTTCTAAATAAGAAAAACTCAAAATATGTAATCTAAATACAGTTTATAAAAAGAACATAAATACTAACCTTTAATTAAATTATTTAATGTACAATTTAACCGTTGAATATATTGTACTAAACATGAATTCTCAAATTACAATTCATGGATTATAATTGATTTCTTTATACTGAAAAGATATCATATTTGTAAGATAATAATTTTATATGTTTTAATTATAATTTAATTAAAATATCAATTTTTTATATCTTAAATGTAAATTTAGATTAGTATTAGAATGTTTAAAGGATTTCTTTTTTTAATTACATGGATAAAATAAGAAAGTATTTGAATTAGATTTGATATTTTTTAAACAATAAATTAGTTAAATTAGAAATCTAATTATGGAAAAAATGCGAGAAATCAAAAATTTAGATGAATGTGGTGATGACACGTGGCATAAAAATGTTTTCTTTTATTAATATATATAGATATAGATGTAAAATAAAGATCATAAAAGAATATAATAATAATGATAATAATAGTTATAATAATATAATAAAAGGTAGGCAATCGGAGTCAAGTCAAGGATTGGAAGTAGCCGATACTCCGATAGTGGTGTGAACAGTCAGCGGCTAATAGTCAACTGTCAAACTTGGCTAATATACCGAATTTTCTTGGGAAAAATCAGATGAAAACGTCGTATCATGGTAAATACCGAATTTTCTTTAAGAAAAAAAATAAAATTTGAATTTGGTAACGTAAAATCTTTTGTAACAAAAATGCATTAAAATGACGTAAATGTTGGGTATCACGTAAATACAGTAACGTAAAGTATTGTTATTTTAGTAATTAACCTATTTTTTTAATATAATTTTAAAAAGGGTAGTCCAAATAATTTGATATTCACTCCCAAGCCTGTCGTCAATCCATCTTCAGTCTTCACGCCGCAGGCCAGCAGCCACGCACCACGCACCGCTCCGGCCAGCGAGCCAGCAGACGGATCGATCCAGTCATCGTTCGGTCTCTCTTGGTCACATAAATATTCAAGAAGGTCCATTCTTCAGCGATTCATATCGAAAGAGTGAGATCAATTCCTTTTAAATTACTGTTTTTCTTTCAATAAAATCTTTCCTTTTCCATTTCTTTTGTTCAATTGAAGTCTTTTCGTTTTACAGTAGCAGATATCCATGGCGTCAGCTCCAAAAAAGTTCGTATTCGATGATGTATCCACACATAACAAAACCAAGGACTGCTGGCTTATAATCGATGGAAAGGTCAGATGTTTTCTGATTTGAATTTGATTTTGCTGATTACCTTCATCAATTTAAAGTTTTTGTAATTCGATTGTGCTTTGGTAGCTTGATACAATCTGATCTTTATTGCACGACGCCGTAATCGTAAAGTCAATGTAGGTTTTACAGTTAATTTTCAATGAACTATAGTCATGGTCAAGATTCAAGAACACTACTTGGTTTTGAAGTTTTTTACTTTTATTTTCAAGAACAGTTAATTGGTGCTACTTTTGTTATTCTTGCTGCTGCGGGTAACAGATAAAATTTATTGAAAAGATTTATGATCCAATTATTCCATTTTGTGGTTCTTTGAAGTTTTTCAATTAGATATGGTTTTAACAAAGAAAACCTGAGTGACTTCCCAAGAAGCTTGCATTTAAGCCGATTAGTATTTAATAGAATTGTTCTTTGAAGAATTTTCAGAGGCGTAGGTTTACGATTAACAATTCACTGTTTGATGCTCTGAAATCCTGAAGTTTTTATTCGGATAGAGATTTTGAGCTTGCGATCCTTGTCTTTACATAACCGAGTTTTGCCTCAATATCGCAACTTCTTAAACATACTTGCTTGAGCTTATGATGTTTGTATAGCAGATCTTTGATGCACCGCTATTGTTTTTGAACTGCAACAGGTTTATGATGTAACCCCGTTTGTGGAGGATCATCCTGGAGGTGATGAAGTTCTGCTAGCTGCAACTGGTAAGTTTGAATTTTGAAACCATCACTCGCAGTTTCAGCTAACATTTCATCATCTTCCAGACTGTGAATAACGTCGGATATTGAAGTATGCATAAAATCGTTGCAGGGAAAGATGCAACGGATGATTTTGAGGATGTTGGCCACAGTGACGATGCTAGAGATATGATGCACAACTATTACATTGGCGATGTAGACAGGGAAACTGTTCCCAAGAAGCGCACTTACGTTGCACCTGCTGACAAGAATTACAATCCTGACAAGACCTCGGAGTTTATCGTTAGGATCTTACAGTTTATCGTGCCTCTTGTGATCCTGGGCTTGGCTTTTGCAGTCCGATCTTACACTAAAGAGAAGTCTGCTTGAGGTTTTTAGATGGTTTGTGATGTAGTTTTATGTTATCTTATGGTGTCTCTGACTCTGGCTATGATGTTAAGTAGTAAGTTTGTTGTCTTTGTTCCGTTACTGTAAATCATTTTTGTTTTGATTATTCGGTGGCATAAACTAGCGTTTATGTTCAGGATCGTTTCCTTGATGAAAATCGCCCATCTTGTTTCCTCAAAACGCTGGAAATGCCTCCGAAATAGAGACACTACATGCCCATCTGACCCGTTCACAGCAGCATCAGATCAAAGTTTGCAAACTCATTAGTCTTTGATGCTCATAATGTTGCCTTTTCGATGAACTTCTTCAAAAATCTTTCGTAATCATCGGCTGCACTTTCTGGGGATAATATGTTGTTGATGGCATATATGTTCTATTAGAATTAGTTTTTGTTTTGTTTACCGTTTGAATAATTCCTAGAAAATTGGAGTTGATCTATTCTAAGTAGACGTAGTCCACAGACTCCATATTTTTAGCTTTGTTTGTTGCTCCTTTGTATTTCGTATGGCTATTTAAAGAGCCTACTTCTACTGAATAAATTATCCAGTACATTCAATTACTGAGAGTGTAATTTTGAGTTCAACAATTGGTATCAGAGCCCGTTCACAGCGGCCTGATCGAGTGCGTAGAGGATACGAGCGCTAAGGGTGAGCAGAAGATCAGAGTGATAAACGTGAGAGGAAAGGGAGTGTTATTTTCAGCAGCATGGCAGATGCAAACAATGTTACACCATGCATTCCGAAATTCGACGGAGACTACGATCATTGGAGCCTTCTTATGGAAAATCTTTTAAGATCTAGAGAGTATTGGGACGTAGTGCAGACCGGTTTCATCGTTCCCGTCAGTGAAACTGGTATGACTGCTGCTCAAAAGAAGACTCTGGACGAAGCAAGGTTGAAGGATCTCAAGGCGAAAAATTATCTTTTCAGCTCGATTGACAAGACGATTCTGAAAACGATCACACAGAAGGAGACATCTAAACAACTGTGGGATTCAATGCGGGTCAAGTACCAGGGGAATGCAAGGGTGCAACGTGCTCAACTTCAAACATTGCGAAGAAACTTCGAGTTGTTGGAGATGAAACCTGGAGAATCGGTGACAGATTACGTTGCACGAGTGATGACTGTGGCCAATGATATGAGAAATTGTGGGGAGGATATGCCTGACGTCAAAGTGGTTGAAAAAATTCTACGTACTTTAACGGAGAATTTTAACTACATCGTGTGTTCGATTGAGGAATCTAAAGACATCGACAGGCTCTCGGTAGATGAGTTACAAAGCTCATTGTTGGTTCATGAGCAAAAATTCAAGAAGCACATGCAGGGAGGAGATGAGCAAGTATTGAAAGCATCTACATTTGACGACCGAGGAAATAGGGGCAGAGGATTTGGGTCACGAGGAAGAGGAAGAGGCCGAGGCCGAGGAAGGGGAGTGAATAGAGCCACTTTAGAATGTTACAATTGTCATCAGCTTGGACATTTTGCTTATGAATGCCCGGAGTGGAACAAAAACGCACACTACGCTGAGATTGAAGAAGAAGAAGAGCTGCTACTCATGACCTTTGAAGACACGAACAAAGGGGGAAAGGAGCAATTGTGGTTTTTGGACTCGGGGTGCAGCAATCATATGTGTGGAAACAAAAACGCACACTACGCTGAGATTGAAGAAGAAGAAGAGCTGCTACTCATGACCTTTGAAGACACGAACAAAGGGGGAAAGGAGCAAGTGTGGTTTTTGGACTCGGGGTGCAGCAATCATATGTGTGGAAACAAGTTGTGGTTTACGAATTTAGATGAGAAATTTCATCACTCTGTGAAACTTGGGAACAATAGTTCAATGGAAGTTATGGGAAAAGGAAGAGTTAACCTAAGGATAAATGGTAGCAGCCTCGTCATTACGGATGTTTACTATGTGCCAGACTTGTCAAGCAATCTTCTTAGCATGGGTCAACTTCAAGAAAAAGGATTGACGATACTCATTCAGCAAAATGTTTGTAAGTTGTTTCACTTTCGGAGAGGCTTAATAATGCAAACAAGGATGTCAAGAAACCGCATGTTTGCATTACTTGCTGAAGCCACGGTCGAAGAAACAAATTCCAGTTGCTTACAAGCAGCCATTGATGATGAAGTCAGGTTATGGCATCAAAGGTATGCACACTTAAGCTATAAGGGGTTGAGAACTCTAAAATATCAGAACATGGTAAGAGGAATACCTGAGTTAAAGGGAAAGTTGGAGACATGCAGTAGCTGCTTGGTAGGAAAGCAATTTAGACTGCCATTTCCAAAGAAAAGTTTATGGCGTGCATCAAGAAAATTGGAGCTTGTACATTCAGATCTTTGTGGACCAATAACTCCATCCTCGAACAGCGGTAAAAGGTACATACTCACTTTCATAGATGATTATAGCAGAAAAGTATGGGTCTATTTTCTGTCGAACAAATCTGAAGCTCTAGCCTATTTCAAGATATTTAAGATTCATGTTGAAAAGGAATGCGGGTCAAATTAACGTTGTCTGCGTACCGATAGAGGAGGTGAATTTACCTCAAACGATTTTAAATTCTTTTGTGAGGAAGCTGGTATTGACTGGCAACTTACGGCTGCCTTTACACCACAGCAGAACGGTGTCGCGGAACGCAAGAATCATACCATAATGAATATGGTTCGTAGTGCATTAGATGACAAGAATGTTCCTAAAAGTTACTGGCTAGAAGCTGTCAAGTGGGTCAGTCACGTGTTGAACAGAAGTCCTACAACATACTTGCAAGGAATTACACCTGAAGAGATGTGGAGTGAAACAAAGCCGAACGTAGACTACTTTCGGGTTTTTGGATGCTTGGCACATGTCCACGTACCTGATCAGAAGAGGCAAAAACTAGATGACAAAAGTATTACATGTGTGCTTCTTGGAGTTAGTAGTGAGTCCAAAGCATATCGCCTTTACAACCCTGCAACAGGTAAAGTGATAATTAGCCGAGATGTTATTTTCGAAGAAGACAAGGGCTGGAACTGGAAGAATAAAGATGAAGATAGAAAACTAGCATGGGACGAAAGTGAAGATAAGATAATCATGGATGGCGAAGGAGAAAATGGAGCCAACAATAATACAGAGAGTCGGGAAACCATAAATGAAGCAAATGCTAGAAATGAAGAAGACATAAGTGAAAGAAGAAAGCGTATAACCCCTACATATCTACAAGACTATGATACAGGAGAGGGGCTATCTGAGGAAGATGAAGGTATTAGTAATTTTGCAATTCTTACTAATTTTGCAATGTTTACTGTTATTGAAGATCCCACAACATATGAAGAGGCTGTCAAGGATGCAAAATGGAGAAACGCTATGAGGGCTGAAATAGAAGCAATAGAAAAGAACAAGACTTGGCATCTAACTAGCCTACCTGTTGGCTCAAAGAAAATTGGTGTGAAATGGGTATTTAAGACGAAAGTCAACGAGAAAGGAGAAATAGAGAAGTATAAAGCCCGACTTGTTGCCAAGGGCTATGCGCAGGAGCAAGGTGTCGATTACAACGAAGTATTCGCACCGGTGGCTAGATGGGACACTATTCGGATACTTATAGCTTTGGCAGCTCGACAGGGTTGGACCGTATACCAACTAGATGTAAAAAGCGCATTTTTACATGGGGAACTGAAGGATGATGTTTATGTTGATCAACCTTTGGGATATGTACGGAAGGGTGATGAAGATAAAGTGTATAAACTTGACAAGGCACTCTACGGTCTAAAGCAAGCACCACGTGCATGGTTTAGTAAAATAGAGTCACACTTCGTTAAAGAAGGCTTTCAAAGATGCAGTTATGAGCATACATTGTTCGTGAAAGTTAATGCAGGTAACAATATGCTAATTGTTAGCCTTTATGTTGATGATTTGGTTTTCACAGGAAACGATCCATCGATGATTGCAAAATTTAAGGCATCCATGGAGAAGGAGTTTGATATGACTGACTTAGGAAAGATGAAGTTCTTTCTTGGAGTGGAGGTAAGTCAGAAACCTGAAGGAATCTTTATTAATCAAAGACGATACGCTGAAGAGCTACTGGAGAGATTTAATTTGCAAGATGGGAACCCGGTTCAAAACCCGATTGTACCCGGCGCAAGATTAACGAAGAAAACTGATGGAAATAAAGTTGATGCAACTATGTACAAGAAACTCATTGGAAGCCTCCTGTACATCACGGTTACAAGACCAGACTTAATGTATGTGGTGTGTTTGCTAAGCAGATTTATGGCAGATCCTTCACATCAACACATGCAGGCAGCAAAACGCGTGCTTCGTTATTTGAAGGGAACTCTCTCATTCAGGTTACTCTACAAGAGAAACGGATGAAAAGTTAACTGCATACACCGATAGTGATTATGCTGGCGATCTGGATGATAGAAAGAGCACGGGAGGATATGTATTTTTGTTAAGTGGAGCAGCAGTGTCTTGGGTATCAAAGAAACAGCCGGTCGTAAGTTTGTCCACAACCGAAGCAGAGTTTATTGCCGCAGCACACTGTGCATGTCAATGCGTTTGGATAAGGAAAATTCTTGAACATTTTGGTCTAGTGCAGTCACAAAGTACAACAATTCTATGCGACAACAGTTTTGCCATAAAGTTATCTAAAAATCCCGTGTTTCATGGTCGTAGCAAACACATTGATGTGCGGTTTCATTTTCTACGAGATTTGACAAAAGAAGAAGTTATAGAGCTGGAACACTGTAGCACAAAACAACAATTGGCAGACATCATGACCAAGCCTCTCAAGTTGGAATCATTTATCAAGCTACGCAAGGAACTAGGAGTGTGTGAAAATATAAACTGAAATTGATCACATTCAGTTTAGGAGAGGCATTATTAGAATTAGTTTTTGTTTTGTTTACCGTTTGAATAATTCCTAGAAAATTGGAGTTGATCTATTCTAAGTAGACGTAGTCCACAGACTCCATATTTTTAGCTTTGTTTGTTGCTCCTTTGTATTTCGTATGGCTATTTAAAGAGCCTACTTCTACTGAATAAATTATCCAGTACATTCAATTACTGAGAGTGTAATTTTGAGTTCAACATGTTCTTGGTTATGGGCTTCTACCATAATAGGTTAGACATGAACTCGCAATGACACCAAGAACTAACCATTTTCCTTCATGTATTTAGCGGTACGTCTAGAATTTGAGAAGATTGGTCTTGCCGTTGTGTGGTTTCCACTTTTCGATAGATCTTCCGATCATTTTCGAGGCACTGGGCAAAAACTTAAAAGGGGTCATATATATATATATATATATATATATATATATATATATATATATATATATATATATATATATATATATATATATATGTATGTATTTTCAAAATAAACAAAATTCAAGTAAAAATGATAAATAAAAAACAAAAAACTTATAATTATATAATCTAAACTAAATTTTTGGCAAGTCAATAACTTTGTTTAACCGTTAATAGACATAAGTATGTATAATAGATTTTTTGAAATAGGCCCCTATAATTAATGAGCGGTTGTCCATGTTGAACTTGCTCAGGCCGGCTGTTAAATCCTCAAAACAAGTTTCAAATGATTGATTGTAAATGACTAAATGTTGAAGTTGAAGTGGTGTACCCTGTGTTGATCGAAAGTGTCATGACCAGGAACAATACGTGTCAAGGATTTCTTAATCAGTCCATGCATGAATGCACTGATCAAGCAACGCCTTGAAATCACCAACCAAACACCATCAGAAAGCACAACACCCTTGCAATTCTTTTTTTGTTAAATTTACATCTCAAGTTGAGTGTGGTTATTTGTTGGTTTTTATATTTTCTGTTATATTGTTATAATTTTGTTATGTTCACTGACTTTCTGTTTAGTTGGTTGGGCTCCACCCCTTTTCAGTTGTTGGGCTTCTGGCTGTTGGCCCAGGTCAGCTAGGGTATCTTCCTTGGTTTATTTAAAGGATGCTACGCCTCTTCTTTCCAACAGATAGAAAAAGTCTCTGGTTTGTTTTTTGTTAAAAGTTCTAAAAGCTTCTCTCAGTTCTTAAGTTTTCCTTCTCTGTTAATATTGAATAAAGTTGTAAATTCTTGGTTTTGTATATCGTTTGAGGGTGAGATTCATCTGTCGATGAATACTCAGAGTGTAATTGTAGAGAGCTTTCTTATGTAAGTAATAGGGTGGCTTATGCCGGTTGTGAATTAGGTTGATAATAAAAGTGTTTTGTGGTTAAATCGTGTTGTTTGGCCTGGTTCGTTTCTGATTTCATGGCATCAGAGCTCAGGTTGTGAAAAAGGGATTAGGTTTTTTTTTGCAACCTTGGGTTTGGTTCGTTGTTGTGGCCGTGTTTTGTTTCGCTGTTAAGTGGGGTTTCCCCTCAAAACCCGTTTTGTTCGAACCCTTTCCGCTGCGGTACTCATCTGGTTCATCTTCTTCATCGCATCGACTTGGTGGATTGCACTGTAAGGTTTTCTATCTTTCTCGTGTTGTAGCAAGTTCCTGTTCTTGGGAGTTTCCGTAGGTACGGGAATCAACTGCCCCTGAGAATCAAACTTGGCCTATAGACGAGGCTCTGTTGTGTTTAACTGTTTTTTTCTTTTTTTGTTGTTCGTTGTTGCATCCATCTGTGTGGTTGGGTAGAGAATCAGTCCTGGCTTGACCTGGCGTCTTGAACGTTCGTGGAATCCTGCCATTCACGGACCTATTCTCTCTCTGTGATTTCTTCTTTTATTATTTTTTGTGTCTTGTGTTCTGGTTATTTGCAATATTTGACAAGGTGTGTTCTCTGTTTTTAGTTGGTCTCTAGCTTATGTGTGCTGATTTTGGTTTATTAAATCTTTTTAATATGGGAGATCAGGAAGAGACCTTAATTAGTAGACTTGATTTTGGTGATCCTCTATACTTACATGCGAGTGATACTAGTAACACTCCTCTCATCAATTTTAAATTGAAGGGTACCGAGAATTATAAATCATGGGCTGTTGCTATGGAATTAGCCCTTCAAACCAAAAACAAAACTGGTTTTATTGATGGATCTTTTGAACGACCTTTAACTAATGAAACCTTGGGAAAACAATGGGATCGTTGCAACGCTGTTGTTATTATGTGGATTTTAGGTACTATGTGTGACGATTTATATAATGGCCAGATATATTCCAAAAATGCTACTGATATGTGGGCTGAACTAAAAGAGACATACGACAAAGTTGATGGCTCTATTATGTTCAACTTACATCACCAGATTAACTCGCTTACTCAAAATGGCACCTCTGTCTCTGATTATTATCACAAACTAAATTCCTTATGGAGACAATATGATATTATGATAAAGCTTCCTCAGTGCACATGTGAAGCATCAAAAGATTTTCAAAACCATTCAAACCTTTTAAAACTCATGCAGTTCTTGATGGGTCTTGACAATTCTTATCAGTCTCTTAGAAGCAACCTTTTAACCAAAGACCCATTACCAACTGTTAAAACTGCTTTTTCAGTTATTTCAAGAGAAGAGTCGCATCGATTGTCCACAAATGGTGGTCAATCGGCTGTCTTCTTCTCTAAATCTACCCCTTCATCAAAACCTGTTGCTAACCCTGAGTTGAAATGTAAAAAATGCCAAAGAAGTGGGCATACAATTGAAAGATGTTTTGAAATCATAGGGTACCCTTCAAAAACTAACAACAATCTGAAATGCACTAAATGTGGAAGAACTAACCATTCTATTGATAAATGTTTTGAAATTGTTGGCTACCCCTCTTCCTGGAAAAAGAAATCTAACAACAGCTCTTCCCAAGTTTCTCTTCCAAATCCGAATTCCAGCCCAAGTGAGGTATCTAACGTGTCCTTAACTAAAGATCAATTGTCAAAGCTGATGAATTTTCTTGAAGACAAACCTAAGCCCGTTACGTCACATTCCAACATGAGTGGTAATTTCAATATTTCTAATCCTTTTATTGTTTCTAGTTCAAGATTAGATTTTCAAATCAATACTCACTGCTGGCTTATTGATTCTGGAGCAAATCATCACATGACTTGCTCTGACAAACATATGTTTAACACTGTTGATGTTACAAATTTAAATATCAAAGTCACTCACCCAAATGGGACTGCTGCCAAGGTCACCAAAATTGGTGACTTACGGCTAACTGAAACAGTCACTTTATATAATGTATTAGTTGTTCCTGAGTACACCGTTAATCTGTTATCTGTTTATCACCTTGTTAAGGATAGTGAGTTGTTTGTTGGATTTGATGAAAGTCATTGTTACATTCAGGATTTGAAAAACAATGTGACTCTGGCGACTGGTAAACAGTATGATGGGCTATATAATTTCTACCTTAACGTACAAGGTAATGAACATGCCTCCCTTCATGTTCCTGCCAGTCATGAATCTGCCTTATTATGGCATGAAAGACTTGGTCATCCCTCTGATCAAGTCTTAAATGTTCTTAAAAATTCTTTAAAACTTGAAAACAATAAAACTACTCATCCCTGTGAAATTTGTCATTTGGCCAAACAAGTTCGAGAACCATTCCCCTTAAGTGAACACAAAACTACCTATTTGGGTGAATTAATTCATCTTGATGTATGGGGCCCATATAGAGTTACAAGTAAGGAAGGCTACAAATATTTTCTTACTCTCGTTGATGATTTTTCTAGAGCTGTTTGGACCTTTTTACTCAAGTCCAAAGAGCAGGTTTTTGAAAATATTGTTTGTTTTTACAACTTATTAAAAACCCAATTTAACAAAGTTGTTAAAACCTTTAGAAGTGACAATGGGTCTGAATTTGTTAATACAAATATGAATGCCTTTACACGACAACATGGTATTGTTCATCAAACATCCTGCCCCTACACACCCCAACAAAATGGTCTTGTTGAACGAAAACATCGACACCTTTTAAATGTAGCTCGCACCTTATTATTTCAAGGAAATCTTCCATTGTATTTGTGGTCTGAATGCATCCTGACTGCTACCTATCTGATTAACAGGCTTCCCACATCTGTCCTCAAAGGAAAAAGCCCCTATGAACTGGTCTATAACACCAAACCACGTCTCTCTCACATTAGAACCTTTGGCTGCTTATGTTTTGCCAAGATTTTAAATGTTACTGATAAATTTTTACCAAGATCTGAAAAGTGTGTCTTAGTTGGATTTTCTAATGAAAAAAAGGCCTACAAGCTCTATAGCATTGGAAGTCGTACTTTTCTGTATTCCCGAGATGTTAAATTCTATGAAACTGTGTTTCCTTACAAACCAACTAACAAAGATCAACACACTTTATTAGATCACAATTATCAGTCCTTTTTTGAAAAAAATAGTTTTGGTGTTGATCAAGAGCCCAATGATGAGAGCCATACAATGTTAAATGGAGATGGTATGGACCATAGTGATCATGGTCGGAATGAATGGGAAGATTTTTTTGAAGACTACCATGCAACACCAAGTAATGGTGATGGCAATAAGTCTCAAAAATCTCCCATTCATGAGGGACAGGTTGAACATGTGTCTGATGCAACTCCAAATGAAAATGAGGGAGCTTCTGAGGGCACCCAAGTTGATAATACCATTGTTCAACCTGCTGCTTCGTCCCCATCTATCCGTCGGTCAGTTAGAAAAAGTAATTTCCCTGCCAAGTATAATGATTTTGTTGTTAATAGTAAAGTTAAATTTGGTCTTGAAAAGGTTGTAAATTACTCTCGATTGACTGGTTCTGATTTTTGTTTTATTTCCAACTTAAATAAGTCAAACGAGCCAACCACTTATTGGGAAGCTATAAAACACCAACATTGGATAGATGCAATGAACTTGGAAATGGAAGCCTTACATCGAAATAATACTTGGGATTTAGTTAACTTACCTTCAGATAGAAAAGCTATAGGATGCAAATGGATTTACAAGATAAAATATAAAGCTTCTGGTGAGATTGATAGGTATAAGGCTAGATTAGTTGCAAAAGGATACAACCAGAGGGAAGGTCTTGATTTTGATGAGACTTTCTCTCCTGTTGTTAAGATGGTCACTGTTCGTTGTTTATTAAATCTCTCTGTTTCTAATGCCTGGCCCATTCATCAACTAGATGTGAATAATGCATTTCTGTATGGTGATTTAGAGGAAGATGTCTATATGTCACCCCCATTGGGTTATTTTAATAAAGCTGAAACTAAAGTATGTAAACTTCGCAAGTCCCTTTATGGTCTTAAACAAGCTCCCAGAAAGTGGAATGAAAAATTTACCTCAGCTTTATTAGAAAATGGATTCATACAAAGTAAGAGTGACTATTCTCTCTATATTAAATGTGTTGATACTGTGTTTGTTGCTCTCCTTGTATATGTTGATGATATTGTTGTCACTGGTAATGATCAAGATGAAATTAATAAATTCAAATTGTTTTTAAGTTCTAAGTTTCAAATAAAAGACTTGGGTATTCTAAAATACTTCCTTGGAATTGAGATTCTGACTTTGACTACTGGAGTTTGTATGTCCCAACGGAAGTACTGTCTTGATCTTCTTTCTGAATTTGGATTGCTTGCCTGCAAACCAGCCCAAAATCCTTTAGATCCTAGTGCTTTTATGAGTTCCAAGGGATATGAAAGTCCTGCTGATCTCATTCTGACCAACATTACTGTTTATCAAAAATTAGTAGGAAAACTCATCTATCTTACTATAACTAGACCAGATATTACCTATACTGTGCATGTTTTAAGCCAGTTCATGCATCAGCCCCGACAGTCTCATTTCAAATGTGCTATTCGATTATTAAAATACTTGAAAAATGAGCCTGGTCTTGGAGTTCAAGTAGCAGTTTGTAGTTCAACTAAACATGTTTTAACTGTCTTCGTGGATGCTGACTGGGCAAAAGCCGTCATGCTACGAAAGTCAGTTACTGGCTTCTGTGTTTATCTTGATGGAAATCTTATTTCCTGGCGAAGCAAGAAACAACCAACTGTTTCTCGTTCTTCTGCTGAGGCAGAATATCGAGCTCTAGCTTCTGTTACTTCTGAAATTATTTGGATACTTAAGGTTTTGCGTGACTTGCACGTCTGTGTTGAGTTGCCTGTCAGTGTTTACTTAGACAGTAGGGCTGCTATCTTGATTGCAGCTAATCCTGTTTTTCATGATCGTACAAAACACTTTGAGCTTGACTTGTATTTTGTGAGAGAAAAAATTTCTGCAGGAATTATAAAGGCTATCAAAGTTAACTCTTCAGAAAATGTGGCAGATGTTTTCACTAAAGGTTTGCCTGTTCCTTCTCATTCCAGGTTGTGTAAGAAACTTAACTTGTTAAATCATTTCCACACTCCACTTGACGGGGGGTGTTAAATTTACATCTCAAGTTGAGTGTGGTTATTTGTTGGTTTTTATATTTTCTGTTATATTGTTATAATTTTGTTATGTTCACTGACTTTCTGTTTAGTTGGTTGGGCTCCACCCCTTTTCAGTTGTTGGGCTTCTGGCTGTTGGCCCAGGTCAGCTAGGGTATCTTCCTTGGTTTATTTAAAGGATGCTACGCCTCTTCTTTCCAACAGATAGAAAAAGTCTCTGGTTTGTTTTTTGTTAAAAGTTCTAAAAGCTTCTCTCAGTTCTTAAGTTTTCCTTCTCTGTTAATATTGAATAAAGTTGTAAATTCTTGGTTTTGTATATCGTTTGAGGGTGAGATTCATCTGTCGATGAATACTCAGAGTGTAATTGTAGAGAGCTTTCTTATGTAAGTAATAGGGTGGCTTATGCCGGTTGTGAATTAGGTTGATAATAAAAGTGTTTTGTGGTTAAATCGTGTTGTTTGGCCTGGTTCGTTTCTGATTTCATTTTTGGGTAATTGTGCAAAAAATTCTGTAGTTAGACCATTTTTGTGACTAAAACAGTAAAACCCTAATCATTTTTCATTGCACAAAAAACCCTCAAGCGGCAAAATCTAACGGAGTTTAGATATTACCAGTTATAACTGATTGAAAGTCGTAGGCCGCCGTTGACAAGTCATCGATGACCCCTGGGATTTCGTCAAAAAAGTAAATTCCAACAAAAAACACAGATTTTTGAACAAAGAAATCAACAAAAAATGTGAATTTAAATCATAAAACACAGACAAGTGAGGTCGCTTGAAAGAAGGTTCGTCTCTGACGAATGGTTGGTCAGCAGATTACTACCGGTTTTTCAGGTTGCAAGTCTGTTTGTTGAAAAAAAAAACCTTATTTCAATAAGTTTTTGTCAGTTGGGTTTTTTTTTGCAATGAAAAATGATTAAAGATTTTAATTACAAAATGGTCCATATTGAAGGTTTTTTGCACACATAACCCCTTTTTTAAATAAGGGTTTATTTTGAAAATTACAAACATGATTTTATGTTTTTTGCATTTTCGTCCCCACATGTTATTTTTTAATAAAAGTCCTCAATTTAATTTTTTCTTTTTGGTTTATTGAAATTTGGACATTAGAACCCAGTTTCTAAAAACCCGGTATACTAATTATAATCGGGTCCTAATGTCCAAATTTCACAAAACCAAAAAAAAAAAAATTTAACCTGAGGACTTTTATGAAAAAAAAAAATAACATGGAGGAACGAAAACGCAAAAAACATAAAAACATGTTTGTAATTTCAAAATAAACCCTTTTGATAAATATGCAAACCCAAGAACAAAGTACGATAGAAGACATGTAATACCTAGGACATCGACAAAAGAAAGGGTTGCTACATATACTGGGCCGACCCTAAGCAGGGTAACAAGGGCAGTTGCCTAGGTCCATCAATCCTATGGGCTCATTCTAAGGTGCTGTTTGATTGCATAAGAGGTTAATTGTCTGATGTCTGATTCCACTTCTGATTGATGAGAGGTGGTCCTGATAAGATACTAAGATCTGATAAGAGAATTCAATAAGTCTGTTTGTTTTATAAATTATCTGATCCTGTTATTTTTATTAATTTTACATATTAATTCCCAAAACCAAATAGATATCATTGATTAAAGTCAAATATCAAGTAAGAATAATATCATTGAATCAAAGTGATCTATGTAAACATTTAATATCATTCAAATAACATTAACAAGATTTAAGTAAAAAACCAAATCAAGTTTATAAGTTATAATCAAGTAACATAAATGCATTCAATAAACATATAACCAACATGCTTTCAAGAATCAAATAACAATTAAAGTTTATAAGTTATAATCAAGTTTATAAGGTTATGTTTATTAACTTCCAAATAACTTAAGTTTATAAGTTATATAGATATGTTATTGAAAAATAATAAATTTTATCAAAAAGTGTTGGAATATTTCTCGTTATAATAAATATGGTAAGAGGTAGGGTAGGGGTGAGGTAGGTTGAGGGTGGGGTAAATAGGGTAGGGTAATGGTGTAGGGGTAGGGTGGGTAGGTTGAGGGGTAAGGTGGGTGGGGATGGGTAGATTTGAGGGATACGGTAGGGGTGAGGTGGGTAGGTTTGAGGGGTAGGGGTAGGAAGAGATAGGGGTAGGGTGGGGTGGGATAAGGAGGGGTGAGGTGGGGTGGGTAGGTTTGATGGGTTAGTGTAGTGGTGGGGTAGAGTGGGATAGGGTAAGTATGGGAGTGGGGTGGGTAGGGTTAAGGGTGGAGATGGGGACGGGGTGGTATAAGTAAGTTAAGGGTATTAGGGTAGGGTGAGATTAGGTGGTTAAGGGTAGGGTATGTTTAGGGTGGGGTGGGGTAGGATAGGGTAGGGGTAGGGTAGGGGTAGGGTGAGTGAGGTAAGGTATGAGGTAAAGGTAAGGGTGGGGTGGGGTGGGGTAGGGTAGGGTAGGGGTAGGGGTAGGGAGTTTAGGATAGGGTAGGGTAGGGGTAGGGTGGGTGAGGTAAGGTATGGGGTAAAGGTATGGGTGGGGTGGGGTTTCAGCAAGGAGAAGAGAGGATTTTGTTTTTCTTTAGAGGGTTTTGATAAGAGGTGATGAGAGGAAAAAAAAATCTTATCATGGTAAGACAAAATAAGAGGATTTTGCCTCTTATGTATTATGCAAATCAAACGCACTTATCGAGTTTTCCTCTTACCGAATAAGAGGTTAGCTCCGATAAGAGGTTGATAAGTGCTATCAAACAGGGCCTAAGATAAAGCTCTTGTATATTTAGGCTTATTAACGATTGAACGGAATCATTAACTTGCAAAAAATTTTATTTCAACATTATCTAATTGTACTTCTATTTTGTTATTCACTACAAATTTTATTATATTTGAATTTTTCTTATTTTCAGTGTATACAAGGCTCTTCTTTTTCATCTTTTTGTCTCCTGCCCCAAAAATGATTAGATTGGCTTTGTATAGGTCGATCGTAACAAAATACTGATTTGCGGCATTAAAAATAGGTAAATCACATTCAGTACGTAGCATAAAAACGATGTCTGACCCGTTGCTAAGACAGATGAATTTATACAGCTATGACTCAAGCTACCAACATAATACAAGTAACCCAATTTTATCTCATGGCTTAGTTAACATGTTATACAATTCATTTTGACATGTTTATTTTGTCATCTCACTTGATGACAATATGGATATAAAAGTTAAGGTAATCAATTTTTTTGGGTATAATAATTAGTCAAAATGAGCAATTATTTTTTATTAAGTGTGTGATTGGTTTAACCCAATTTTGAAATATTACAGTTTTAAGAATTTGCGCCCATTCAAATATGCTTAAGATTAGGGGTAAGCAAAAACCGAACCCAAAAAAACAAACTGAAAAACCGGGAAATCGAGTAACCCAAAAAACCGAAACCGAAAAAACCGGAGTAATTGGTTTGGTTTCAGATTCTGATTACGTTAATATGTAAATATATTTTATTCTGATTATATAACCAACAAAATTTGTATGAAAGTTAGAGGACTAATATGTAAATAAAATAAATGTATATTGTAATAACAAATTTTCCCGCCTTTGTTAATATCAACTGAAACCCACTCCCTATATATTATAAAACCCTTTTTAATGTAAGATTCAGATTCATAATTCTCTCTGTGTCATTTGCTATTCTCAAATCTCTCTATAAGAAAATGGAAGCTGATCAACCAGTTCCTGAAAGAGACAAAGGAAAGGGGAAAGAAAAAGTTGAAGAAACAGATCAACAATCTCTACCTGAAGAATCTACACCGATAGTTCTTACCAGTATGTATATATGATGATGTCTTCTATATGAAATTAAGATTTCTCGTGATTTTAACTTAATTTTGAAGCGAACAATCTTTTTTTTTTTTCTTGTGTGTTCTATGAAATTAAGTTTTCTAGTGATGATTTATTGATAATTTCATACGTTTTGTTACCTCTGATCTGATTCATGTGGTTGATCTGTTTTCTACTTTTGTTATCAAAAACGATACTGCATTTGAAAACCTAGTTGTTACTTCCGTGTTTCTTAATGGTTTAGTGTAACATTGTTGTGAAATTAACATTTAACACGATAGTGCAAAATTTTTGTGGTTTGACATGAGATCATCGTAAGTATCAAGTTTAAAATTGTTATAAATCATTTCTTCTGGTTATCGAACATATGTGTGTTTGTTGGATTATGAATGTTTGGGGGTGATGACGAATATAATATGCCCTGAGTACTTTAAATGATGTTTAAATATTTCTGCATTTTGAGTGTTTGAGATAATGTATCAATGAAATTTTCCTCTCCAACAGAAATCTCTTGGAACTGTTTAGTTTCAGGAATATTTGAGCTTTTGTATCTTGTTCCTTCCCTTAGTTCTGCAATATGATCGATTACTGGTGTACTTGATAATTCATATCATTTGTAGAACTGCCCGATGTGCATCAGAGTCTGTAGCTAGAACTGAAAGTTGTTACAGTTTATTTGATATATGAGTTTTACCATCACATGCTTCTGTTATCAGGTGATCATAGTGACAAATATGCAAAGGCAAAAATTGAAGAACCAAATTTGCGTTTACCTAAAGCGTTACTGAAACCTGATTGTGATCCAAATGATGATCTCTGCTACATGAAAATCTTTGGTAAGTAGAACATGATCTCTAGGAAGTAGTATACATTTTTTCCATTTATTATGTTTTTGTATCATATAATTTCCAAATCAACAAGATGATGGATGTCTATTTCTAATTTGATGAGGACTCTGGAGAACTTCATCAAATTTTCAAGAAATTCCTGTTTTGTGTATGTTCCGAGCAGATCTTGTTGGTTTTTTAATCAGTAATCTTCTGTATTATTTGATCTATTTGTTTGATTTTGGATCCGAGAAAGTCGTAACTGGTGTAAATATGTGTGTTTGAGATGATGCATCAATGAGTTTTCCAATTAGATAAGACTGCCGTTCAATAACTGTTGGAAAGAAACTTTTAGTTTGAAGAATATGTCAGCAAGCTTCTACGTATCTTTTCAATTTCAAATATGAGCTATAATTACCTGTCCATTCTATGATTGGTACTTGTCTAATTAAAAAAGAGCACCCATGCTAGTAGGCTAGTAGCTCAAGCTTGATTCATGTCTCTTTGGATACGAGTGTACCTAATGTAACACTATTTTCTCCTGTTAACAGAAGATGATAATCGGAAGGCTCAGCATCTAGCTGAGGCAATTGCTGCAGGAGCGCAAGCAGAAAGGAAAGTGTATCGGATTCGTAATAAAGATGTAAGTAGCTAGCTAGGTGCCATCACACATCTTATCTGTTCCAAATATATTTGAACGCATGCAGTTTTCCTGTCTTGCTAAAAATTTGTGTGTGTGCATCATGTTCTTTTTCTATATATTTCACAGCTTGTCAAAGTTCTTGGGGAAAATTTTGAAGGGTTGAAGGAGATCCACCGTATATCAAAATCCATGATTGGGCTGTTAGCCGATGCTGAAACCAATTTCCATCGTCAAACATTTCTGGACTTGGTGGGTACCGTTGAGCAAGTTAGAACTGCTGAAGAACTCATCCTGGATAAAATCCTAAAGGTTAACGACGTATCATTATAACCTTGTGTATCAAATAGTTAATTAACCGTCCCCTTTGGTTTTAGTTACTGGCCAGAACGCACATTTTGTCATTAAGAATTATTGTTTGCTTTTCGTAGCTTAAATATAAGATTGATACTAACCTTTGCCATGCAGAATTAATTATGGTTCATAGTTTATATGTTTGCAGACATATGATACACTGGTTTTTCCAATAATTCTGATGCCACCAACTATCTATCGGCACTACATGAAAATCCCCTTGCACAAGGTAATAATTACATATATGTCTACACCTGTAAATTAACCAACCACATCATATCATACATTTGCTCTCTCAACTTGTATGTATGTATGTAGGTTACGTGTGTCTATGGTGTCTACAGCAGTAATATCAGGAGGATGGAAATGATATCTGGTGCATGGATAAAGGTTTGTTATTTTCATCTCTCTCTCTCTCTCTCTCTCTCTCTCTCTCTATATATATATATATATATATATATATATATATATATATATATATATATATATATATATATATATATATATATTTATATATATATATATATATATATATATATATATGTGTGTGTGTGTGTGTATGTATGTATATATCTGTGTGTGTGTCCAACTGTCCATGCATCTCATCTCGTCTAGAGGAATGGAATTCAATTCAACTCATAATTGGATGGTATAGATTGATGTGGAACGGCCTCCTCCTGGTGGTTCAGAATGGGAGAGAGGTGTCCACATATATGGACCTAAGGAACATGTTATCAAGGCCACATCATTAATTCATTCAGCAATCTCTGAGGTATTTATATATCTAGCTTTGTTGTTAACTCTAAGCAGGAGTTAGGCGTTTAATTAATAAATAATGAGTTTGTTGCTGCAGCCATGGGAATCTGGTAAAGCAGGCAATGACATCCAGCAGGAGTTTGAAGAACCTGGTTCTGATGTAGTATTTTATGATACGAAATCTGCATCTGCAGCTGAAGCAGGGGAATCATCAGCGGTCACCACGAAACAAACAGAGGAAGAAGAAGATAAGCATAAAAAAGCAGAAAAAGTAGATGAAGAAACTAGTTCTTGTGGGAAGGGGAAGCATCAACATCTTCCTGGTGAAGAAGATATGAGAGGCTGACGACTGAGCATAATAACCATAGCCGTACATTGTGTCCCAAACTTGTTTTAGACTAACTCACTCTTACGTATATGCATGCATAATTCCATGATAACTGATGCACAGATACTAATTGTTGTCCAAACTCCAAAATACATATCCTGAAGCAAAATATATAGATCGCCACATGACTGTGTTTTTGTTTTTATTATTCGCGTATGTTTGAAAGAACAAAGGATTTGAGGTTGCTTTAATCAAAGACAAGAGAACAGAACAGGACAACCAAGCAGTGATATGTCTAGTACTAACACTTTTGAATGGAAGCCTGTTTGGTGGACAACATATTGTCAAAAGTAAAGCACCTTTAACATTGATTTTGCAAAACGAGGTTTCCAAATCTGCTTTTGGAGTTGATAAAGCAATCCCAAACACCCCCTTAGTATGGGCATGACTAAATAAAATGCACATTTATGGTTCTTCATTGATTCAGTTTCAAATATGTACTTCAATTATTATATTATTTGTATATGTATATATCCTTTTGGTTAGATTGAATTCAGTGATCAAGTAACTAAGGAGTTGTTTGTTTACTTCTTGATGAAATCATTAAGAAGTTATTCAAAACTAAAATGATCTGTGAATGATTCCATTAAGAGGTAAACAAGTTCTCACTTTGCTGATGTAATTGTATGTAGTTTTGTGTTGTGTTGGTGATATGATTTGTGTAGCCTCATCTCGTCCAGCTGCCACAGTGCTAATTTTGTGTTGTGTTAATAATCATTCTTTAAAGGTTATCCACACCTGTCAGACGATATGTTGGATTTGAACCTTTCAATTTAGTTAGGAGTGACCGGTATTTCATGCGGTCTGGTTTGGTTTTTGACCTAGACCTTAATATATCCCTCTTTTAGCCTCACAAGGCCTTTCTGTTTGTTTTTCTTTTTTTTTTTTTTTTTTTTTTTTTTTTGTGCTTTTTAACATATAAAAAAATTGGGTTTTATTTTTCGGTACCGTAAATAACTAATGTTGAACGTGAAGTCATGCACCTTCCGTTGAAGACTAATATGGTGGTGAAACGTCATGAACATGAATAGGAGGTTGAATTCTGGACTAAAACTTTAAATAATTAATAGAAGAAACCATGAAATATTGAAGAACGAGTCAACGAGATCCCCTTAGATTCTAATATACATTATAACCTCTTCCAAAGGTTACTTTTTATTTCAAATTTATCTTACAGTCTGATAATAAATAAATATTTGAACCGTTAAATTTATTTTAATGACTATAGTTTTCAAAGAAATAAATGATTAATTGTTTAAACGATTTGTATAATGGTAAGATTTTAAACAAATAAAAAATATTTAATTGATACTTTTTTCTAAATTGATAAAATAGTACTATAAACAATATTGATGAAAAAACAACAAATAAATTAAAAATGAATGTTGCTGTGACATGTAATTATAAATTATGTTCAACCCATTTGATGTGTTTCGTTTTTAATTGAATTCTTTTTTCCCATAAATTTACCCATACAATTACACTTACAATTATGTGTAGTAAATTCTGCACTACAAGACAACATGTCGCTAACTAACTGAATACAACTAAAATGTTGTTTGTTTCAAAGGTAAAATGACATTTTAATGATTCTATTAAGAGGTTAACGAACAGTGTCTAACTTAACACAAAGATTAAATTATTATTTACAACAAATATGTGTATTGTTGCATGTCACTCACCACTAATAAATTTATTATTATAATAATTACACCAACAAACTTATTGTAAATGTTAAAGGACTCGTATGTAAATAAATATATATATTGGTCAACCTCTGATAAACGTAGTAACCGATTTTCCCGCCTTTGCTTATATAAATCCATCAAATCCTTTCAACTGAAGATTCGTATTCAGATTCCCTTCCCATAATTTTCTCTCTCATCCCCTTTGCGTCACCTGTAATTCTCAAATCTCTCAAGGAAATGGAAGAAGCTGAAGGAATTCCTGTTAGAGACAAACGAAAAGGAAAAGCAAAACTTGAAGAAACAGATCAACAATCTCTACCTCAATCTAAACCCAGACTCGGCAACACCATGTTTGGTGATGTCTGCTATCTGAAATTAATCGGTAACATCTTTAAGATTGCTCCTCAAATCTTTATAATCGTTACTGTTTGTTTGAGGAATCAGTTAGATTGTTATGCGTTCAATGAAATTGAGTTTACTAGTAATGATTTATTGATAATTCTGTTTCGTCATTTATTACTTCTGTGTTTCGTAATGGTTTAGTGCAAATTTTTTGTGGTAATGTCATTTTTTTCTGGAAGTTGTTACAATTGATAAGAGCTTTCTGGTTTTTGAACTCATATATATCTATTTGTATGATGAATGTTTGGGGGTGATGAAGAATATGCGCTGAATACTTTCAATAAATGTGTATATATTTGTGCATCTTGAGTGTTCGACATAATGTATCAATGAAATTTTCATTGTTATCAGGTCAACGTAGAGTGAATAAAACAGTAGAAACAGATTATTCGGCTGAAGAACTGCAGAAGAAAATCTTTAGGGTTCGTAATATAGATGTATGTAAGCTTCCCAAGTTACTCCGTTGTTCTAAAACATAACCAAAATTTCTTTCTTTATTGATTGTTCATTGTTGATCTTTATATATTCTGCTCTTTTTCTATACGTAGGTTCCCAGTATTCTTGGGGTAGAAGATGAAAGCATATGGAAAATTCACAATGCCTCACGGGCTTCAATTGGGATAATATCTGATCCGGCAGCTAGAATTCATCATCACTCGTATCTGGAACTGTTGGGTACTCCTGATGAAGTTACAATTGCTGAACTGCTCATTGCAGATGCAATCACAGAGGTCAACCTCTTACTAGTTAATCAATATTTACATTTTAACTTTTGAGGCCAACTACTTCTTTCATCATCATATATTGATATGGCTTCATTTTTTGCAGTCGTATTCATATCCGTTCATCCCGACAGCTTTAATGCCAGAAAATGTTTGTCATCACAGAATGACCATTCCTGTAGGCAAGGTGGTAAACCTCTTTTGGACTGAAAACCATAAGATGTTATTTTGTTCTTCTAAAGTCTTCTTGTTTGTCTATATATATGTATATAGGTCATGTCCGTCTTGGGCATCGATGGTACCAATATCGCGAGACTGGAAAAGCAATCTGATACCTGGATAGAGGTTTGTTATTTTACTACTTGTTTTGAAATTTTGATCAAACAAAAAAACTAGTTATATGTCTTTTGTTTTTGAGTGTTGTCGTCAAAATGTCAATGCTTTTATGTGTTACTAATCAACGTTGTCGATATCCAGCTCAGTACGTTTCACCCTTCTGAGGATGATAATATAGGGGAGAGAGTAGTTGACATATATGGTCATGAGCTGCAGATTACCAAAGCAATCAAATTGATCATGGACGTCATATCCGGAGTGAGTTTATTTTTCTCATTATTTTCGTTCTTCACTGGAAAGAAACGTCTGCCAGAGGTTTTTCATTAATTTGTATCAGAATCAGGAATCTGTTAAACCAGAGGATGAATGGGAGGTGGATGTTCTAATAAAGGCGCTTGCTGAAGAAGGCGGGCATCAAGAAACTGCGTTGTTGGAGGATGAAAAGAAGAAATACGTGGAAGAAGATGGTTATGGTGAAAAAGCTGCATATGCACAGATCGGGATACCACAACTTGTTGAAGAAGCCGAGGATAAGGAATCTGGTCAATTAGGAAGTGCATCGCAACCACAGGTGTATGCCAAAGAAGCCAAGTAACAAGGAACATTTTGAATCAGGAAATTAATCGCAGCCCACCCAGCTTATGATCCAAGCAACAATTACAAGGTATATAAATAAACAAGGTAACATACATAGACCAGACCAGATGAGATGAGATGAGATTTTGCAAGTAAAGTTTTGGTTGTGTGGATGTTATTTGTCCTTCATTCCTGCATTCCATAGTGATATTACTTTACCAAACATACAAAATACAATTGCCAACCAGCGGCTTTTGATGCACAATAAATAATCGATTTGTTATTGTTAAGATTATGAAATCCTAAGTAGGAACTCCACCCACTCATTTTTATCAATAACTTTGGTCCCTCTGCAGTGGGGGTAAAGGCACATATTGATCACGGTTTGAGAGTTGAGACATATATGGAAGGAAATTGGAGTGGATATGCGACTCTAAAGGTAATCCCTGTGGAGTATTGTCTAGAACAAAAGAGGAAGTGAATAGAGGGTCACAGACATATAACACCTTAAAAGGAGTCATGTCAAAGGCCAAAATTCTATTTCTGCCCCATAAACATACATAATAGTTGTCAATAACAACTTCAAGCACTTGTTAAAAAGCTTCTGGAATGACCATATGATTTGCTGAAGACATATTTAATGTGTGTACCCTGGAATTTAGACCAAAATGCACTCGTAAAAATCTAGTCGCTGTCAGACACATGTAGCATGGAATCCCTTGGTGTTTTACGACAGCATGAAAAAACAGTTCAGCCACTCCAAGGTACGTACGTAGATGACTGCATGTATACCCCTTAGAACTTGGAAGACCGGTGATAAAAATCCATTGCTACATCTTCCCATACCTGATTTGGGATTGGCAAAGGAGATGATAACAATCCAGCAGGGTGGAGGTGGGAAGCCTTGGCTGGCACGTTGGCAGTTTCTCGAATGGAACTACGCATACACAGCCAAAATATAAGATTGACTGGTAAATTGTTGGGTTAATCGTTTATAACGGGTCACGGATCGGGTTTTTTGTGGTTTGTTTAATTTAACGTTTGGTTAAAGAATTCAAGTCAAACGTTAATGGTTGCATGGATTGATTTTGTCAAAGGTGCATGAAGAGATTAACTAGGAGTCAATGATTAAGCTGCATGTTTTAATTTGTTAGTGGAGTGCATTATTCTTTCCAGGATTTTAGGAGTACGTATTTGTTGTTAGTCTACAATTGCTTATATAAGTAATGTATTTGTGTAAGAATTGAGCATTTTTGCTATATTAATTTTCAAACAAATTAAAGATTGTGGATTGAATTGAAGATTAAACATAAAGAGACGTCATTGGACCATTATGAGTCTCCCTCCATTAAAATGTAAGATTGAGTGACCGGTGGAAAAAGCCATAAATAAGGCTTCTATACAACCCTTTGGCTGCAACATTCGAGTCACCTGTTATATATATACTCAATTGTAAAACTGTTACCCAACAATTTGTATAAAAAGGCCTCTTGCTCCGGTGTTTGAAGGGTTCCGTTTGTTCTGATAGATGCCGCAAACTATGCTGCTTTGTACGGATAACGACCAAATAAATAATGACGATGAACGATGGTAGCATAATTTCGAATAAACAGCGATAATACCCTATAAAGGCTCCAAGTTGTGAGATCGAAGTGGGAATGAGCCAAAGACACGTATAATATATACGTTCAATTCCTATTTAATCGGTCCAATGCCTAATACTTGAATCCGTTATCACATTTTAAAGTTTAATCCACTAACAATTATCATGTGATCTCATTAAAATTTATTATATCCCAAAGCCACATTTCACTCGGTCTCTACACATGTTAGAATCCACATGTTAATTGTTAGTTTGTCCAACTCAAAACAAATAATTAAGTCATCAGATGATTACATCATTCCATGTAGCATGCTTTAAAACCGGGATGTTACAGAAAGAGAGAGATAAAAAAGAAGAAAAAGAAACGAAGAAAAAAAATATATATTTTTATTGTTGTTTAGAAAAAAAATGAGGTAACATTTTTGTGTTATTGAATAAGATGAAAATGAAAAGAATTATGTGTTATTATTATTATGTCATTATGATGTTTTTCTAATTACTTTCTAAAAGTGTATTGTTGTTCAAAAATAATAAAATACTTTATTTTTTTTTATTTTCCTGCCACTTAAAAGGTTTAAAATCTTTTTTCTTCATCTTTTATTAAAAATATTTATAAATCATAACACATTTTTCATATTGTCCCCTATGCTACATTAGATATTATTTCATCCTTAAAATAGTTTTGATAACACAACATTACAATTATTTATTTTAACACTATCATCCTAAACGTTTTCATTCTCATTTTTGTTTTGATTTGTTTGGTCTATGATAACATGTTATATAAAAGGGTATCCTTCATATTGCTTGTTGGAAATATATTTTTTTAAACCCCTTTTTTTGTTGGGAGAGGGGAAGGGTTTCAATTTTGGGAGACACGTTTCTGTAAAACTTCATAATTACGCATGTATCATTGTAAATTATCTTCTTATGCATATATGTCCAAAGAGTCAGGTTCAAATAAGTACCTCTCGAAATCAAGTGCACCCGAAGGTACCAACCTTAAAAAACTTTTTTAAATTTGATTTCACATAACCATGTTTAATTTAGTGTTATACGCATGATATATGAATTTCACATACATTCACACTTTCTGTGTCCTTAAAAATTATGTGAATGCTCAATACATATTTATGTGAATGGTCATCCATGTGAATGGTCATTTCACACTATGTGAATGGTGTGAATGACCATTCACATGATCTTTTTTTACCATTCACAAGATTTATGATATCGCTTCTTTTGAATAAAAGTCTTATAATGTTGTCTTATACATGTCTATTCAAAAAAAATATATGTGAATAATCATTCACATTAGGGTACGTTGGAATCTCATAGGTACGCAGATGAACCTGATTCTATGTCCAAATATAAAAAATTCAAAACTTTTTTTAAAATTCTCTCATTAGTTAAATGTCCAAAGTATATCTCCCAAACACAAACAAAATAACTTAAAAACCCAAAAACAATTGGTCGATCTCTAGCATATACGTCTAATGTTACACACATTGTATAACTACAATTACACGCTTGACTACAACTTATCGTCATTAATTGTTTACATACATACAAATAATAAATCACATTACATGGTAATCTAATTTTATATACGTGGTAATTACTTTTGGTACCATCCACGATCAATTTAGCACGTACTCGATCTTTGCTCTTAACAAGAAGCTGCAAATTAAAGGGCTGACCAGCTGAGTACTTTTTATGTCTAAAGGACAAAATTAACGTACGACCGGATCGGAGGACATCTGCTTTGATACTAACTTCAGTCATGTTTTTGGCTGCTGGAATATGGTTTCGATCAAGAAATGCTATATTAGTATTAATTAAGCTTCACAATTTCTTTAAATATTTCTTAGATAAATTCAAACAGATCTGCCCATTGTTATCACTACTATACAAGTCATGGATCGATGATATTGATCTACATCCCAAGATCTCCTACATTATTTAAGTTACAAATCTATACCCGTACGTTCATTGAACGATGCATAAAACTTTTTAATGGAATGGAGTATTGAACGATCTAACTTCGTCAGGAGTTCCCAACAGTTCCAGATACGTGTGACGATGAATCCTGGCTGCAGGAGCAAATATTATCCCGATTGTATCCCCCGAGACGCGATGAATATTCCTTAGGCTTTCATCTTCTACGACCCCTAGAATACTTGGAACCTATGAATACAAAAAGAGCGGAATATAAACGATCAACATATCTGTGACATGAAGAAAGAAAATTTGGTTACATTTTAGAACAAACTGGGAAACTTAAGTACATCTTTATTATGAACCCTAAAGTATTTCCTTTGCACTCCTTCAGGATTCATCTGAAGAATCTGTGTCTACACATTTGTTGGCTCTATGTAGACATGATAACAGAAGTTTGTGATGATAAACTCAATTTCAAAGAAATTGTAACGAGTTTCAGTTTTCGATACAGACTCCGATGCACATCAAGCAATTCTATAAATCATAATATGATAAACTCAATTTCATTGAACACACACAAAAAAGAAAACTTTGTTAGCTTAGAAAGTTAAAAATACAAAACAAAAAACAGTAGCGCTTACATATTTTAACGAGCAATTAATCTTAAAAGTTCTTACCGATCAATTTCAAATAGCAGACATCGCCATAGATGGTATTATTGAGTATGGGTGTAGATTGAGGTAAGAGATTGTTGATGTATTTCTTCAACTTTTGCTTTCAACTTTCGTTTGTCTCTTTCAGGAACTTCTTCAGCTTTCATTTTCTTGCATATTGTTTGAGAGAGTTGAGAATTGAAGGTGACAAAAAAGAGAATTATGGGGAGGAAACTGAAAAATCTGAATCTTTCCGTTGAAAGATTTGATGGATTTATCATTTTCTTCCCCGTAATTCTCTGTTTGTGTGTCACCTGCAATTCTCAACTCTCATAGACAAGGAAAGTGAAATGGAAGCTGAAGCAGTTCCTGAAAGAGACAAACGAAAGGGGAAAGCAAAAGTTGAAGAAACACATCAACAATCTCTACCTCAATCTACACACATATTCAATAACACCATGTTTGGTGATGTCTGCTATCTGAAATTAATCGGTAAGAACTTTTAAGATCAAATGCTCGTTAAAATATGTAATCGCTACTGTTTATAATTTATATATGTTAACTCGCTATGCTAACAAAATATTTTTACTGTTTATTCCTTAGGCTTTCATCTCCATGATTCATCGTCACTCGTATCTGGAACTGTTGGGTACTCCTGATGAAGTTAAAATTGTTGAACTGCTCATTGTAGATTCAACATGGTTTGTGATGCTTCTAATCAAATACATCTATCTTCATCAAGGTGTCTATAGAAAGTGATTTAAAAGTATTTGTGATTGTGAAGTATGATTTTTTTTTTTTTTTTTTTCCCTTTTTGGGTTTTAGATGCTTGAAAATATTTGTATATTATTCTCAAGTAAATGATGCAGAGTTTGTAAATTTAGGCGATTATGGACAATCGTGAACAAGTACGAGGACATCCAATTTGGAAAGTTTAATTTGTTTGATGATGTAGAGATTTATTTACCTTTGATGCTTGCAGCTCTATCAACATCTTTTATAACTACAATCACAAAACATGATGGATATATGGATATTTATGGAACGTTAACCCAATGGAACCATTGCCACAGCGGCTTTGTTAATTTTTGACGGACATGTTTGGCAGGAGAGCCGTACCATGAAGGTATATAGATTACCCGCTCCGTTTAACTTGAGAATACGATCAGCATTTATAGAAAAAAAAAATCAGTTTAAGCTTGGTTTAGACCATCATTTAATTATTAGATTTTCTGTCGAACAAGGCATATATGTTTTGATGGCATATATACGTGTTGAACAATCCTGTACGTGTTCGATCATTACAAGAAAAAGAGAATTGAAGATCCAAAATGGACACAGGAGAGGGCCGGAAGTTAAATGAATTGGTTTGATGTTATTAATTATGAACGAGAAAGAAGCATATATGCATACAAAGTGTTAAAAGAAGTAACTGATCGATAAAGTAGATATATCCAAATGATTAGGGTTTTATTATAATGCAAATACTAGAAAAAAAATACAATAAGATGATTAGACTAGTACAATAAAAGAGCAATATATATAGAACACAAGAAACCCTAATAAGGCAAAAACCCTAAAAGCCCAATGGGTCTGACATTATACTACTTATACATTGCATTGTAGGACGTAACACAAATTTTTGAACTAGTCAAATTAATACGTTTGGGTTTGAAAGTTTATGATTGTCATTAGATGCAAAATTGTTAGCTAGGAAAAACATTTTTCTTCCTTCATTTGGAAAGAAAGGTAAATCAATCACCCTTCATGCATAACTACTATATATATAAATGTCTCCAAATCACTTTGCAATTATGTTATGGTGTTTTTGATACAAAATCATATTGTGATTGTGATTGTGGTGTGTATACAGAACTACCACTGTAAATTTAAAAATAAGATTAGGGTATGTGTTAGTCTGTTCAAAAAAAGCTTGATAATATACAACACGTTTTATGATAATAACGATTATATATTTTATTATATAATAAAATTTGATAATTCATATTTAAAAAGAAATAATTTCACATGTAATTTATTTTCTAAAAATGTATAAAAGTTAGAAAGAAATGAAAACATTAAAAAAATAAGATTAGTTTTTCAAAGCAACAATAGTTAATATTAAGTAAATTAAAAATAAGATTAAATAAAATACCAATATATTAAAAATGACTTTGAATTGAAGTTTGTATTAGATGTAAACTATAATATTTACATAATTATAGGAAAAACAATCGAACACTATATGATACTCGAATCAAAAGAAATCAAAACAAAAACTAATAAACGATTATATATTCTTTTTTATATTTTATTAATAATTATAGGAAAAACAACGATTATATATTCTTTTTGAATTTTAAAAATAATTATAGGAAAAACAATTGAACAATCATTAATAAACGATTATATATTCTTTTTGATTTTGTATTAATAATTATAGGAAAAACAATTGAACAAATAATTAATAAAGGATTATATATTCTTTTTTGATTTTTAAAAATAATTACAGGAAAAACAATTGAACAAATAATTAATAAACGATTATATATTCTTTTTGATTTTTTTATTGATAAATAATTATATAGGAAAAACAAAAAAATTAAAAAGAAATTAGGTGAATAGATTATAAATAGTGATTTATTACGTTGATAAATGTTATTAGTTATATAAATATATAGTTGCAAATGTCTATGAAAAAGTTGGTTTGATGACGTACGGAGGAAGCAACAAGCCTTGAGCCTTCATTTCCTTGGTTAAAAAGCCTGGGGAGCTAGGGATGGCAATGGGGCGGGGCGGGGATCTCAGTTTCCGTCTCCATCCCCGTTTCATAATCCTCTCCCCCATCCCTGGCCCCATCTCCGTCGGGGAATGAGTTCCTATTTCCATCCCCGTCCCAATCGGGGATCGGGGATCCCCGTCGGGGAATCGGGTTTTTCAAGCTCCTAAAGATTATTTAAATTTAAACTATAAATAGTAATTTAGTATAAAAATATATGTAAATAAACATTAAAAAAAATTAATCCAAACATATTTGAGGTATTTACATATATAACCTATAATTTGTAATAAAACTAAAACAAAGAGATGGATGCAAAACATTTTTAAAACCAATGAAATGAAAAATAACAATAGTATTTTAAACTATAGTAAAGTCATATAAAATGATATTTAATATATTATATAAAATGTAACGAATAATTTACATTGTAAAGTTAAATATATATAATAATTTATATTAAAACATAATTTATAACCGGGGTCGGGTTCGGGGTCGGGGATTAAAGTGTCTCACATCCCCGCCCCATCCCCATTAATTTAAATCGGGGATTCCCCGTCCCCATCCCCGGTCAACTCGGGGATTCCCCGGTCAAATCGGGGTCGAGTTACGGGTTCCCCGTCGGGGTTGGGTTTTTTTTGCCATGCCTATGGGGAGCCCTTGGTATCCAAATTTATAAAGATTTTATTTGTTTTTCGAATGATTAAATATTTAAAAGTTGTTTAAAATTAAAATCCTGAATTTTAAAATTAGCTATTTCATAATATAAACTGTTTAATAATATATTCATTTATATTAGATGTACATTTATAAAAAATATATATATAATTAGTCTATTTCAAAAACAGATGAATTAACTTAAAACGTAGTGAATTGTTGATTCAATTAATCCAGAATTTATAATTCATTATTTATACAATCAAAAAATGATGAAGTAAAAAAATGAATCACAGTGTTTCTCACATTTATCGAGATATATTTAGTTTTCTGATTTGATTCTAAGTTTATATATGTAAACAATTTAATAATGATGATGATAATTAAAACAACAATTACAATAATAAAAATTATTTAATAAATAATGCATATGAACTTATCTATTTGATTTATGATTAGTGTTATCTATCAAATAGATTAAGAATAGTAACTAATATTAGATAATATATAAATGTGTAATTTAAAAGTAAGATTAGGGTGTGTGTTAGTCTGTTCATTAAAAGTTTGATAATGTACAATACGTTTTATGATATTAACGATTATATTTTTTTTTCTATATAGAAAAATTTGATAATTCATATTTAAAAAAAGAAATAATTCACTATACTTTATATGTATTGGAAATTACGTGTCATGTTATTTATTTTCTAAAAAGCTATAAATAATAGAAAGAAATCAAAACATAAAAAAATAAGAAATTTTTTTCAAAGCAATGATAGTTAATATTAAATAAATTAAAAATAAGATTAAATAAAATACCAATATATTAAAAATGACTTTGAATTGAAGTTTGTATGAGATGTAAACTATAATATTTAAAATAAGTATAGTAAAAACAATTGAACACTATATGGTACGTACTCGAATCAAAAGAAATCAAAACAAAAATTAATAAACGATTATATATTCTTTTTGATTTTTTATTAATAATTATAGGAAAAACAATTGAACAAATAATTAATAAACGATTATATACTCTTTTTGATTTTTTAAAATAATTATAGGAAAAACAATTGAACAAATAGTCAATAAACGATTATATATTCTTTTTTATTTTTTATTAATAGATAATTATATAGGAAAAACAAAAAAATAAAAAGAAATTAGATGAATAAGTTATAAATAGTGATTTATCATCTTGATAAATGCTATTAGTTATATAAATATATAGTTGCAAATGTCTATGAAAAAGTGGTTTGATGACGTACGGAGGAAGCAAGAAGGCTTGAGCCATCAATTCCTTGGTTAAAAAGCCTGGGGAGCCCTTGGTATCCAAATTTATTAAGATTTTATTTGTTTTTCAAATGATTAAATATTTAAAAGTTGATTTTTAAAATTAAAATTCTGAATTTTAACATTATCTATTTCATAATATAAACCGTTTAATAATATATTCATTTATATTAGCTGTACATTTATACAAATAAAATATAATTAATCTATTTTAAATAATTAAATTAAATTTATTTAAATTTAAAATAAATTAATTATTTCATCATATTTATTAATTAGGTTGTTATGCAAGAATATTTTAAAATATATAAATTCAAGAATCCGATTTTTAAATACAAATATTCGATTCAAAATTTAAGATTTGGATCAGAATTTTATATGTTTTTGAATTGTACAATATCTAAAAACCCAAAATTTTAATTTTCTTTTAAGTTTAACTATTTGACTAATGATTATTTACATTAAGTTTTTAATATAAATTTGAGGTTTCATTATTTATGACTTCTTTAAATTGAATTGTCTATTTTAACATGTTTTTTTCGTCGTAAAAGAAATAAAATATATTTTTATTTGTGACAATTCATATCTATTGAGGTATTAAATTTTGAATAGTATTTTTTTCGGTATCCAATTTTCGGTATCTGATTTTCGGATTATTGGATATGATTTTGAATAGTATTTTTTCAATATCCGATTTTCGGATTATCGAATAATTTAAAAATGAATACGTATAATTGGAATATTTATCTTGTTTATTTTAATATTTTCAGATTTTAATTCGTCTAAAATTTTAAAATTCATATTATAAATGATTTTTGATTGTTTGTTACATATTAGAGTTAATTGAATTTTAGATTTTAACTGAAAATAGATTGTTTGTTACATTTCAAACTTAAGAACTTAAAACATTTGAAATTTAAGATGTTCACTTCTATCTAAAATCTAAATTCAAATTTTGGCTTTCTAATTAAATTAATATAAATTGAATATAAATCATGTTGATTAGTTAATAGTAATTATTTAATTTAATTAATTAAAATATTAAATTATTGTAATGTATAATTAGTTTAATATAATTTGTTTATATAAATTAATTAAATATAGTTTATAAAATTTAACTTAATATAAATTAGTAATATTTTAAATTAATATTTAATTCAACTAAAATATCAAACTTCAATAAATTTGCATTTAAGTGCTAATTGTTTAAAATAGCAATATTTTTACTAATTTATAGCAACATCTTTTATAGACTATCTAAAATAACAACTTACTTTTTTACTAATGATAACAATTGATGACCTGCAAACTTGTTCAGCAGGTCATCAATTACATTTTATTTCAATAATAACAACAATTTTTCATCTTTTTATCAATAACATCAACAAATTGTTTTAAAAAAAAAACCAAAAATACAAATTGTATATTAATATTTATATTTAGCAAATGAAACATCACAAATAAACTAGAAGAAGGAATTATCCAAGTTCAAGATGGATTGAACAAGAAATGAATCGGAGCAATATTTGTAATTATCTTCAAGTTAATGATATAGAATTTGTAAATTTGAGTGATTATGGAACACTTACCAGAAGATCGATCAATTCAAATTGGGAAATTTTATTTAATTTTTGAGGGATTTATATATCGATCATGAATGTTTGCACCCCAATTAACACACACACACATATAAATGCTTGAAATATTTATAATCTATACCTATTAAAAAAGAATAACAGTTTATGTCACATGTCAATCTCTAATTTTTATTCATCTTTATTTTTCCTCCTAATTTTTTTAAAACAACTCATATTTGCCACTTCATCAAATTACTAACATCATATAAAATTTTCCTTCTTGTAGTATTAATCATTAAGAATAAAATATTAATTCATAGGAAAAAAGCTTTTTAAAATTTCATTATATTTAAAAAAACATTTAATAAAATTTTGATTGTATTCATTTGAATTAAAGTTTTTTTTTTAAAATTCATATATTCTATTGCATTAAAAACTATAAAATTCAATTTCTAAATATTACTATAATTTATATATTGTTATAATCTTACTGACTTTTAAGACTAAATTATAACAATGTTGGAAAGGCTAGCAAAGCAAACTAGAGAAAATTTCATCGTCTTAATGTTATTCATACGGATGAACTATATTTATATACAATGAAAAGACAAACTTCACTATACACCATCACTTCATATCACTGTATGCTATAACACTTGGTACATGCAAGACCAAGTAATTATCAATTCACCTTTCACCTTTTTTGTCATGTTATAACACTCCCCCTTGAATGATAATTTTAGTAGGAGTTCAACCACGAAATGCTGCCTCATTAAAAACCTTGCTAAAGAAAAACTCAGTGGGAAAAAACCTTAGACAAGGGAAAAAGAGTACAGCGATTGGTTGTCTCCCCCTCATGTTATCATCTGAAAGTCATCACATATTTTGTAGATGTCGCATTCCAATGTTGTGAACATGTTTTCTGAAAATTTGTTTAGGAAGTGCCTTTGTAAAAAGATCTGCTGAATTGCTACTAGACTGGATGTATTTCATTTCAATCTGATTGTCCTTTATGAGATCTTGCGTGTAAGCGAAAAATCTTGGTGGGATATGTTTGGTTCTGTCACTCTTGATATATCCTTCTTTCATTTGCGACACGCAAGCTGCATTGTCTTCATAAATCAAAGTTGGACTTTTGCTCATCTCAAATCCACAAGAAGACAAAATAAGTTCTGTCATAGACTTCAGCCATACGCTTTCTCTACTAGCTTCGTGTAGTGCAATAACTTCAGCATGATTTGAGGATGTTGTAACAAGTGTTTGCTTCTGAGAACGCCAGGAAATTGCAGTACCACCATTTAAAAACACGTATCCTGTTTGAGATTTTGCTTTGTGTGGATCAGATAAGTAACCTGCATCTACATATCCAAGTAAACCTTCCTTTGAATTGTTAGAATAAAATAATCCCAAATTAGTGGTTCCTCGAAGGTATCGGAAAATGTGTTTGACTCCTATCCAATGTCGTTTAGTGGGAGCTGAACTAAATCTTGCCAACAGATTTACTGCAAAAGAAATGTCAGGTCTTGTACAGTTTGTAAGATACATTAAAGCTCCAATTGCACTAAGATATGGTACTTCTGGACCAAGTAAATCTTCATTCTCTTCTGGAGGACGAAATGGATCCTTATCAACATTAAGTGATCTAACAACCATTAATGTGCTTAAAGGATTTGCTTTTTCCATGTTGTAACGTTTTAAGACTTTTTCCGTATAATTTGACTGATGCACAAGTATGCCATTGTGCATGTGCTCTATCTGTAAACCAAGACAATATTTGGTTTTTCCAAGGTCTTTCATTTCAAATTCTTTCTTTAATAACACAATTACCTCATTATCTCATTAATTATGCCAATAATATTTAGATCATCAACATAGACAGCTATAATAACATATCCAACCTTTGTCTTCTTTATAAACACACATGGACATATTTGATTGTTTGTGTATCCTTTACTTATCAAATAATCACTCAATCGATTATACCACATGCGTCCAGATTGTTTCAACCCATATAAAGATCTTTGAATACATTTCTTTGGGTTTTACTTTTAATGCTTCTGGCATTTTTAAATAAATCCTTCGAGGATTTTCATAAAATTGTATATGTCAAGTTAGTCTTATAAATAGACCATAAGTATATTCATGACATATTGTATAATTATGTAACACATGTAATCATAATAAATGCTTATTGCATTGTAACTATGAGCTCATAGGATAAATCTCGGGACATGTTTCAAAAAAAAAAATTATATCCTTCAAAGGAATCTCTGTATAAATAGGACCTTTAGAATAAAATAATTTTAATAGACGCATATCAAATCTATCTTTTATTGATAGATTAATATATCTCTTATAACTGTATCCACCATAGGAGAATATTTCCTTAAACATCTGTGTGCATTATATATATACACTAAATTAATCTCTATACATATATTTGTACAACTTTATGTGTACAGACTACTTTATGATATGTGTAAAAGTAGTAGAAATAGAGAGAAATTTTCATATTATTCGCACCATCATTGATACATCAATATATGGTATTTATACTACAAGTGAAGACCAAGTATAGTATGTTGGATATGTGTGATCAAATCACTCAAATCATCTATACTATTTGCCTTACGTATAGATTTGGAAAATGTGGACTTTTATGAAATTTTCATCCACAACTTTTATGTGTACATCCTACACATCTAGTAGTCTCATTTTCTCTAAGAGAACATGTCTGCAGACTATTATTCATAATCATCGTTTTTAAATATATATAGCGCTAATTAATAAATATCATCGACGTCGATTTTATTTCGATTCCATATAGTTTTAGACATGATATAATTTTATCGAGATCTCATTATTTTCATTCAGGCGCCTGAGGTTCTTCTAGAACCATCATGTCTAATTTTTTTTAATGATACTTATCTTTGGAATCGACTGCCTATCATGCTTCAGGCATGTCTTAGGCTCATTAATCAATAATAATTTTCATTTCTAAAATATCAATATTTACTGAAGCATTAATAACCAAAATATGTGACTTGGTTACTTTCTTTAAATCAGTAAATGTATCTCGCAACAGATTTGCCAAAAATATGTAAATGAATTATCCCAGTACCTTTTATTGCGAGGATCAATATAAGATAATTACAGCTTATAAATTTGTTTATTTTCTCCCCCTGATGTTGGAAAAATTGCCCTTTTTAAAATGGCAACTAGCACAATGTGTCGTAATGATATCAACTGTCAGTGATTCATTTTATTTTATAATAAAGGAGATTTCATACCCAATCATAATTTCCCAACATTCTTTTGAGTACCCATCTTTATGCGGTTTGGTGGAGCAATTTAGAATTTTTACTATTTTAAAAAAAATAGATGTGATATATTTGATTCTTGACCAAATATCATTTCGTATGGGGAGAAAATATGATAACTTGTTGGCTTAATGTGAATTAGTAATATCACAAATAAATATTAGAACCTTTTTATTCTATTTGGCGTACGAGATACACTTGAGTTTATTCAAGCTAGTAGTATATAAGAAAGCTCGGCGTGAAAGAAATCAATACAACAAACCATCTAAACACATACACACATCCATGGAGCCAGGAAAACAACAAGAACAACGTCGAGAAGAGATCGACCTAAATCTTTCTATGGAGTCTTTTGATAATCGAGAGGAAAGAAGGCAGAAAAGACGACTAGATCAGCCGGATCTTAGAGAACTCACAATGGTACCACGACAGGAACGCACTTATGTTGGAAGTAATGATCGATTGGGGTTCTATCTGGATGATATTCATACCCATATATTATATATTGATAGATTTATACGATGGCAGTCTTTTCTTATAAGGACTGTAACCCATAGCTGGGAATTCACGGTCCCTCCTCCATCAACTATGCCGCCATATCGTTATTGGATAGAAAGGAATGCAGTGTCAGTGCAACCTCCACAGCCTCAGAAGCCAGTGGAGTCCCAACAACCAGAAGTTAATTCTGCTCCCTCTCAAGATGTTTTTGAAAAGGGTCAGTCATCTAAAACTGACAAATAATTTTCATTTGTGAGTTTTATTGTTTTATGTGTTGTGGTTATTAATGTTAACTTGAGTTTATTTATTTTACGTGGCTGAGCGGGTCCTCGGGGAGATCTGTAAAATTTGCTTCTTTCTCTTTCGAGGATTTTTATCCTTGGAACCAAATGGTCTTCCACGTTTCAGACGTGTTTTTGATTCTTGAGTGACTTTATCATCAGCTCTTTTATTTGGAATTTCTATTCTAGCAGGTGTATTAGCTGCTGGCACATATGATTTAGTCACTCTTTTAGTATTAGTAAATGCATCAGGTAGTTGATTTGCAATTTCTTGTAAATGCATTATTTTCTGAACTACGAGTTCACATTTTTTTGTCCGAGTGTCAAGATGAATCAATGATGGTTCATACCATGATAGAGAAATGGGGCGATGTGCGACAAGTTCTTGGCCAATGGCCAATCATTCTACATCGGTAACAAAGATCTTCAGGATCTTGAGAAGCACTAGCCTTTTGTTTATCATTTTTGGGTCTTTCTTGTGATTTAGATTTCTTATTACGTGGAATATTATTATGACCACGTCCACGTCCACGTGAATGACCTCTGTTATGATTATAGTTATGAGCATAACCATGATTATAACTATAATTATTGTTTTGATTATAGCCACGGCCACGACCACGGCCTCGCTTACGGCCAAATCCCCGTTCTTGTCCATGTGTTGTACTTTTAGTTGTAGCATTTACTTCAGGTAATGCTAGTGATCCAGTTGGATGAGATTGGTGATTTTTCATTAAAAGTTCATTGTTTTTCTCTGCAACTAGAAGGACGGAGTTAAGTTCAGAATATCTTAAAATTTTGCATTCGATACTGTTGTTGTAAGGTAACATTTGATGCATGAAATGTTGAGTATGTTTTCTCCAACATATCTGCATCTGTAACCGTCTGACCACAAAATTGGAGTTGTGAACATATTCTGAACAATGCAGAGCTATAATCATTCACTTTCTTAAAATCTTGGAATCTCAAATTATTCCAATCATTTCTGGCATTTGGAAGCAAAATCTCACTTTGATGTTTCTTTTAAATCTTTCCACAGAATACTTGGATCTTCCGTATTCATATACTCAGATTTCAAATTTTCATCAATATGTTTACGAAGAAATGCATTTGCTTTTGGCTTTTCTTGAATTAATCAATTGTTGTTTTCATTTAGTGTTTCTACAATACCCATTGATGTTAAAAGTATCTTTACATCAATGTTTCATGGCATGTAGTTATTGCCATTTACGTCCAATGCAGCAAATGATAACTTCTCAAGATTTGCCATATTGACTATCAAAAAGAATTTTTAAAACAATATAAAATCAATACTAAATTATTTCAATAAGAACTGCAATACAATAAAATGAGAGAATAAATGAAAACATAATCAGAAAAGGATACATCTCATCCCATGGTAGTTGGAACAAACAATAGAAGAGTGCCAAAATCAATACACTGATAAAAATTAAAAACGGGCTTAGCATCTTCATCCGCCTTCAACTAAGTAAATTTTTTTTTTATTTAGGAAGGTAGGATAATGTGGTTTGTGAAATAATGAGGCTTAGTATTGGATATTTATAGGAAATATTCGACCATTAAACGGTCGAAAATATAACCGTTCAACGGTTATAAATCCGTTGTGGATTTTATAAAAATGATTTGGAGGATAATGTTTCTTTAATATAAAAATGATGATTAGAAATGTAATTTAAGAGAAATGTTATTGACATAAATGATGTGTATAAATAAGCTTAATGACGGATTAAATATAAGATATGTAAAAGAATCAATAATCATAATTGTTAGTATTCATAAATTAAATAAATGTCAGATTGTTAGATTGCGTAAATAAATGTTAGTAAACAGAAAATAAATGTTAGATTGCATAAATAAACGTTAGTACATAAATAAACGTTAGTATGCATAATTAAACGTTAGTACATAAATAAACGTTAGTATGCATAATTAAATGTTAGTATATAAATAAAATGTTAGCAACAATTATTTAAATGTTAGTATAAGTAAAAACGTTAGTATAAATAAAACGTTATTAAACATAATTAAAATGTTAGAAATAATAATACATCTTAGTAGTCCGTAAGATGTATTATTATTGTTATTGTAACAATTATTTATGGTAATTATCTTCTCATTATATGTTATAACTTTAAGTAACCATACCTCGTTTGATTCTTGATTTAATTGCAGAGCTCTTCGTGCTGATAACGTGTTATAATCTTACTGACTTTTAAGACTAAATTATAACAATGTTGGAAAAGCTAGCAAAGCAAACTAGAGAAAATTTCATCGTCTTAATGTTATTCATACGGATGAACTATATTTATATACAATGAAAAGACAAACTTCACTATACACCATCACTTCATATCACTGTATGCTATAACACTTGGTACATGCAAGACCAAGTAATTATCAATTCACCTTTCACCTTTTTTGTCATGTTATAACATATATCTATATATAAAAAAATAATAATAATAACAACTATTGACAAGATGCACCAATCAATTATTTTTCATATTATCCTAAAAAATAAAAATCATTTATAATTCAAATAGTACATTAAATCAAAATTTATAATTAATAGTTATTAAATTGAAATTTAGTTACCAATAAATAGGTAACAATTTTTCAAGTCTTCATTTTCATTAATTGTTATTAAATTGTTATTATGTTCTAGATAAAAAGATATTAACAATTTCAAAAACAAATATCCTTATATAGTTTTCAAACATTATAATTTATTAACATATTATTCTGAAATAGATATAAAATAATTTATAAATAAATTCTAAGATATAATTTTATTTGTATAAGCTACAACTATCAAATATTTACTATTTAATTTAAAAGAATGTTAGCAAAAATATTATAAACTTGATCTAAATTAAATATGTGTATGCATAAAATATTTTTCCATTTAGGAAGAATTTCATGCATATCCTTGTAAACCTCCATTATTACATATATAAGGTTTATATTATTACATATATATCCTTATAAAATTCCTTATTTTATATATATATATATATATATATATATATATATATATATATATATATATATATATATATATATATCCTTACAAACATTTAAAACTCACTAATATATCTAAAGGGTTGGGTTCCGGTAAGAACCATTCTTATCGTGAGAACGTGAGAACCATTCCAAAATGCACAAATTTGTACATCAAATGCACAAATTTAAAAGTTAAAAGTTTTACTTAAAACCATTATTAGTTTTAAATATCAATAAATATCATAATCTAACACTAAAATTACATTAAAAAATTATATTCATTAAATTATAAACTAAATGCACAAATTTGAACATCAAATGCACAATTTTTTTTAAATGCACAATTCGTACATAAAATGGATAAATTATAGCATGAGATGCGTAAATTTTTACATGAAATGCATAAATTTATTGAAAACATTTAATTTTAGTATCAAATGCACAATTTTATAGAGTGGATGCACAATTTTAGAGTGGTTCTCACGTTCTCACGAAATAGAGGGGTTCTCATGTGAACCCAATCCTATATCTAAATATCTAATTTATAATTATTAACTTATTTTTAAAATATCAAAAAACTATTTTTGTAATTAAGTTAATTAAAATTCCCTAAATACCCCTCCACTTGTTGAATAGGAAACAAAATCTTAATTGAAATTGCAGAAGACCCTATTCTAACTGTACAATCTTACAGATATATGCTCTATACGACAATCAACATTGATTTAGGAGTGAACTAGTCCATTGGCGAGAGGAATCACTTTTGCCTAAAAACAACGACGGATGAATCAAATCTCTATATTAACAGCTTGAATCAATTAAGTACTTCAGATCGATTACCAGCCTTGAACCAACAGCACCACAAGTAAATCCATTATTAGCCTCGAACCAACATCCTTATCTGAGGATCAATCTGAGCATACTGAGGGTCACTTTCTTCACGCCTGCAGCACCATGAAGCACTTTGCTTCTGGATGATGATTTAACAAACCTGAATCAATTAACTTTTGCAAATGAATTAATAACCTCAAATCAACAGCACCATGAGCAAACCGATTAAAACCTCATATTAGGAAAATGTAATTGCAATGGAATAAACGATGTTTATCCCCGATAGGGGTTGCTTAATGGATGAGACTTGGTATTTTTCAAAATGAGGTCGTGTTCTACTCCTGCAGGCTTCAACACTGTTGTAAAAAAAACGAAACCATGTTGTTATATGTTTTGAACAACTTTTCCTGCTGATAAAAAAATTCAAAATTTTAACTTCCATGTGGGTGTCCCTGAAAATTTGCAAAGTTGTTTTTTTGTTTCGGTAGTTTTGCCAATCTTTCCGTAATTTACTAATCTTAGATCACTTTTTTGTTCAGAATACTCAATATGACAAATTGTTGATGCTAATTGATTTTGTTTAGTGGAATTTCTTTCCTTTATCATCATTCATAGCTATTTTAGACAATTGGTTAATGCTTGTTATGAATCACTACTCTATAGTTAAAACTTATCAAATGGCATGGGAAACTGTTGTTTGCTTTGTGGATGCTTAATAGGATTAAAGTGATCGTTCTAATATGGATATGTAGTAACTTGTTTTCAGTGATTGTAGATTCATGGTTTCAAGTCGGTTTTGTTCTTACAACTGGTATCCACAGTGCTTATGTGCAGTGTTGAGGTATTCAGGTGATGTCATGGTTCCTCTTGGTTGGGTCGGTGGAGTAATCGGTTTACTCTTAGCTACAGAGATATCACTCTATGCAAATGCCCTCATTGCGAAGCTCCACGAGTTCGGTGGAAGAGGCATATTAGATATAGAGACCTTGCAGGATTTATATACGGTAATGATCAAAGAATTGAATAGTCTTACTCTTACATCGTGTGTGTGTGTGTGTGTATGTGTGAGTTCGTAGTTTTTAAATCTAGAAAGATAATTCAGAATTTTTGGACTAGTGCAGGCCCATCAGAATCCAGGTTTTGAATTCTGATGGGCCTGCACTAGTCCAAAACTTCTGAATTATTTTTCTAGATTTAGTAACTACCAACTCTCTCTCTCACACACAGGCACACACACGATGTAAGAGTAAGACTATTCAATTCTTTGATCATTACCGTATATAAATCCTGCAAGGTCTCTATATCTAATATGCCTCTTCCACCGAACTCGTGGAGCTTCGCAATGAGGGCATTTGCATAGAGTGATATCGCTGTAGCTAAGAGTAAACCGATTACTCCACCGACCCAACCAAGAGGAACCATGGCAACACCTGAATACCTCAGCACTGCACATAAGCGCTGTTGATACCAGTTGTAAGAACAAAACCGACTTAAAACCATGAATCTACAATCACTGAAAACAAGTTACTACGTATCCATATTAGAACGGTCACTTTAATCTTATTAAGCACCCACAAAGCAAACAACAGTTTCCCATGCCATTTGATAAGTTTTAACTATAGAGTAGTGATTGATAACAAGCATTAACTAATTGTCTAAAATAGCCATGAATGATGATAAAGGAAAGGAATTCCATTAAACAAAATCAATTAGCATCAACAATTTGTCATATTGAGTACTCTGAACAAATAAGTGATCTAAGATTAGTAAAGGGTTTATTATGAAAAAAACCAACATGTTTTCACGTTTTTTGCGTTTTCGTCCCTCCATGTTATTTTTTTTCCATAAAAACCTCAAGTTATTCTTTTCTTATTGGTTTAGTGAAATTTTGGACATTAGACAACGGTTGTAATTTGTGAACCGGGTTTTAAAAACTTTAAAAACCGGGTTCCAATGTCCAAATTTCACTAAACCAATAAGAAAAGAATAACTTGAGGTTTTTTATGGAAAAAAAATAACATGGAGGGACGAAAACGCAAAAAACGCGAAAACATGTTGGTTTTTTTCATAATAAACCCATTAGTAAATTACGGAAAGATTGGCAAAACTACCGAAACAAAAAAAATAACTTTGCATATTTTCAGGGACACCCACATGGAAATTAAATTTTTGAATTTTTTTATCAGCTGGAAAAGTTGTTCAAAACATATAACAACATGGTTTCGTTTTTTTTACAACAGTGTTGAAGCCTGCAGGAGTAGAACACGATCTCATTTTAAAAAATCCCAAGCCTCATCCATTAAGCAACCCCTATCGGGGGTAAACATTGTTTATTTTATTGCAATTACATTTTCTCAATACGAGGTTTAAATCGGTTTGATGATGGTGTTGTTGGTTTGAGGTTATTAATTCGTTTGCAGAAGTTAATTGATTCGGGGTTGTTAAATCATCATCCAGAAGCAAAGAGCTTCATGGTGCTGCAGGCGTGAAGAAAGCGACCCTCAGTATGCTCAGATTGATCCTCAGATAAGGATGCTGGTTCGAGGCTAATAATGAATTTACTTGTGGTGCTGTTGGTTCAAGGTTGTTAATTGATCTGGAGTACTTAATTGATTTGAGGCTGTTAATATAAAGATTTGATTCATCTATGGTTGTTGTAAGGCAAAAGTGATTCCTCTCGCCAATGGACTAGTTCACTCCTAAATCAATGTCGATTGTAGTATAGAGCACATATCTGTAAGATTGTACAGTTAGAATAGGGTCCTGTGCCATTTCAATTCAGATTTATTTTCCTATTTAACAAGTGGAGGGGTATTTAGGGAATTTTAAATAAATTAATTACAAAAATAGTTTTTGATATTTTAAAAATAAGTTAATAATTATATATTAGATATTTGTATATATTAGTGAGTTTTAAATGTTTGTAAAGATATATATGTAATAATGAATTTTGTAAGGATATATATGTAATAATGAATGTTACAATGATATATATGAAATTCTACCTTAAATTTATGATCTATTAACATACTTTTTTTTGGGTATAATTCATATCGTATGATAATTGAAAATATATCTTAATATATTTTACAATATAAATATACATTTTCATTCAATTCATGTAATATATGGGTTAATAGACTATCGTATTTATATACTAATACTCACATATATCTTTCTTATTTTATAGCATTATAGTTTTTTATTTGGAGTAACTTTAAGCGTCTAAATAAGATAATGTATTTCAAACTTATACTTGTATTTAGGTGTTAAGTTTCTCATTTTATTGCATTTAGGCCGAGAGGAGTACCCACCCCGCTGCAATGCGGCCTTGGCCACCTAGGACCTTCCCCGGCGGCTACACCGCCCCCCCCCCCCCTCGGCGGCCCTGCGAAAACCCTTCCCCGCCCGGCTTCCCCTCCCCGCTCCACCCCGCTTCTCCTTCCTCTTCCCCCTTCTTTTCCTTTTTTTTTGTAGAACTTCTGTTCTTTTTTTTTGTATATATATATAATTTTGCTTTTATAATTTTATAATTTTATTTTCTATTTCTTATTATAGTTTTATAAATGTTTGTATTTTTTTTATTTTAGTTTCGTAATTGTTGTTTCGTTCGTACAGTTTCGTATTTTACTTTCGTAATCAGGAAACACACAATAACATTCAATCAGATCTCGTGAAACATATTGCACTTGCCCGAATACCAAATTTAGACGGCTAGTTTGTATTTTTTTAATGTTCATTCGTAATTTTAATTTTATTTATTGTTATGTATTTTTTTTATTTTAATTGGGTCATTTTTAATGTTTAGTTTATGTAATAGTTTTTAAATATTTATGAAATTAATTATTTTAATTCTAATAATTGTTTTGTTAGTTAAAATGAATTTATTTAAAAAAAAATTAAGAAAGATGGAAAGGTATAGAAAGATGGGTATTTCCTAGTTGGAAAGGTGGAGAGAGAAAAGCTGATGTGACGCTGACGTGTACAGAAAGATGGGTTTAGGAAAGGGAGGTACTCCCTTCACTCTTACTACTAGTATAGGATCATTTATTATATAGGAAAACTGTGTTATGATATTAATTAATTCAATGTTAATTAATTTGATTTTTTTAGGAACTTTATTACATTAATACTATTTGGAGTTTTATGCTTTTTTTAATTAGATTTAATTTTATATAGAAATATTGCATTGTTATCACAAAATTAAACTAAAAAATTATCGATCGATGAATCCTTTTTTTGTCTTGAGTTATTAATTTAATGTTATATGAATTAATTATTTACATAAATATAATGTTTTATGTCCAATTTTTTTATTTCATAAGCTAATATCAAATACATAACATGAATGTAAGCGGGTAAAATATCCCCGAATACCCGTCAGGGATCCCTGTTTCCTGTCGGAGACCGGGATGAAGATAAAAAGTAATTATTCGTCGAGGACGGGGACGGGGACGTGTTTTCAAAGTCGGGGTTGAGGACGGGGAAAAAGGATCCCCAATAAAACATGTCCCCATTGCCATCTCTACTTCCAAGTTTCTTCATCTCACACCTTTTAAGTCCCTCCTTTAACGAAAACCTTAAAAACACTTCAATTTCTCTCAACAGAAGATTCCTAGGATGATCACAAGAACGACAGTAGAGATTCCAATTAGCTATGAGTTTACAGAGAAGATTCACAGCTGGATCATCACAACGACTGTGTCGAAGATAATTACGACGATGAAAAGGAGAACTTGTGCTAGCCGTTGATCGTAATCTTCTGCTCGCTTTCTTAACAAATCTAGACCTACAGAGAACATTACTAATTAAATCATTATATTCATTCTTGAAATTTATAAAACATGCAGAAATTAAATACCCACAGAAGAATTTGTGCATCGTGAAATCGTAGATAGAACTGACAATTGTTGATGAAGAAGACAAATATAGGACCATAATCCTTTGCTGACAACAACACATGAAGAACAAGACAATGGTTACCCAAGATTTTCTCCATTGACAAACCGTTATGAAATTCAAGGCCTAGAAAACGTGAAAACCGCTACATTAGTTGAATCATTATATTCAACTAGTTTATTATCCACGTATTACGCAGATATTTTTAATATATATAAAATATAATAAATAAAAAGATAAAGATATAAATATTACTTTTTAAACAAAAGTATATAAGATGATATTATTATTTAGAGTTAATTACAAAAATGGTCCCTGTGGTTTGTCCTAAAATTTGGATTTGGTCCCTGAACTTTCAATTTTGCAAAAACGGTCCTTATTTTCATAGTTTGTTTGCAATTTTGGTCCCTCAACCTATTAACTTTTCTAATATGACCAAATTACCCTTTATTATGATGCAAACTATAGGGACCATTTTTATAATTAGTTTTTAACTCTTTTTAATCTTAATTAAATAAATTATTTTTTAGTGTTACTTAAATTTAATAAACTACAAAAAATAGAAAAAAATTATTTAATTATTTAGGTTGGTTCATAAATGATTTAGATATTTTTAGTCTTAATTAATTTTAATATACTATAATCAAAGTGTAAACCAATCAAAATTTATAATCGAAAATGTCATTTATGTTTAGAAATTATTTTTTAAAGGTTTCATAAATAAGAAATTTTTTCTTTATAATTATTTATACTGGTTCATACATTTATAATAAAAAATATTTATGTTGATCAAACCACAAAGACCATTTATGTAATTGACTCTACTTTATTTTTAGTGTTAATTAACTTTAATAAATTATTAAAAAAATTAGTTATGAGCTAACAGTTTAATTAAAGTTAAAAATATTAAAGAAATTAAATAAATAAAAATTTAGCGTTTAATTTGACCGGGTTAAAAAAACTTCCAAATGGTCTAAGACGATCAAATTTTTATTTATTTAACGTATCAATTATTTTATCGTTTTAATTTTTAATTACACCAAAAACGATTTAAAATTTTAGGTCCATATAACATCTTTGAGATTCATGATTAACAACTTTTATCATCAAATTTGGTTTGTCAGACATTTACATAAAAATCGAGAAATATAAATAGGTTTTTAATTTTTTTCGTCTTTAATTTGACTTTTCATTTAATCCGATTAAATCGACACCTTAAAAATTTAAACGATTTAGATTTATCACTTTACCATTATCACCTTGCTTTGATATAAATGTGAACATATTATAAAATAGAATCTTTGACCGATTTTATTTAAGAAGAAAGTAAAATATTTGACCAACAAATATATTTTTATTATAAATTTATGAACCAACATAAATAATTATAGAGTCAAATATTTTTATAATATTTTATATACGAAACTTCTAGAAAATAGTTTCTAAACATAAATGATTTTTTCGATTATAAATTTTGATTGGTTTACACTTTGATTATAGTAAATTAAAATTAATTAAGACTAAAAATATCTAAATCATTTATGAACCAACATGAATAATTAAATAATTTTTTTCTATTTTTTATACTTTATTAAATTTAAGTAACACTAAAAAAATAATTTATTTAATTAAGATTAAAAAGAGTTAAAAACTAATTATAAAAATGGTCCCTATAGTTTGCATCATAATAAAGGGTAATTTGGTCATATTAGAAAAGTTAATAGGTTGAGTGACCAAAATTGCAAACAAACTATGAAAATAAGGACCGTTTTTGCAAAATTGAAAGTTCAGGGACCAAATCCAAAATTTAGGACAAACCACGGGGACCATTTTTGTAATTAACTCTATTATTTATTATGACATATTAATTTTGTATATTTCTAAATATATATGAAGAGTAATTATTTTTTTATATATATTTTTAAACTTTTATTATATTATTTTATAATTAATAAGTTAGTAGATTATTAGATTTTGTTTGATTTGATGATTTGAATTTAAAAGTGGATTATATTAGATTTGGATAGATTTAATTAATAAGTTAGTTGAGTATTAGATTCTGTTTGATTTGATTTGAATTTAAAAGTGGATTATATTAGATTTGGATAGATTTGATTTAAATTTCTTTATTATTTTTAAAATCTATAAATGTCACGTGTCGATTCATGGTGACAACACGTGGCTTCACCAGAAATGAGTATAGTTACTCTTTTAATAGTATAGATAGATTTTGAATTTTACAAAAAATTGCATAAATCTCCTGGGAGTTTCACATTTTTGCTCCATTGTTGAATCAACTTGCAAAAAATGTATACACACCGTGAAACTATAAAAAGAGAACTGGTGCTTCTTGATGGTGAAGATTGAAGACGGATAACAATGTTGGTTCACATAGGCGGGAAACAAAAATTATCAGAGTTCGTTTGGAAGTGCACCTAGCAGGTAGGGGTGTTCAAAAAATTCCAAAACCGAAAAACCGATACGAAAAACGGTTCCGATTTTGAGGTTAATCGTACCGGTTTATTCTATAATTTCCGGTTTGGTTAACCGAACCGAAAAATTCCTTCGGTTTAGGTTTCGGTTACGGTTCACATTTTTAGTGACGAACGGTTAACCGAAAAACCAAAAATAAAATTAATTTTATATAATTTAGTTTTTAGGCATATCAATATTAACATTTATACAAATAATAACATTTACTGACTAACTAATATATATCAATTTTGTAACCCATTGTAAATAATATTATGCGTTTACATTTCAATTGCGATAAAAATACGGTGCAATTCTTACATTCTTACTAGATTTTAGTAATAATATTTAATCTTTTAACGATAATCTTATTAGTACATTTGTAATTTAATTCATAACTTGGTATTGTAAACTTTTAAAAGTGTTAAAATATTATTTGTTGGAGTTTTTAAATTAAGGGAGAATTTCGTATATACCCCTCCAAAACTTCATAATATCATATATACCCAACCCAAAATTTTAATATCATATATATCCCTCCTAAACATCATAATATCATATATACCCAATTTTAATTAATAATATCACATATATCCCTCTTAAACATCATTAATATCATATATACCCAAATTCATTAATTTAATTATTTTTAAAACATTTAAAACTCATAATTAATATTGCTTATTAATTAATGACCATTATACCCTTACTCATTTATTTTTTCAACTAAACTTCAAAATATCATATTTATCCAACTTAAATTAATATATTATATTCATCCAACTTAAATTAAAATATCATATCTCTTTTAATAATTTTATATAATTTATTTTTGTAAACTTTACTAAATAAATTCTTCAAACTAAACCAAATTAACATTAAAAATGAAAATAAAAAAGTTGTATTATGTTTTTTGCTTATTTGTAATCAAATCGTATCGTCTTATACTAGACAAAATATACTAGACAAAAGTTGTATTATGTTTTTGCTTATATATAATCTCATCGTTAACACAAAATATAAACTACTAATTACATCTGTTAACAAGTTATAACTCATATACTAGACAAAATAAAAAAAAGTAAAAAAAAAAAGTAAACTAAATAAACAATAGTTATAAAACGAATGCAAACTTGAAAAAAAATTGAAACTAATGTATTAGAATATATATATATATATATATATATATATATATATATATATATGTATGTATGTATGTATGTATGTATGTATGTATGTATGTATGTATGTATGTATGTATGTATGTATGTATATATATATATATACTAAATTTAAAAAAAAAAGTGATACAACTATAAAATTCTAAAAGAAAAAGAAAAGAAAGAACATAATACGTAATCAATTAAATGTATATAGATTACTGTAGAAAAAAAAAAAGAACTAAGAAAATATAATAAGATGATTCGATTTGATTACAAACGAGCAAAAACATGATACAAATTTTTTATTTTTATTTTTAATGTTAATTTGTTTTAGTTTGAAAATTTTATTTAGTAAAGGTTTATAAAAATAAATTATATAAAATTATTAAAAGATATATGATATTTTAATTTAAGCTAGATAAATATGATATTTTGATTTTTAGTTGAAAGAATAAATGGGTAAGGGTATAATGGTCATTAATTAATAAGCAATATTAATTATGAGTTTTAAATGTTTTAAAAATAATTAAATTAATGAATTTGGGTATATATGATATTAATGATGTTTAAGAGGGATATATGTGATATTATCAATTAAAATTGGGTATATATGATATTATAGATGTTTAGGAGGGATATATATGATATTAAAGTTTTAGGTTGGGTATATATGATATTATGAAGTTTTGGAAGGGTATATATGAAATTCTCCCTTAAATTAAAATCGGTTAATTGTTTAACCGAACCGAAAAAAACCGGTTAACCAAAAATATTCGGTTTAGGTTTAGGTTCACAAAATCCTTGAACCAACATGTCTGGTTAACCATCCGAAACTCGTTTTCGGTGGGGTTAATCATCCATGTACAGCCCTACTAGCAGGAGGTGATTGTTGGGAGGGAAGCTCTATAAATGACGTGATTTGAATGGTGACAAAACCACAATGTAGATTAACTCACATAATACACTTTTATTTTATCCTATCATATCCTACCCTACCCTAGTCACCTACCTTACTCTATCCACCCACCCACCATTATCCTTTTCATCTCATCCCATTCCATCTTACCCTAAGTCCCTAACTTACTACAAACCAACCCATCCAACACTACCCATCTCACTCTATCCTACCTACCCCATCATAACCTACCCTACAGTTCTACCTACCTACCTCATGCTACATTGATTTTACCTTAGCCCTACTCTACACATCCTAGTGATCAGGGGCGGACGCACACATGCAAAAGGGGAGGGGGAGGGGGAGGGGGAGGGGGGGCTGGGCCCTCAATGGATTGCCAAGTTGTTGTTTTAAACTCCATAGAAAATATTTGAGGCCCTCCATTAAAAACTCAGTAAGCCCCCAACCCAAAAGTCCAATAACCATTTAACCCCAATACCCAACCCACTTCTACTTGACGCCCTCAATCACGCAGTCGCACCCTCACGCTGTTACGCAAATTCTCCTGCCTCCTGGACGCCTACTGTTGCGATTCTCCTTCTCTCGCTTCTCTGAATCGGTTCTGGGTTCCTACCTCATTCCCACAATCGCCTACTGCTCAGACCTGCGGTGCTGCTTCATACGGTTCCTCCCTCAATCGCCTACTCCTGCCTCCCTCAATCGCCTACTGCTGCTTGACTGCTTCATCGGTTCCTCCCTCAATTTCTCATCTCTCTTGGTAGTCTTGATTTGGTAAAAACCCTAAGGTGGTGTTTGGTTTGAAGGATTTAAACAACCCATTTAGGATTTGGATTTAGAAATCCTTCATTATCATGTTTGGATACAATATTAAAAGATAGGATTTAGCTCATTTAGGATTTTAAATGCACCACTTCTCCACCTTTCATAATTCATCCATACTCCTAAACATTTCAAAATCCTATCATTTCAAAATCCATCATTTTAAATTCATTCAATCCAAACACCACCTAACTCTCTGTTAAATAGCCATCTCCATAGAAATTTGATGTTTTTTTAAACTTTTATAATCTAGTGTGAATATGTTATGATAAAATCATAAAAACCCTAAGGGGGCGTTTGGTTCGCAGATTTTTTCCTTGGGATTTGCATTTTTTCAAAGGATTTACATTATGCAGGATTTGCATTTGTCAGGATGTTGTCAAAGAAACTACATTATCTTTTAGGAAAAATTTGTTAATCTGAAAAATACAAGGTAACTGGGATTTAAAATCCTAGGAGGGAGGCTGGGTTTTTAAATAACAAAGAAGTAAGGGATTTCAGAAATCCTGGGATTTCAAATCCTTACTGAAATCTGCGAACCAAACACAGGATTTTAAATGTAAATCCCAGGAAATCCTCGAACCAAACGCCCCCTAACTCTCTATTTATTAAGTTGTTTTGTTGATTTATGATTGTTATTTGTTATGAACTTCTTGAATTGAGTTTTATAAATTCTTTGTAGGATTTAAAAACCTAAATTAATATTATTAGTGGTTGAATTGAATTGAATAGATTTTATTTTTATTTTTAATCATTCTTACAGAAAGATGAGAATATTTTATAAAAGAAAATTATCATCTTCGTCGTCAACACCCGATTCAATTGGTGAAGAATCTTCTAGGAAAAATGCTAGTAATCAAAAAGATGAAGTAAGACGACATTTTGAATGGTTGCGTCATTTGCGTCATTTTTTACGGTTTCTTTGCTCATTCTTATTAATTGTAGTGTTGTTCTTAAATTGTTTTGTTCTTTATATTTGCAGGTTGGTTGTTTAGCTAGCTATTGTATAATGTTGGTTATCATTTTGCTTTATTGGATCGTTCAACCATTTTTATGATTGACGTAAGTTTTTTTTTGCCCCCAATGTTCTAATTTTATAGATCCGCCACTGCTAGTGATCCTACCCAATCATAACCTACCCTACAGTTCTACCTTCCTACCACATCCCACTTGATTTTACCTCGCCACTACTCTACTTATCCTATCACATCCTATCCTACCCACCCATTAATATCATAGCATACCCCACCCCACCCCACCCTATCTTATTTACCCATTCTTGCTTACCCTACATTCATGCTTTCTTAGTATGTAAAACAACCATGATGATTCATTAGCTTCTACCGGCAACAACAACACAATAGCAATATCTATTATTATACCTTAGCATTCTCATTCACAATCCTTTATAAACAATAATTTATATATTTTTAGTATTAGTCATGAACCATTTCGACCCTACCCATGCCGATCGATTGTCTCCTTGATTAGATTGGACCTTTCGACATTTGAATCATGGATTCGTCCATCTTACGCACGGAGGTTTTGTTTCTTCATTTATGTATTTTTCTTCGTTAGTTAGCATCCTATTATCCCAAATTAAACAAATACATATATTAAGTTGTTATTAAATACAATCTTTTTAATTATCACCTCAAAAATATATAGATTTTTTTTAAAACGGTGGATATCTTTTAATTTTCTAGCACCGAAAAGCAAACCGTGATTACGGAATCTTATTGCTTTTTGTTAAAGGTAATGTGTGTAGGCCATGTTATGGGTCCAAATCATATCATCACCTAGCTACCACCAATTCTTCTTATAAAAACGACGTAGCTTTTAGTTTGCCTGGAGATGAAAATGGCTATGGCAACCACATCAACAATACTTCAACTCATCATCATCCTCCCACTTCTTACATGTTTTCTTGGTAACAAATATTCATTTTAATTCGATTAATAATCGAGATTTACGCATAACTTGATCAACGCTTTTTCCTTTTTGACTCTTTTTGTCAGTCGGCTTACAGGTGCTGGGATCGAAAGAGAAAATGCTACAGGTGTCGACCAACGGATCAATGCCTATTCGAAAAACCACAATAAGAGACGAGGCTAGAAGTACTGAGTTGGCTCTAATCAATGTCACTAGCCGTGTCGTTGTGATGCTAAAAACCACGAAGAGTTGCAAGGCTACACGGGGGGCATGTAGCCGTGATTGCCTCACGGGTTGTTGTAACGAAAGGTGTTCTAAATGGTTCAAGAATGGTTCCGGAAGGTGTGTGGAACCCGTGCTGCCTACGTCACCGTGTTTGTGTCAATATGCTTGTTAAGATCAACCAAACGTACTATTTGCGAGTTTCTTTTCTAATCTTTAAGTATCGAATACTACTCGTTCTGTAGCATTATGTTAGTGTATGTGTTACATATATAATTAAAGAACGCTATATTCATCATTAGTAAGTGTGGAAATTTTGACCCACCAGCCCAAACAGTTAAATGAATATAAAGTAAAAAAACTAAGATAAAACATAATTTTTTTGTTAAAAGTGAAAATTTATAAAACGGTGCATTAAAAAGATTGTTCTTTGAAAAAACTTCAAAATTATGTAAAATTTATGACTTTTAATCGTGAACCCGTTTGACCCGTTTGCTTGAACAGACTGAAATTGTCACCCCTATGCAAAAAAGAGATGGATATTGCATAACTCTGTCTAAAAACAATTTGATACTACTACAACCACAATAAGGGACGTGAATGGAATTGAAGTATAATCGAGGGACTATTTTTGCAACCCACTCGAATTTATATCAAATTTGGTCAACTCATCAAAAGTCAAACAATCACGTCTAGCAACGCTGAACTATTCTGAGTTGAGGCAAAACAGGCGTGTGGGGGCCAAACGAACATCTCTGTTATTAAAGATCCAATTTTTGATTTTGTCAAAGATGCCGCACCACTTGAAATTCAACCAAATTCTCCCATCTCAATTCACAATTTCCGTTCAACTAATCCTCTCAATTTCTTCAACTTTCCCCCACCACCACCTGCTCTGATCATCTCTTCAATTTCTAGGGTTTGGAAGCTCTTTTGGTTTGTCTACAATGGTGGTGCTTTCGAGTGGTTTCGCCAATTCTGTTGCTGTTCTTCCTGATTCCGGTTCCAATTCCAGTATGATGATGATGAATACGCATTGTAATTCAACCGCCTGTTCTTCTTCTTCTTCTTCTTCTTCTTCTTCTTCTTCTTCTTCTTCTTCTTCGGCTTATGTTGGTTCTCGGCTTCGTCTGAATTTTAAGCCGGTTAGTGTTAGAACATTGAGTTCTGATAGAGGATCTGGATTTGCAAACGTTAGATGCGAGGTAGCTCGGGATTTGGAATCGAGATCTGTATCAAATTCATCTAGTATTTCTGCACTTGAGCTTCTCAAGACCTCTGCCGCAGAAAGTGAGTTTCAGATTTTTCCATCTTTTGTGATTATTTTGCCTAAAATAAATGTTTTGTGGTTTTTTTCACTTTTTTCCTAAAATTATTATGAAACCTGATTAAATTGATGGCCGAAAGTGTTGTGATCATCGTTTTTCTTTAATGTGGTGCTTTTCTTTTGTCCCAAGGAAAGCATTTTTTAAGACATTATGATTATGAGGAATCATTTGGCGAAAGAATCTGTCTGTTATTTGTATGAATGATTCTTGTATTTTCTCTTTAGAAAGATACTGATAAGGATTCTGCAATTTTTATGTATTGATGAGATCATCTTAATATTATATACTGGTATATTCATCTTTTTGGCAGCCTTAATTTCTCTACATTTTTGGTAATTGCTAACTTATGATCACTTATGCTGATACATATATGATTTTTCGTAAGAAAGACCAGGGAATCCACACGGACCACACCTGATAGGGTAAATTCTTTGTAATCCAACCAATACACATCTTCATGATTCACTAAGCAAACATCTCTGTGGGATGTTAAGTAAACTTTTTTTTTTTGAACAGCAGATGTTAGTGGTTAGTTATTAGCATCATTCTTAGCATCATGGAATCTTTCATTCAACTCGCTTTGCCTTTTTTTGTGGTTATTTAAAACATTGGCAAGTGTACAAGTCTATTTTCCATATAAAAGACTTTTTAACGTTATCATAATAGGGTGATTTCTTGCATTTTGTAGGGTATACAAAGGAAAAGAGTGGAATTATGGTGGTTGGGCTTAATTTTCACACTGCACCAGTTGAAATCCGTGAGAAACTTGCCATTCCAGAGGCAGAATGGCCTCAAGCGATTAGTGAATTATGTGCCTTGAATCATATAGAGGAAGCCGCCGTTCTTAGCACTTGCAACAGGATGGAGATATATGCTGTTGCACTATCCCAACATCGTGGCGTTAAGGAAATCACTGAATGGATGTCAAAGGTACTAACCATATGCTATGTGCATATGTTGCTTTCTTTCTTTGGAACATATGTGATTAGTCCCATTCACACGTTGTCCTTATCATCTTTACTTTGCATAAATGGAATCATAAATGATTATAATACCCTTTATCATGCATTTCAAACGACGGTGAGCTAATCTGAGTGACTGTGGACATATTCCGTTGAAAAGGTGGAAAATGAATTCTTCCACTTTTTATTAGTGTATAATTTGAAGTCCATTTTTGGGCAAATTAAATACCAGATAGAATGGCTAGGAAGGAAGGGGATGTGCAGAAGTTTATAGAATGGCTAGCGGATACTTACATACACAGATATATTGTTCAAATTGCCTTTCTTGTGCAACATAAGGACACAGAAATTATAGGAGTATTTGGGAGTGACCATAGTTACCGTTTTTATTGCAGGCTAGTGGTGTTCCAGTTTCAGATATTCGTAGTCATCAATTCTTGCTCTATGAAAAAGAAGCCACAAAACACCTGTTTGAGGTATCGGCAGGACTTGATTCGCTGGTCCTAGGAGAAGGTCAAATTCTTTCTCAGGTAAAGCATGTTGTAAAAGTTGGACAAGGAGTCCCCGGGTTCGATAGGAAGATCAGTGGGCTGTTCAAGCATGCAATCACAGTAGGGAAGCGGGTTAGGACCGAGACTAATATCTCTTCAGGATCGGTTTCAGTCAGTTCAGCTGCTGTGGAACTTGCCCAATTGAAAATCCCAGAGAATTCTTACGCTTCCGTAAAAGTGTTGGTAGTTGGAGCTGGCAAAATGGGAAACCTTGTGATCAAGCATCTAATTGCCAAAGGGTGTAAAAGTATGGTGGTTGTGAATAGAACTGAGGATAGAGTCTCTGCAATACGTAAGGAGTTTAAGGATGTCGAGATTGTCTATCAACCTATATCAGAGTTGATGTCGTGTGCTTCGATTTCTGATGTGATATTTACCTGCACGGCTTCCGAAACCTTATTATTCTCGAAAGAGCAAGTTCAGACACTCCCCCTTAGAAGTGAAAGTCTAAAACATAAGTTGTTCATAGATATATCAGTTCCAAGAAACGTGGAATCATGCGTCTCTGATCTCGAAGCAGCCCATGTTTATAACGTGGATGACCTCACAGAAGTCGTTGAAGCCAACAAGAAGGACCGCTTACGAAAAGCATCAGAAGCTCAATCAATCATATCAGATGAAGTGAAGGAATTTGAAGCTTGGAAAGATTCTCTAGAGACGGTACCAACAATCAAGAAACTCAGGGCATACGCCGAAAGAATCAGAGCGAGCGAAATGGAAAAGTGTTTAGCAAGGATGGGTAACGATATATCGAAGAAAAACCAGAAAGCCATACACGATCTTAGCAAGGGTATAGTAAACAAGCTCCTTCATGGCCCGATGCAGCACTTGAGATGTGACGAAACCGAAGGGCGGTCATTGGATGAGATTATCGAAAACATGCATACGTTGAACCGGATTTTCAATCTGGAGATGGAGATTTCCATATTGGAAGAAAAGATCCGATCCAAAATGGAGAAATCCCAGGTATAAACCGGTGTGGTTGAATGTTTTTTGATTCATTTAATCCAATCCATCACTGTATTTGGAAGAGAGTGTAGTCATAGTAATTTATACAACAAAAGTTGCATATTATTTTTTCAAGATCAATTGATAGTGTTTGGTTATATGCTTATGCGATATTTGATTCTAGAAAGCTTGGTTGAGGATTTGGTATTAGAGTTTCGATGGATTGTGTATAATCGAAACTAGGTTTACTGATTAAATAATTAATCGTGCAATCGATTAGTTATCCTCGTAACCTAACATATAGACATAGTTTTGACAATCACATCTCTCGCAACCGTATTTTTGGCATGTATCGTGTCATATAAACAATTTGTCTTTACTCCTAACTAAGTGAGTTCGGCATGCGATATAATAAGACTATGACGCATCTTACGATAAATAGTAAATAGAATCAAAATGAATAATAACTTTCTTATGCATAATCATGAAGAAAACCCAAATAAATGTATCATTTGTTAAAATGATAAACTAAACGAAACATAAATAGTTAACTAACTAATAAACCCATGAGTGATAATCGAGAAAATCGTTAACCAATACCTGCAGAACACTTGCATAGGCTTGAATGTGTCAAGGAAACTCGTCAAATCACAATTAAAACGTTACTTCTAGGTAAATCTAAATAACAACCGAAACTCGTCAAATCACAAATAAAACGTTGGTGTGCATGACTACACACCCCCTACACACAGGTACTCCCATCGACACGCTCCTTTACACACGAGTTACTCAGCATCTGTTTTTGGGCGTATTTGGTGCGCACCTACTTGCGCAATGACACTCTGATTGTCTTTAAATTCATACGTTTTGATCCTTATCTCACTTCAATCATGTAGAAGGAATCTCATCAGTAGTAACTTTGTATTTAGTCTGTTTTAGCTCCATTTTAGTTGTATTTCCTTCATACATATGATAACCCAATAAACAGTTAAGTGTATTCATATTTTGTGACTTTATATATAAATAACATCAATTAGATGCATTAAAGTCTTCAAAAAATGAGTCGATATTGTAGAAATTAGAGAAGGATGAAGAAGGAATTTGTCAAGATAGATCAATGATTTTGTACTCACTTACTAGTAGTTTTCTTGAAATTTTCAAGGTGGTGTTTATTTCGTGAATGGGATCCAAAAACATAGAATAGATCGTTTAGTTATTAGTATTTTTGGTTGTGAGTGATAAAAGATAGTTTTTAGTATTGATCAAAGATGTATGTTGAATTTAATTCATGTATGAGTTATAATCTAATTTATGTATGAGTTAGGAAAATGTCAAATTTCTATAAGCAAAGAGTTTGATGATACATAAATGAGATTTAAATTTTCATCTTTGTTATTAAAAGTTCAAAACAAGCTAAATTTAAATTCCAATTCATTCGTATTTCATTCTGCGAACCTAAGTCTGCTAATCGGGTCGTTTTTCGAATTGTCATATAATTGTTTTCATCAATTTCACAAAATAATAAAGATAATGGTCATCGTTGTAAAAAACCTAACCAATAATCTGAATCAATTTTAGACACACAACACAATTTCCAGGTTCTTTTAACCCTCAAGACCATTTCTAAATGATCGTATATACAATGTTTAGCTGGTTAGTGACCTGTAAACGAAAGCATTAACCACAAGGATTTTAGCTTTATCCATTATATAAATCTCACTCCTTTTAAAACCAACTAAGCATGTGTATGGAGACACAAAATTTGTATATTCAAAGGATAAATAGATAAGAAAAGGTATTTAATAATAAAATTAGAAAATGATGAGTAAGCTATTTAAATAAAATTAGAAAATGATGATGGTAAATGGGTAAATGGGTATGGTATAACTTATAAGGAGGAGAAGGTGCCATTTGCTGTGTATGTTTTTTCTCTTTGAGTTTGACTTGTTGCATGCATCATTGACAATTTGTCAACATCTTTGTCCCACAACCTTATTATTCATCATCATTTTCCCTCCCATTTAAGTCACAAATAATGGTTTATTGGTGACGTAATAAATACGGTATAAACAGTTTTAAATTTGAATTAAAAATTAAGAAAAATTAAATTTAAAATTATTGATTTAAAGTTTTAGTTTACCAATTCAATGGTTTTGGATTTTTAAATAAATGTTTATTATATCGACTTATCTAGCTAATATTGCAAATTATTAAATCAATGTACGATTACTCAAACAATCTTTTAATTATTGTTTGAATTATTTTGAATCAAACTAAACCAACTTTTAGATATAAATAATAAAAATAAAAGCATTAGATTACATATAATTTTGATGATAAAAACAACTAATAATTTTTTTATAACAATGTTTCAATGACTATGAAACGAATGTGCTTTAAATTGCCCAGAAATATAAAAATGATTTCTTAACGTGATTTTTTTTAACGACTCGTAGAAATGACTAATTCTTAAATAAATTATGCCTACAAATAAAAATAAAAGCAAATAACATAGTCACGTGATTTTATATTGTTTACCAATAATAGATAACTAGAGGGTGCAACCACGCCTTGCAACGGGATCTAAATTTCGTAGGGCCTCACGGTTATAATAAAGATCTAAATTTAGACTAATAAAAATTTTCTGTATTTGACATGTATACGTTGTGCATTGGTGCGTTAAAATGGAATTCACGTCAAATTCAGTTTGATTCGTATTATTTATTTTAATTTCTCACTAATAAGTTTTTTTGTTATTCACGAACTCGACTTTACCTATTAAAATTGAGTCTCAAAATGATCAATTTACTATTTAAAATACTTAAGGGACTATATTGTTCACAAGTACAGGGCCTCTAAAATTCATGAGACGGCCCTGCCGATCGTGAATCTCAATTGATGATCATTTTATGCTATCAATCTAAGTTTATAAATTAAAAGAATGTTATTGATCTACCAACAAAATAATAAAGAATTTGTCATTCTAAAAATAGTTGAGACGAAAAGCAATATATATTCGTTATTTCGTATAATATAATATATCAAACATTATAACACAGAAAGAATATATTATGTATGAAATAAAATAATTAGTTAGTTGTATACCTACCTGCCTAATAAAAATAGTTCTGACGATAACAAATTTTATATCAGCATGTACATTAAAATAATGCGATCATAATAATATATTCAAATTTTAATAAAATATAATATATCAAAAGTTATCACAGGAAAACAAAAATGTTATATATCATATATAAAGTAAAAAATTAATCGTTTACCTGCCAGACAGCTAGCTTTACCATTCGGTAAACGAAAGAGTGCGATCGATTAATCAACTAAATGATATAAAAAATTCATTTTAAAATAGATTGAGACGAAATACAATTTATGTTAAAATGCAGTTTAAAGGAAAGTGATCGTAACGATATATTTGAATTTTTATAAAATATAATAAACGTTTTAATAGAATAACAAGTTTTGACACTTTTATCATTAATATTAACAACTTTTTATTTTTCTATCAATAATAGTAATGGGTGACCTGTAAACCTGTTTAGCAGGTCACCAACTTTTCAGTTATGAAAAATAGTAACATCTTTTCAGATTATTATCAATAATAGTAACATATAAACATAATTTTTCTTATTTTATTAAGTTTTCTAATATTCCATAACAAAATAAATAAAATCTTTATTCCAAATATTTACTGTAACACCCACCCTGATCCCGGAAATGCCACGTCAATACAATACACAGGTGGCACATCGCAATAACTCAATTATACACATGTCATAAGATAAACCGAAATCACTATTAATTTAAACTTTCACATAATCGCTGTTAACATACAATCCACTAATTACACAAGCCCAGAGGATACTAACGCAAACAATACAGATCAGGTCATTACACGAAATCAACACAAAGCTTCCCAGCTAATCCTCGATACCAAATCAACCAGCACTGATACCGACCTCTTCTCTGATACCCTGAACACGGAAGCTCGAAAGCTAGTGAGTACTCGAGCGTTAGACTCTGTACAGGCGTACAAATAGCAGGCGTACACATAGCACATACACACGCACAAGCTCTATCTCTGTCCCTGGCAATCAACAATATAAAGCAGGTATGAACACTCAGCATGAGATCCACAGCCCTGCACACAGAATCACTGAAGGGGGACCCTTCCCCAACTAACGACCGTGCGCACCGGTGGTTAGCCACAACCCTGTAGCACGGGCGCGAACCGGCTACAGGCCCTGCCGTGTATACACGCTCCAAGGACTGTTAGGGACAGTCAACCCGCGCGATCACACATCGCGAATCACCGTCCGTATGGAACTCATCACGGACCCCGGACTGGATCTCATCTCATGCACATATATAACACATATGTGGGAAATAGAATCATACCTGGCGCCCACGTCTCTGTCTCATTCACGATACACAATATACACATACACGAAGCTAGCTACACAATTATGACTCGTAAAACGGTCCCGGGTTTGAAAAAGAACTCGGGTACTCACCTGGTCGATCCACTAATCCCGGAATCTCTGACTCGGCTCGGCTCGCTAACTCGTCCCTGAAATCACACAGATCCCAACTCGTTAACACAAATCCACGAACATATATCACAAACTCATAATGAACATGAACCCGACTCGGACTCAATTGCAATCCCCAACAGAACCCCGAAAACTCAATCAAAATACGACCCATAACAGACCCGAACCCTCGAAACAATCCCAATCGGAAACCCCGAAAATCCGATCAACACCCGACCCAAAATCCCCAACGAGGCCCGACTCGAAAGCAACCCCCAACTAGACCTTAGAACCCCACGCAGAACCCGGCCCAGCTGTTGCCCGCGCCGCGCCTCCTGCACACCGCGCCGCGCCTCTCGTCCCCTGCGCGTCGCGCCCCGACCATGCGCCTGCACTCACCCCTGCACTTCGATTTCCATGGCTGCACTAGAGGGGTTTCAACCCTCTTTTCTCGATTTCCAGCAACAAAGAACACATATAACTCATATATAACACCCCAAACCCATCCCATAATCCTTTCCATGAATTCCCAACACATAACACAAATTAAACCCTAGAAACTCAAGCTTTCTTACCTCAATCTTCAAGAACTCAAGGGAGAAGAAGAGGATCAGATTCAACACTCAAACTCAGTTAGGATGGCCAATCTTTGCTGGATTCATACACCACATACACGAACACCTTCACACACACATACACAAAACTTTTTGGCTCTCAATTAAATGGATAAGGGAGAAGGAAAGGATAAACATATATGTACGCTTCTATTTTAGATCGGTCCCGAACCCACTAACCCGGACCCGATATCACTTTTTCACAATTAATATCCACTTAACCCATTTAACTCCACGAACTCAAATATATAATTAATCCACTAAATTAATTACCCGGAGACACGTAACTCATAACCCGACACGTGTATATCCACTAATCGGGATCTCATAGGCCCAACACGATAATAATTATTTAATTATCCACTAAAACAATTACACGCAATTGTCTCGAAATTGGGATGTTACAAATCCTCCCCTCTTAAAAAGATTCCGTCCCCGGAATCTACCGCAAGCCAATCGCAAATACACATCTCTAAGTCAAATCCCCGAAAATGTTGACTTCACAACTCTCGATATAGATATCGACAACTCTGATAAATTCGCATTTGAACTCTGAATGGCACAATCATCACTAATACACATCTTCGCTTCACAATCAGACAATCCACTAATAACTCGGTTAAATCCTCTAAATCGCATACCGGCAACTGATAGATCCTCTATTAACAGAGCCTTCTCGTAGCGTCACCTCATAAGCCACTGGATCCACATATCATCTCAATCCATCGACCTTCACTCTCTTTCATCACATGCTCGCATAGCTCTATATAGATCATCCACTAACACAACACATAAAGACATCTCCATCGAATCACTAAACGCAAGCTCATAAACATGGTTGAACTCACAAGGGCTAAATCCACTCTCAATGGACTAATCCACTATCACAACAGAACTCTCAACTCTTTTCACCACAACAGATTAACGCATCTCATAAAACGCAATATCATAGATATAGACAAATACACACACAAGAATTTAAATCCACTATCAATATGATAATCCACTATCAATAGGATCAATCCACTAGCACATCACATACACATTCGCAATAATTACTCATATAACTCACATAACTCAACAGGATTAATCCACTAATCATAGCACAATACACAATCCCAGAACTCTGATAACCCATCTTACCACAATATATCTCACTCTCATACACATACCCAGATATAACAATTCCCATATAACCCATACACAACCATTCCACACCTCTGTCACTAAGCCACATACTCACAAACACAACAAAGCAGTCACACGCAACAGAACACATACACTTATCACAGACATAGCCCAATAGCCCGCCCCACAACTGACACACACTAAAAGCAAGCTCAGAAAAACATACCCGAAACCACATCAGCAGCATCTCGAGCTTCCTCTGCAGTCGCCTGAAAGACTCGACCCCGCGCCCTAGAATCATGACGACCGGATGACGATGGCTCTGCTCTGACCCTACTAGAACTCGCACCCTGCACCGCTGGTCCCGGCTCTGGACAGTCTCGTACTCTGTGCCCCGGTCTCCCACAATGAAAGCACAATGGCTCGGGAACTATACACGTGGCGGCAGCATGCCCACGCTGACCACATCGATAACACCTAGGCACGCACGGCCCACTATGGCGACGGTGGCATCTCGGGCACTCCCGATCTCCAACCGAACTATCTCCTCTATCGCCTCCATCTCGAGGCCTCTGCCCTACGCTGCTCTGACTCTGCCCTGTATATCTCGAATTCTGCCTCTGACTCTGACTATCTGATCGCTGGCTCCGCCCCGGTCCACTCGACCTCCGCTCCCTATCTCTGTCTCTGTCTCTATCTCGATCTCGTCTGTCTCTTGAACTCTGTCTCGAACGCCGCTCTCTGGAATCCTCTCTAGAATGCCTCCGGTCTCTCGAGGACCGCTCAGGAGTCCTCGCACGTCGGTGCTGAAAGGATGGCTCCTCCTTCTGCTTTGCTATCTCCCGCTCCCTTATGCGGGCCATCTCTAACGCTCTGGCAAAGGTAGAAGTCTCGTGCATCCCAACGAACTCTCTGATATCCGCTCGCAGTCCATCAACAAACGCATCGATTCTTCGCTGCTCAGTAGTGACGTAATGAGTTGCAAACTGGGAATACTCATTGAACCGGTCCACGTACTGCTACACCGTCATCTCTCCCTGCTGTAGGTGAAGGAATCGCCGCTCCATCTCTCGCCTCTCGTCTCTCGGGATGTACAGTAGCTCGAACACAGCCCTGAACTGATCCCACGTCATTGCATACGCCGCAGAAGATGTCATCGCTGACTCTATAGACTGCCACCACTGTGACGCCCCTCCCCTTAACAGATAGGTCGCATAACCGACCATATCTCTCGGCTCCACATGCGCAATTCTGAAGGCAGCCTCTACCTCCGCTCCCATGCCATATCCATCCCTGGCTCACCCCCGCCTCTAAACTCTGGCGGGTTCCCGGTCATGAAATCCTTAAACGAACCCCCTCGCCGAGACGTAGATGAAGAGACACCCGTACCCGTATCCTGGCCACCTCCAACACGTGATCCCATACCCTGATCCTGTTCCCGCTCCTGCTCTCTCTGCTGCCTATAAAACTCAGTCAATACTCCCAGAAGCTCTGACTTGCGAATAAACTCATCCCCTGCCGGCTTGCCCGCGCCGGATCCCTCGCCCTGATCTGCCATGACTATCTGCACAAACCGAAACAATTGAGAACCATAGATAAATCACCCAGCGTTATACACTAAGCCAGGTCAGTTAACTCAACTAATATCAATCGCAATAGATCCCCCACGGATCGAAACAAGGTTTAAGTTAAGCATCCACTAATGATACTCAGACTTCAAACCACAAGCTCTGATACCATGCTGTAACACCCATCCCGATCCCGGAAATGCCACGTCAATACAATACACATGTGGCACATCGCAATAACTCAATTATACACATGTCATAAGATAAACCGAAATCACTATTAATTTAAAATTTCACATAATCGCTGTTAACATACAATCCACTAATTACACAAGCCCAGAGGATACTAACGCAAACAATACAGATCAGGTCATTACACGAAATCAACACAAAGCTTCCCAGCTAATCCTCGATCCCTAATCAACCAGCACTGATACCGACCTCTTCTCTGATACCCTGAACACGGAAGACTCGAATACGTAAGCTCGAAAGCTCGTGAGTACTCGAGGGTTAGACTCTGTACAGGCGTACACATAGCAGGCATACACATAGCACATACACACGCACAAGCTCTATCTCTGTCCCTGGCAATCAACAATATAAAGCAGGTATGAACACTCAGCATGAGATCCACAGCCCTGCACACAGAATCACTGAAGGGGGACCCTTCCCCAGCTAACGATCGTGCGCACCGGTGGTTAGCCACAACCCTGTAGCACGGGCGCGAACCGGCTACAGGCCCTGCCGTGTATACACGCTCCAAGGACTGTTAGGGACAGTCAACCCGCGCGATCACACATCGCGAATCACCGTCCGTATGGAACTCATCACGGACCCCGGACTAGATCTCATCTCATGCACACATATAACACATATGTGGGAAATAGAATCATACCTGGCGCCCACGTCCCTGTCTCATTCACGATACACAATATACACATACACGAAGCTAGCTACACAATTATGACTCGTAAAACGGTCCCGGGTTTGAAAAAGAACTCGGGTACTCACCTGGTCGATCCACTAATCCCGGAATCTCTGACTCGGCTTGGCTCGCTAACTCGTCCCTGAAATCACACAGATCCCAACTCATTAACACAAATCCACGAACATATATCACAAACTCATAATGAACATGAACCCGACTCGGACTCAATTGCAATCCCCAACAGAACCCCGAAAACTCAATCAAAATACGACCCATAACAGACCCGAACCCTCGAAACAATCCCAATCGGAAACCCCGAAAATCCGATCAACACCCGACCCAAAATCCCCAACGAGGCCCGACTCGAAAGCAACCCCCAACTAGACCTTAGAACCCCACGCAGAACCCGGCCCAGCTGCTGCCCGCGCCGCACCTCCTGCACACCGCGTCGCGCCTCTCGTCCCCTGCGCGTCGCGCCGCGACCATGCGCCTGCACTCACCCCTGCACTTCGATTTCCATGGCTGCACTAGAGGGGTTTCAACCCTCTTTTCTCGATTTCCAGCAACAAAGAACACATATAACTCATATATAACACCCCAAACCCATCCCATAATCTTTTCCATGAATTCCCAACACATAACACAAATTAAACCCTAGAAACTCAAGCTTTCTTACCTCAATCTTCAAGAACTCAAGGGAGAAGAAGAGGATCAGATTCAACACTCAAACTCAGTTAGGATGGCCAATCTTTGCTGGATTCATACACCACATACACGAACACCTTCACACACACATACACAAAACTTTTTGGCTCTCAATTAAATGGATAAGGGAGAAGGAAAGGATAAACATATATGTACGCTTCTATTTTAGACCGGTCCCGAACCCACTAACCCGGACCCGATATCACTTTTTCACAATTAATATCCACTTAACCCATTTAACTCCACGAACTCAAATATATAATTAATCCACTAAATTAATTACCCGGAGACACGTAACTCATAACCCGACACGTGTATATCCACTAATCGGGATCTCATTGGCCCAACACGATAATAATTATTTAATTATCCAGTAAAATAATTACACGCAATTGTCTTGAAATTGGGATGTTACATTTACGGATACATAATATTCGATTATTTATTCACAATTATATATAATATGAATGAAAAAATATTGTGAATCATTTCAGTTTTCACTTTTTCCAACAAAAAACTACGAACCATCGTTTTTTTTTAGTTTTTCCGAATAAAATAATACAAATCGTTCCATTTTTTAGTTTTTTCCAATCTAAATGAGTCATGGTTTTTTTATTTAAAGAAAAATCAAAATAAGTCTCAATATTTTTCATTCATAAAACTATCAACCACAATGAGTCATGGTTTTTCCATTCATTGAAACACTAAAAATTGAATGAGTCGCAATACTTTTTCATTCGTAGTAGTTTTCATTTGAAATAAAAAAAATTACAAATTGTTCAGCTTTTATGTAAATTCCAAACGAATTTATTTACAAACCATACAATTTTTAGCTTTCTCGTATGAAAAATACGACTCAATCATGTTTTTGATTATTTTTTTACAAAAAACTATAAATCTTTTTGATTTTTCGTACAAAATAATTGCAACTCATTTATTTTTGTGTTTTTAACAACGAAAAAAACTATGAATTATTCCAGTTTATAGTTTCGTACAAGTGGTTATGTATCGTTTTTATGGATTGCAATATTTTTCATTCGGCAAAACTATAAACTGAAATAATTCATAGTTTCTTTTGTTGTTAAAAACACAAAAATAAATTAGTTGCAATTATTTTGAACGAAAAATCAAAATGATTTATAGTTTTTTGTAAAAAAAAATCTAAAACATGATGGGGTCGTAGTTTTTCATCCGGGAAAGCTAAAAGTTGTATGATTTGTAATCAAGTTCGGTTGGAATTTACTAAAAAACTGATCAATTTGTAATGTTTTTATTCTAAATTAAAAGTACTACGAATGAAAAGGCATTGTGATCCGTTCATTTTTTAGTTTTTCAATAAATGAAAAAACCATGACTCATTGTGATTTATAGTTTTATGAATAAAAAATATTGAGACACATTTTGATTTATTGTTTTTAAATAAAAAAACTATGACCCATTTATATTGGAAAAAACCAAAAAAAATGGAACGATTTGTATTATTTTATTCGGAAAAACTAAGAAAATGATGGTTCGTAGTTTTTTTGTTGGAAAAAGTGAAAATTGAATTGATTCATAGTAGTTTTTTTACATTCATATTATATATAATTGTGAATAAATAATCGAATTTTATCTATCCGTAAATATTCGGAAAAAAAATTTGGTTTATTTTGGTGTTTATGGAATATTTGAAAACTTAATAAAATAACAAAGAATATGTTTTTAATTTGATATGTTACTATTATTGATAAAAATCTGTAAACATGTTACAATTTTTTATAACTGAAAAGTTGGTAACCTGCTAAACAGGTTTACAGGTCACCCATTACTATTATTGTTAGAAAAAAAAGTTGTTACTGTTAATGATAAAAAATAAATAATGTTATTATTAATGATAAAAGTGTTAAAACTTGTTACTATTTTTGGTAATTTGCCCTATATAAAATCATATATTTAGGCAGCTGCATGTCTGTCTGCTTAACGAAAATGGTTCTGACGACAATAAATTTTATATCATAATGTAGATCGTAATTAATATATTCAAATTTTTAATAAAATACAATATATCAAAAGTTATCACAGGAAAACAAAATGTTATATAATATATATAAAGTAATAAAATAAGACAGCTGCTTACCTGTCTGCTTGAGCTGTCTGACAACATGCTTAAGTTAGCGTAAAAGTACGCATGTTCGTAATTGTTATATATATAATTAGTGAATCTGGAGAAAATATATGAACTAAAATTTTAAACAAAATATAAATACTATTAAATGAGTAACTAATATGTCATGTGTGGGTCTTTTATTAAATTTGTTACATGTATTTAATTTGTTACATGTCAAAACTTTCTTTTGACACATGTGATTTATTAAATTTAAATTCATATCCAATCAAATTTATTACTTCATCTAATCCAACTAAGCTAATAATTAATTAATTCACATATAATAAACTCTGAATATTTATAATAATGTTTAAATTTTTATGAATAATATTTTTAAATTTATTTTTATTAATTCAACTCATGTAGTACATGAGTATATAATCTAGTAAATATAAAAAGTAAAAGTCTACTTAAAGAGTGTTTAGTTTTGCGTTATGAACGAGACTATTAGTTTATTACGTTACAATAATGCAAACAATTGGTTTAAAGTGATTATTTGTGTTTAGAGTTAATCCTACCATACTTTTTTCATAAGTTAAAAAATGTAGCTAATTTGTTTAATAAGTTATTATTTGGTCATTTTACAAGTTAAAACGCAAATCCAAACACTTTAAAACTGATTATTTGATAATTATGATAGCAAACAGCAGAAGCTAAACCAAACACTATATTTCCGGCATCATTTTTTGTTACAACTATTATCTGATTATTAATTTTCAAAACTACAACACTATTTTAAATGTAAATCCAAACACGTTCTTGTATAGACGTTTAAACGTTGCCTTTAAAAAATATACTTGAATGTAAATTTAAATTAAATCAGTTGAGTTGTAGTTGCGTGAGGGAATAAGAAGTTCTATGGAGTTTCTTAATTTTCTTTATATTTTATTTGAAAGTAGTGTAAACATTCTTTAATACATAAATACTTATTATTACAAATTTAAAGCTCGTTTATTATTATTATTTTTAATTTAATCATATTTTCAAATAAAATTGTTAACACCCTGTTTTTGCTATAATATCTTCACTAGTTATTATAAGTTTTTTACATTCTATGATAAAAGAAATGTCAAATCATTTAGAGATATTTTAATATATACTATTGACTGATATTATTTTTATTTGTATAATTTTAATATTTATCATTTATATTAAAATATAAATAGTAAATATTTATTAACACATAATATAATTGTAAGCATCGGCGGATCTAACAGTTGACAAAGGGTATCACGGGCAATGGGTCTTCTCGCAAATAATCTCATTTTACGTATGTTTTTTAAAGTTTCGTTCGTGCAACCGATGGTGTTTTGAGTGTGCAACTATCGATTTTCAAACATTAGCAAAAAATTTAAAATATTTAATCAAAAAAGTTTTATAACCTTAAATCAAACCAATCAAATCATAATAGATTACCTAAATAAATAACAAATAACTAAACAAAACTAAAAACCAATTAGACATTTAGTCTAACAAATAAAACGAAATAAACTAAAGCTTCACCCGATAACTAAACTCCAAAAGATGAAGGTTAAATATACGATGTAACCTTTAAACGTAATTTTTTATTAATTAAGTATACTTTTATTCATTCTTTTAGTTTATTTGATATTCTAGATTATTTGGGTTAACTTTAAAAAAATGTGTTCAGTTTCTGGCCCTATCAGACTCATCTAAAACTGAATATGCAACAAAGAATTATGTAACCGACAACCTTGGAGTTTGGATCCGTCACTAATTATAAAATGTAAATGAATATTTTCAAATATATGACTTTAACATTTGGATCCACATTTTGTTAACGACGTAACAGTGTGTTTCATACGAACACCACTCAGATTTGAGATTACTAATCACGCATCTCCAGACTAACGAGTCTTGACATCGGTACATTTCGCATCGTTAGCATATCAATAATAAAGTTAAGAAGTTACAAAAAAATGACCGTGTACATTAACAATACATATCAACTTTTATTATTCATGCATTTGGGCATGTAGTCCAGTTGAAAATGATACGACAAATTTAACCATACCTAACTTTTATTATTGATAACAATAAGGGGGTGTTTGATAGCACTTATCAGGCTCTTATCAGAGGTAACCTCTTATTCGGTAAGAGGAAATACTGATAAGTGCGTTTGATATGCAGAAGACATAAGAGTCAAAATTCTTTTATCATGTCTTATCAGGATAAGACTTTGATATGCTTCTTATCACCACTTATCACACAAAAAAAATACACGTCTCTCCCACCCCACCCCACCCACCCACCCTTACCTTTACCCCATACCTTACCTCACCCACCCTACCCCTACCCTATCCTAAACCCCCTACCCCTACCCTACCCTACCCCACCCCACCCCACCCTCAACCACCTAATCTTACCCTACCCTAACTACCCTTAACTTACTTATACCACCCCATCCCCATCTCCACCCTTAACCCTACCCTATTTACCCCACCCCACCCCTACCCTACCTACGAGAAATATTTCAACACCTTTTGATAAAATTTATTATTTTTCAATAACATATCTATATAACTTATAAACTTAAGTTATTTGGAAGTTAATGAACGTTACCTTATAAACTTGATTATAACTTATAAACTTTAATTGTTATTTGATTCTTGAAAGCATGTTGGTTATATGTTTATTGAATGCATTAATGTTACTTGATTATAACTTATAAACTTGATTATAAACTTGAATTGGTTTCTTACTTAGATCTTGTTAATGTTATTTGAATGATATTAAATGTTTACATAGATCACTTTGATTCAATGATATTATTCTTACTTGATATTTGACTTTAATCAATGATATCTGTTTGGTTTTGGGAATTAATATGTAAAATTAATAAAAATAACATAATCAGATAATTTATAAAACAAACAGACTTATTGAATTCTCTTATCAGATCTTAGTATCTTATCAGGACCACCTCTCATCAATCAGAAGTGGAATCAGACATCAGACAATTAACCTCTTATGCAATCAAACAGCACCTAAATGTTTTATAAATTTATATATTAGGTTACACATTGATCAGTAGACAACCGTCCAGGGCCCAACATTTTCTAGGGTGTCTAATTTCACAAGTTGTCTGTGTAAATAAAGTATGATTGATTTTTTTAATTTAAAAACGAAAAGGAAATTATTGGGTAGATGTAGAGTAAAGTGTGGATTAGGATTTGACCTGGTCGTTGTTGAAATTCTGCTTGGAAAACAAACGAAGTTGGCAGTTTGTTGGTGGCGTCTCTTTCCTCAACACTCCACTCACCCACCCTACCCTTCTCTTGTTTTTCAAAATCCCCTCACTATTTTTGTTTTTTCTTTAATTCCACACAACTACCGAATTAAAATTAAGATATTTTTTTTTCTTAACTTAAGAAACAAATATTTTAATTCTAACTACAATATTTTCCTTCCTACAAAATATATCTATCTATTTAATAAATATTAAATCAACCAAAATATTTACCCCAATCTCATAGTTGTTGATACATCTAGAATAATATACTACGTTAGTCCTCCTAAACTGATAAATAAAAACACCGATTAGCTTTTATAACTTTAGATTATCTTTTTAAGCTTTTTAAATAAATTTAACATTTTCGTAAACAAAAAAACAAATTTATACTTTTCAATATTTTTCTAGAATTTCTTTAAAGACATTTAAAAAAAGTTACTTAAAAACTATCAAAACGCTTGAATATTTTACTTCAATTTTTTTTTAAAAATGTGTTAAAATATTTTAAATTTTTAAACATATTTTTTTAAGTTTCAACTATTTTTAATTTTTTTAGATTACTTTATTATTTAATAATTATAGAATTAATAATAAAAACAACTTTATTAATAAACAAGAAAGGATAATATGGTCATTTTAAATAGCTAAAGGATGAAATCCGTAACACAACTTCAATCACAATGACTGTCATTGCAAATTTTAAAGTTAAACGAGTCAATCCATAATTTAATAGTAAACTACGATTACAAAATATGTAATTTACCCTAAAAGGAATAAAAAGTTTTCTATTCAAACATGAGAAATTAATAAAACTACCTAAAATTTTTGTTAATAAACAAAGTGCTAACCATCAAAAATAGAAATAAATTTATATTTTTTAATCGACAATACCAATGTGTTTTAAAAGGTATAATAATAACAACCTCATTTTTATTTCAATATCAATAATAGCAATTATTGACTTGATGATCTATTTATTAGGTCACCATTGTTATAATTGGAAAAATAAAAGTTGTTATTATTGTTATTATATACTAGCTGAATCTTTTATTAGTAATGGTGAAGCTAGCTGAAACTGGTACTGAATAATATAATATAACATAATAATACCTGTAACGAATAATCATTATTAGTCACTTTTACTTTTGATAATTTTATTTATGATAAGCTCAATCTACTAAATTAACTTATAATTTAATAACTTACGTTTTAATAAGCTCCTGGAAATATTTCTTTCAAACACCGTTTATGAATAAAAAGTAAACTTTAAAAAACCTTAACCAAGTTTGTCAAAAAAAAAAAAAAAAAAAAAAAAAAAAAAAAAAAAAAAACTCATACTCCATGGGAAATCTAAAAACTCGACCCCGGTTTAATAAAAAATCCCTTTATCCGTGTTAATTGGAGATGAGAATAGGAAACACTTGAGTCCCAGACCTCAATCGCATTTAATATTATAATGTACATAACTAGTTAATTTAATTTTATAATGTAAATTACTCAATACAATTTACACAAATTGTTTTATATATATAACTTTTATATTGTTAAATTATCTTATTTATTTTTATTTTATATGTTTCATAAGTCTTTTACATAAAATTTTTATTTTACTTTTGTTATAAACTATTACGATGTATCTTACTTGAAAAATATTGAGATAATTATTTTAAAATTTTATATACATATATATATTTCTAAATAAATTATAATCTGTAGTGTACACTTCTTAATTTATATGGAATGTTAAAAACCTGTTGCCCTGATTGGGATCCCTTATACTTGATGGGTTCAGGGATAGAGAAAATTTTCATTATTGATGAAAATGGAAAATAAGATCTCCGGTCATCCTCGTCCAATTGTCATGTCTACACATAATCTCAAGTTCTCATGAGCTTTCGTAACCTACGTGTCAAATTAAAAAAAGACGATCTTAAATACTCTTATTATACCCCTTAACAAATTTTTACACCTCTATGATTTGATACTCTTGTATTTTTCTCCCTTTTCAATCCGGTTTTCGAAAAAGTTTTGTTTTTTTCATAATCAACATTGTCTTTTTCCACAAAAAACCAACATGTTTCACTATTTTTCTCCGAAAAGTCCATAAACTTGAATACTGTTTTGAAAAAATAAAAAAATTCTAAAAATCAAATACAAATATATTACTTAAAGATTTTATTGGTAAAAAATAACACGGAGGGACTAAACCGCAAAAACGTATAAAACATGTTGGTTCTTTTCATATTAAACCATTATTTGTGCTAGAAAAACTTTTTATATATATTTTGTTTTATTTTAAGTTAAAGATACATGTTTTTCTTGTACAAATATCATATTACGTTGTTCTTAGAAAAAAGTTAAATAAAATGCAACATCTATAAATTGAAGACAGTCTTTTTAGCTTTTAAATATAATGACATTCCACAACCATCGAGAAAAGAATTTATGGTTGTGAAATATTTTAATTGAATATTAATGTTTGTTTTGTTTTATATTTAGAAAAACTTATAATTTGTCTAACTGTTTTAATAACTAGATCAACCATGGTTTCTAAATTTTGTGTTCAAAAGAGTTTACACCTTTACAACTTTAGAGTGTTTGGATTTGTGTTTGAAAACGTGTTGCAGCGTTATGGAAACTAATAATCAGATAATAGCTGTAACAAAAAGTAATGTCGAAAATGTAATGTTTGGTTTAACTTCTGCTGTTCGCTATCATAATTATAAAATAATAAATTTTTAAAGTGTTTGGATTTGCGTTTTAACTTATAAAATGACCAAATAATCACTTATTAATCAAATAAACTACTTTTTTTAACTTATGAAAAAGTATGTTAGGATTAATTATAAACGTGAATAATCACTTATTAAGGTATGCAATTCAAACACTTTAAACTAGTTATTTGCGTTACTATAACGTAGTAAGCTAATAATCTAGTTTATAACGCAAAACCAAATACCTCTAAATTTTGAATAAGCACACAATTTATTTATTTTTTTGTTGGGTTTTTTGTTATACAAATGTAATCTCAATGCATAAAGAAAAGAGAGTTAGGTTTAAATTAAAAATATATTAAAATTTTGTTATGGGTACCTAAATAGATTGGATAGGAAATTTTATTGTTAATAATATTTTAAATTTTAAAGGTTAAATTCAATTTTTAGAAAGCTAGACCAGATATATGTTATATTTATTGGATTTTCTTTTTATAAAAAGGTTTAATATATATGTATTTAATCTTAAAATTATATTCTTTACAAATAAATAGTTTTTAAAAAAATACTCATATGTCATAAACTAGTGTGATATAAATATTAAATTAAAACACGTTTATTTTACATTCCAAAAGAAATTTAGTGCGGTTAGTAAAAAAATATGGGAGAATTAAAACTAAAATGAACTCATATCTAGAAAAACCTCTTAGTGGCGAGTCACGTTTGATTCGTGAAATAAATTTGAAGTAACTGAAATTTTAAAATTTAATTTTTAGCGTGTTTACTGATGAGAGGTAAAATAATTTTTATTATTGATTAAGCATATATATTAGAATTTAATTTATGTATGAATCAAAATATAATTCATATATGTGTTAATGGCGTCATCAAATTCCTAAAAACAAATAAATTATTTAAAATTAAAATGGAATTCCGTTTTACAAAGTTCATGTTACCTGGAAATTCAACTAATATATATACACTAGTTTTTTAAACCATATTTTATGAGATTTTAAAAAAAGAAAGAAAAAAAAAACTATTTACATAAAATTTATAATTAAGCTTAATGTTAAAACATACAAATATTATTATTGTTTAAAAAAAATACAAAAACAATATTGTATTGTTATTTTTTATATTTATGAATAGCAGTTACTTTTTTTTCATTTTTTTAAACCTTTTATTTTCAACTTATATATTTTTATGAGTTTATCATGAAAAAAATCAACATTTTTCACGTTTTATGCGTTTTCGTCTCTCCATGTTATATTTTTCATAAAAGTTATCAAGTTAATTTTTTTTCTTTTTGGTCTAGTGAAAATTGGGTATTATACTAAGTTTTTAGAACCCAATTACTAAGTATCATTTGATAGGGATACGATTTTAATTTAATATTAGTATTGTAATTTTAAACACATGGACGTTTTAAACTTAAATTATGAACCATGTGGTTAAATTTCATATATTGATTTATGAATGGGTTTCCCCAGTTCTCTGCATACCCGATGGGGATCCCTGTTTAATACCAGCGGTTTTTTTAAACAGAGACGAGATTTTCATTGTCCGGTCCGAACCCGTCTCGTTATCATCCCTAGTGAAGAGAGTGTCACTGCATCTCCCAACAAATAAATATATATAATATTTTTAAATTAACTATATAGATAATAAGTTTTTTAAATATGTAACATGAAACTTATTTATCTAAAAACATTTCAGTATTTTATAAAATACAAAATTTATTGTTGTGTCACTAATTTTGGAATTGTTGTCATATAATTAATTATCATTTAAATCTTTTAATCATTTTATTAAATATATAAAAAGCCTATTTTCCACTTCCATCCGTTTATCGTTCCCACAAATTCCATCACTCTCGTAATAATTATTTCTCTACTCCCCTCCCTTACCTGATCGCTAACGTGCGCCAATGGAAAACTACACTTATAATTCCTACCCGGAGTCCGGCGGATCTTCGCCGAGATCGCGTGAAATCGACTTCGAGAATCCAGCGCCATGGGAGGACCAGTCGACGGGGAACAATAGCAACTACAAAGTCAAGCTTATGTGTAGTTATGGTGGTAAAATTCACCCTCGGCCTCATGATAACCAGCTGGCTTACGTCGGCGGCGAGACTAAGATCTTATCCGTTGATCGCTCCATAAAGTTCTCTGTTCTTCTCGCGAAGTTAGCGGCGTTGTGTGATGCTGATATTTGTTTCAAGTACCAGTTACCTGGTGAAGATCTGGATGCTTTGATTTCAGTCACAAACGACGATGATCTCGATCACATGATGAGCGAGTACGATCGCTTGTACAGAGCTTCCCCTAAGCCGGCGAGATTGAGGCTGTTTCTTTTTCCTCAAACTCCTGTAACTCCGACTCATAGTTTTGGTTCCACTGAGGGAAGATCGGAGCGGGATCGGTTTGTAGATGCGTTGAACTCTGGTCCAGTACAGTCGTCAACAATCCCATCGACCTTGCCTACTCACGGAAATGCGGACTTCTTGTTCGGTTCAGAGAAAGGAGTACCTCCAGCACCTGTTGTACAGATGCCAAAAGTTAGAGATCTTCCTATCGCGGATCCGCCTATTCATCACCATGAGCCAGAATTACCGATGCTTGATGATCGTGGAATCGGTACGGATCGGATCCAGAAACATATTCAGGATTTACGGAGGTTGCGAATTGCAGAAGAACAACAGACTCTGTACAGGAGACAAAGTGACGATAACCTTGCCGCGAATTATGCAGGAGATTATTACGTCCAGAGAACCGCGGATAAAGTAGTTTCGACGACACTGCCAGCAAGTGTGCCTCCTCCGGCACCGGGATATCAAATCTCCGGTGGATTCACGGCATCTACTATACCAGCAGATCAACAACCGGTTTACATGGTACCTGCTGCGACGAGTATGTATCACGCGCCTATGGCAAGGCCAGTGACTGGTCCGGTCGGTCAAGGTCAGGGTCAGGGTTATTATGCTGTTCAGAGGATGCCAACCGAGGTTTACCGTGAGCAGCCGGTTTATAACGCCATGCAACCCGTACAATCGATGGCGACACAACCTGTATTCCCTCCACAGCAACAACCACAAAAGGCTGCTACGCATTCAGAAGGGATTCGAATGGTCCAGTCAACGGCAGATGCAGGATATGCTCAAGTAGCGTATGATAACAGCATCGGACGGCATGTGTACTATACGCCACAGGGGACTTTGGTAACACCCCAACACCAACCCCAACCCCAACAACCAACTACACAGCAGTATCACGCAATGGCTGGTTCGCCGGCGACATTAAGTCAAGATGGTAAGGTGATTGCTCCGACGAAGATCCCTCAAGGTTCTATTTGATTCTGATACGTTTCTGAATTAATAATAATATCCTTATTAATGATAGACTGTAACAATAAATAAATATATAATAAATTATTGTATGTGTTTCTGCATTATATATCTATTTATGGTGTTGAGTCATTGTGTGTATATGTGTTTAAAAATCAATATAAATTTATGTACGGCAGATATTCTTGTGAATCTACTTTTTCAAATTTCTATGGCATATCATATTATCCATGATGAGATATTGAGATGAATCCATTAAACTTAATTTTGTATTTAAAAAAAAAGGGGGTTTGCTTCTACCTGTTAAAAAAGAAATTATATTATAAAAGAATAAATAATTTAAAAAAATGATGAGTAAGTCCAAATAATAATAGAAAGAGAGAGAAAAAGAGACCTAGGATTGAATAAAAAAAGGGACAAGTGTGGATGGGTTGATGGATATGAATTGCGACTTGTGATGAGTCGTCCTCTTTTTAATAGCGACTGATTGATTTTTTTCTACAATATGAACGTTGAATTTAAACAACTCATCATCCTTTGCCCCATCCAAATATTAATCCATCCATTTTCCAACCATTATCTTATTACCAACACAATTTTTTTTTTTTCTCTTGTAATTAATTCTATGATTAGTCCGTTTTAATAATTATGATATATATATATATATATATATAGGATTGAGTTCTGGTAATAACGTTTTAATTCCGTGAGAATATGAGAACCAATCTAAAATGTATGCATTTAATATATAAAATTATGTATTTGATGCTTAAATTTATATAGTTTATAAATTTATGTATTCCATGTAAATGTTAATGCGTCTCATGATAAATTTGTTCACTTTATTAAAGAATTTATGCGTTTGACAAAACGTGTGCATTTAATGTTCAAATTTGTGTATTTGATGTATAATTTAATAAATTTAAATTTTAAAAGTAATTTTAATTTGAATTATGATGTTTATTAATATTGAATTCCAATAATGGTTTTATGTTATAAATTTAATTTTAAATTTATGCATTTGATATATAAATTTGTGCATTTTGGATATTTTACTACGGATATTTTTAAATGCTTAGTTATAAATTTAAAAGAATTTATATTCAAGCTAAGTTTACTACGAATATTTTTAATTCTCCCGCTCATTTGACCCATTGGGTCGAAAATTGTCACCTCTATCCATCAAGGAGCTTGTGAAACGATCCTCTTATCAGTAACTCTGTTTCATATATATTTATTTCAAGGGACAATAAAAACCATTCCACTCGTAAAAAAGCAAACTCTTTAGAAGATATTAAAATCCAGTAACATGATAGATATCGAACTTCAAATCGATGATCCGAAACCGAGCATTTACCATCGAATGTCTTCATTTTCCATTATACTAACTGGTTACTTTGTTACCCCACAGGCCCAAATACTATTATTGTCCTTGAGGGTGGAGCCCAAATTAGGCCCAATTCACCTAATATCACTGGGACGCCTTTAGAAATATAACTTTTTGTCATCACGACTAATATTTTTATTTTTTGTGTTTGCATTAGTTTAAAGTAAAATATACTTTTAACATGTACATTTTATAACTATATTTTATGAATTAAAATTTTAAAATCTAAGAATCAACAAACCTATATTTAAGGAATCACGTTGAATCACTTTTACGACTTTTGGATAATTAAGATATATGTTTTTTAAATTATGATACCAACATATTTCTTTCTATTTTAAAAAAATATATGTTTATTCAAACCATATAAATATATAGTTTTAACGAGCTTGTTTAACATACCCATTGCTAAACAATAAAAATATTATCATTTTGCCAAAAAAAATTTTAAAAAATTGGACTCAAGTTTTCAATAATAGCAAACGTTCATGACTCGATGTGTTGGGGCACTAACTTGGCGTCCACATAAACTACAATGTTAGCACCAAACATGAGTGAGTCTGCATAAAATAACAACGTACTCACAACATACCAAAGTGATCATAAAATAACAACGTACTGCACAAAATAACAATGTACTCATAAAATACAACGTACTACACAAATAACAATGTGATTTATCCAAGACGATAGAGCCCAAACAGTGACAATAATTCGTTGGAATTTCACCAATCGCATAACAAAAGACGCCCAATACTCGTTAACCCATGCAAACTTAGATCATCAAAGTTAGATGGTTAGAAATTTTCATATCCAAAAACTCCCAGCAGCCCACATCTTCTTCAAGACTTTTTTGGCCTCCAAAGAATCAAACACATGTATCAAAACATGCACAAAATGTTCACTAAACATAGTAGTTTTATAATCATTGATTAAAACATTCACTAAACATTGTATTTTTATAAATCGTAATTAAAACGTTCACTAAACATAGTGTTTTTTTTTTAATCGAATATAATATATGTATGTATAATCTTTATATATAATAAAATATAATCGTAATCAAAACGTTCACTAAATTAGCTACATATCACACCCCTTTATCACTTTTTAGCCATTAAAATTTCATTTTACCAAAATAGTCACACTTTACGTTACCACATTTACGTGATAGCCATCATTTACGTGATATGTACTTTTTATTCATATTTTACTGCATTACGTTACAAAAGGTGTTTGGTAACGTAAATGCTTGTACTTTACGTGACCACTTTTAGAAATATGCTCATTCCCCATAAAAATGTAGTGATTAAAAGTGGTCACGTAAAGTACAAATATTTACGTTATCAAACACCTTTTGTAACGTAATGTATTAAAATATGAATAAAAAGTACATATCTCGTAAATTGTGGCTATCACGTAAATGTGGTAACGTAAAGTGTGGCTATTTTGGTAAAAGGAAATTTTAATGACTAAAAAGTGATAAAGGGTGTGATACGTGGCTATTTTAGTAATTATCCCCTTTTTTTTCTAATATTAACAGAAATTTCTTTGCATTTACCTTTTTTTTATTTAAAAGGTATAATAAATAAATAAAAAAAAGAGAGAGGGGGAGAGAGAGAGAGAGTAAAAAAGTCAAATAAAATAAAGAAGTATTTATGAGTAGATAATAAATGTACAAGTGGGTTATAATTGACATGCAACTGAAATTGGTGTGAAATGAAACTCAAATTCCTCCCAAATGCAAACCCAAATTAAAAAAACAAATCCTTACGCTACAACCGCAAAAAAACGTCTCCAAAACTTTAATCCTCCACCTCCCCAATAATTCCCCCCTACCCCTCCTTCACTATCAGATCCGATCGTTTCCTCCATCTGACCGTCGCCGCCGCCGCCGCCTCCCTCCGCCGCCGTACATCCATCAGATCTGCTCTAAGCCATCGCTAACAGATCCACCGACTCTACTTCACCTCTCAAGATCCGAGAACACCGTCCCTTTTCGGTTTCTGGCCACCGGCGACCATTTCCTTTCTCCGATCTTCACAAAATAGGGTTTTTTTTCCTCTTTTATTATTTTTAATAATAAAAATGTTTTGTTAAATTATTTTTTTTTATTTTTTGTATTTTTATTTTGTTATTTTTGGTGATTTTTTGCTTTAAAAGTTAGTTTTCGTATGCTAAAAAAAATTAAATCTATTTACATAAAATAGTTATTTTTTTTTTCTATAGAAAAAAATACCAGCATATATCTTTTTTATTTAGTTATGGTAAAAATTGCAACAATTGTTATGGTTGAGTTTCCTTCCAGTTCACTTTTTGCTGTTTCCTGTCCATGTTATATTTTAAAGTATCTAATTTTGGATATATTTTTTTTAAACTTTAAAACTATTATTATGTCTATATAAAAGTATATTGTACTTTTTTGCTTATGGGTGTTGGTTTTTTGGACATATAAAATATTTTCGAGTTAAAAAGCATAAAAAATGAATTTTTTTAAAATGAAAATCATGTTATATTTTTCATTTGACACCACAATGCAATTTATACAGTTTTATATTTTACGTAAGGACATAAATTTTTTATTTATTTTGTTTTCTAAATTTATGAAAACATGTTTTTTATATTTATAAAAATAGACCAGTGAAAATTTACTAAATTTGGGGTTTAAAAGGAAAAAAGAAATATTATTTGAGGAGGTGGTTAAAATTTTTAACCGCCCAACACCCTTTTACCTTTTCCTAGTTGAAACTCAATCACCGAGGCTATTTTGGTCTTTTCAAGCAAAAAGGTCGGTTATCTTTTTTGGCTCATTACACGCGCTGTGTTTCCGCCCACGCGCCAGCGCGCGTGGCTGATGGTAGCAAGTCATATTTTTAGCCAGTCCACGTCATCATATGTGTATGAGAGTGGAACTGGTGTGAGGGTCCCAATATGTAAATACTAAAAAAAACCCTAAATTAAAGCGCCCAAAATTCACGATATTCCATCGAGGGCCAAGAATGCGCCACGCGGCTAACGGATGGGATCAGAACCGTAGATTACAGGTGTGAAGGGCAGGGTGACCAGACAGCAAGTAAATCCATATGGACCGTTAGATCAGCGGTCAGAAAGAAATCGACGGCGGATATGATGCCCGTCGTTACGACGGTCAGATCTTATCGCCTTTAAGAACCAACCCCAACCCCTTCAATCTTCGCTCAGTCTCAAACCCTAGAAGGCCATCACCACCATATATATATACAAATAATATATTTTTTTCGTCTTTTTTTCCGGTGACGAATAATAAATCGCCGGCCGCCGGTGTTGTATTGTGTTCATCGACGACGGTTCTTTGCTGTGTTTGGACTGCTACATGTTTTCGTTTACGCCTGTGTGGCTTTCGAATCGAGATAGATCCGGATCTCGACGGTGCAATTACGTTGACATCGGTGTTGGTTCATGGCGTCGACGGTGTTAGCAAGTAGGAATCAGACGAGCTGTGGTCATCAACCATTCATGGGGGAAATCCCTAATTATTCCAATAATAATCCTCGTCATCTGAACCCTAACCCTGATCTTAACCCTAACCCTAATCAAAAACCCAAATCAAACAAGAAGAAGCATTTCCCCAACGCGGCAATTAACGGCCGGCCTCATAACCACAATTCTCACGCGGTTGATTCGTGCGGGGTTGTTGTGACTCAGGCAGCGTCGGATGACGCTTATTCGTACAATCAAAGACCGGTTGAGACAAGCGGAGGAGGAGCATATGGAAATGGTTTCAACCAAGGGGGATATGTTAGCTACAACGTTGCTGCGTGTTCTAGAAGCGAGATAAATGAGCTACGGAAGAAATTGGTTTCGGATCTTGAAAGAATCCGTAACCTTAATGATCGGATTCAGTCTGGCGATTTAAACCCTAGATCATCGAATGGAAAATTCAAGAAATTGTCAGGGAATAAACGTCACCCATCTTCGATGCCGTTTGGATCTAGCAACAAAGAGCCTAAACATTTTCGACAGGGGTTGGTAAACGGCGGTGGAGGTGGTGAAGCCGACGAGAATCTTTTGAAGATTTGCAGGCAGGTTTTGACGAAATTGATGAAGCACAAACTCAGCTGGGTCTTTAACAAACCGGTAGACGCGGTTGCTTTAGGGCTTCACGATTATCATCAAATTATCAAGAGGCCCATGGATTTGGGAACCGTCAAATCGAATTTATCAAAGAATTTGTACGCATCTCCTTTGGATTTCGCCTCGGATGTCAGGTTGGTTTTTGAGAACGCGATGCTATATAACCCTAGGACGGATGAGGTTCATGGAATGGCTGATCAGCTTCTCACCCAATTTGAGGAATTGTTTAGACCAATCCAGGCGAAATTGGCAACCCATCACCACGTGAATGAGTTTTCCGCTGTTGACGAATTGGATGGAAGTTCTTGGGACGATATTCAAACCCCTGAGAGATCGAAGAAGCTTAAAACCAGTGCCCCCGCTGTTCCTTCCATTTCAAACAAGCAAAATCATTCTACAGCTTCCAACCCGATTATCCCACCTGTTGTTCAGTCACCTGTGCGGACTCCATCGCCAATGCAGGCTGCAGAACCAATCAAACCATCTTCAACAACAACAAGAGGTGGCGTGGGGAAGCTGCCTAAGCCCAGGGCTAAGGATCCCAACAAGAGGGAAATGAACATGGAAGAGAAGCAGAAATTGGGGTTGGGGTTGCAGAGTTTACCTCCAGAAAAGATGCCACAGTTGGTGCAGATCATCCGGAAGAGGAATGATCATTTGGCACAAGAAGGTGATGAAATTGAGCTCGATATCGAGGCATTGGACACCGAAACGCTTTGGGAGCTGGATCGGTTTGTGACAAACTGGAAGAAACTTGTGAGCAAGACAAAGAGGCAAGCGCTTTTGGTAAACAATGCGTCAGCTGCTGTTGTTGCTAGTATCTCAGCTGACATTGATGATGTAAGCTTGCTAATTGTTGGAATGATGCTTAAGTTTAATATTTGTTGCGTGGTTTGATTTGCTTACTAATGATTTTTTTCTTTTTTTTTTAAATTTATAATTTCAGGTTCCTGTGAATGATAAAGTTGAGGTAATGAAGAAGAGCAAGAAAGAAGCAGGGGAAGAAGATGTTGATATAGGTGATGAGATGCCAGAGAGCAGCTTCCCACATGTGGAGATTGAGAAAGATGACGGAGGTGGACAGGGTCAAGGTACAGGGCATGGGAATGAGAATGAGAATGCAAGTAGCAGCTCTAGCAGTTCAAGCAGCTCGAGTAGCGATTCATCTTCCTCCAGCGGTATTGAATCTTGTCTTACGGTTGACAAAGAGAGGTTCTTGGGGGGATTGAATGTGCTTGCTTATGAGATTGATTTTAATGTGTGTTTACAGATTCAGACTCTGGGAGTTCTTCTGGTAGTGATTCTGATGCGGATGATGCACAGTCATGACAAGACAAGACGACATACACGGGATGAAAGCAAATGGAAATGCCATTGCAGAATGTGGTTAAAGAAGGAAGAAGACAAGAGCGATGGCAGAAGCAAGAGAAATCTGATATGGGGAGAGGTATAATCTGCACAAATGGAGGAAGAGATAGTTTGAAGTGGGAACCCCTGGTAAATGGGGTTCGCTTTTAGGTCCAACTTAGATTTGTTTTTTTTTTTTAAAATTTCATTTTCTTTTGTTAATGAATGGTTTTTGGGGGCGTTCCTGACTTCATTATATAAAATAGGAGGGGTAGTAGAAAAGAAAGATAGTTGAGGTGAGGGAATGGAATGGAATGCTCTTGTGTGTACATATGACCAACAAGACAAAGTTTAGTGTAGTAATCAATCCACCCGATCCATGATTTTCTTGGCAATTCTAATTCTATTGATAATGCTTATTCAATGCTGTGTATGTGTTTGTTTGTGTTCAAAGAATATTTTTTGAAATAAATGTTGAATTGGCAGGGTGTTTGAGTGGATGAGTAGCAGGCAGGCAGGCAGAGTACCAAAACAAAAAGAAAAGAAAGAGGTTTGGAGTTATTGCCATATTCTAGAAGGTAAAGAAGGCATGTGAGTGAGGGCACCAGATGATTGGAAAGACACAAACATTTGCATTAATTATAAAAGTTTAGGTGTGAGTGTCTGAAACTGAAAGTACCACCAAACCAATTTATTTTTTTTGAAAGGCTAGTTAGTTGTTAGTATTACATCCAAAGTTAGATTAGAATCACCAATGTCAGGGATTGAACCCATGACCTCTCCTAGAGGCAAGCCTCCCCACCTTTGGTGGTGGCCACCAGGGCAAGCCCTGATGGTTACCAAACCAATTTATTAACAACTTATATATATGTATTATGTTCTTTGTAAAAAAAGAAGATAGATGTTTTGACTTGAAGCAATGCCATATATATTGCTTTATTGGTCAAGCATCTATCTAGACCAGTCTTAATATTTGGAGCCAATAAGAAATGAGGTTTTGACCTTGAATGATTTGGAGTTGACTTGTTGTTGGTTGGTCCAAACATAAACAATATTATTATAAAATGGACAATATAGAAAGAACAAAGAATGATAAATATAAAGAAGCAGCATCTTCATCTACTTGACAAGCCAACCGGATCTTTGTGTTTGTGATCCGTTCCATATTTATTCAGCACATCTATGATCTATCCATCCATACATTGTTTATCAGTTTAAGTCTTAAATTTGTCTTAAATATGAAATTTAAGAGTTTACCGTCATCTGAAAAATAAGAAAGGGGATTGCTATCTAAAATACTCCCACGACTCTGATTTTATTCACGCTTCATTCTCACCAACCCCTCTGCATCGCCTTCTCCATCGAACCTGTCACCGTCGCTCTTTCCACCGGCAATAATCCGGCGACGTTCCACCGCACACCTCCATCGCTCTCTCCATCTACCTCTCCGCCTCTCCTCTGCGTTGCCCTAGCTCTCCGACGACGATATTCCGGCAAACCTGGCCCAGATAAAACCCTCCATCGCCATCTTGTCTACTCTCACACTCAATCACAGGTAAAACCCTAATCTCAAACTCAAATGTGTAAACCTAGAATCTATAACTTCAATATCTTGCTTTTCTGACTTCTATTACTTTCACATTACTGATATCCCCTATCCTATTAATTATTCACACACTTTTGAGGTTTTTCCATTGTTTATTTTTTTGTTCTTACTTATGGGTTTGTAAATGATGTTTATAAAATGTGTTGTTAGTTCTTGTTTGTGAAGTTTTTGGGTCTCATGATTTAGATACACTACTACAGATTCAGACATTTCAGGTTTTAACAGTCTTAACTGGCAGATTTCATACTTCAGCACCACTTCTTATATTTCAGAGGTAGATTTCAGACATTTAAGCTCTTAATAAACAAACAAAACCTAAAACTAAACCAGGCTTTGTTAAATTTAAAGAATCTAATTCATGCATCATATATTAATAGTAATGTCAAAAATTAAATAAACTATATGAATTCACGAAAGGAAAAAAGTTGGTTGCTTGTTAATAAAAAAAAAACAGGAGAGAAACTTATAATAAGCAAAATTTTCTAAAGCCCTCTGTCGTTTGCAGCAATCCACCCTAAGCTTCTTGCTTCTTGAAATCAATAAACGCTTTACCAATTTGGTTTTCACACGCTGATTCAACTTCTGAGTCCAAACATTCAAGAAACCTTTTGGATAGTTGAAGGCTGTTCAAGACTGTAAACATCTTACCACAAAACTTACGCACATCCCCCCTTCTGCTTTGCTTCTCAGGCATATTTGTCACCAGCTCCTTGATCAAAATAACAAGTTCAGGGAGATGACTGCTAACCATCTTCTTTCCCGCGTCCGTGTTACTTCCATCAGAAACAAACGGCTTCAACGTTTCCAAGACTAGATCAAGCGCCTCAACCTGCCTGAACTTTGACTTTGCACTACTGCATTTCTGGACAAGGAATCCAAAGAAATGCTGGCCGACCCACGCCCACCTCCTAAAGATTTCTTTCAAGAATTGGGGTTTCAGTTGATGAGAGTTTTTACCATCAAAATAAGCCACCAGAGCAACTTTGAAGATATCAAACACCTTTTCCAATTCAGCTTCTGGGAAGTTTCTAGAATCCATGATCTTCAGAATCCAATATGTCGAGTTCTGAGCAAGGTTAACAATTTTTCTGTATCGCTGGAAGGAGGCAGACTGTTTCTTCTTTGATGGGGTGATTGCTGTTTTTTTTTTCTTGAACGCTTTCGATGCTAACTTCAAGTTCTTTTCCAGTAGAGGCTCAAGCATAGATAGTTGGATGGATTCTCCCTTTGGGTAGTGCTTTGCTTTGAATATCTTGTGCTCCATGATTTTACAAATACGGTCACCCAGCTGTTCACTGCCCTCGGTGGTATGCGGGTTAACAAATGCCTGGGCAAGGTTCGAGAATACTTTCAACACTTGCGGTTTACCTGCATGACAAAAATAGTTGCCTCTTTTTTAAATATAAAAATAGATATATCCACAATTTATTAGCAATGTAAGGAACGGATACTTGCCTTGGTTCTCATGAAGGTAAATTTCAAGCAAAGAAAGAACACGGAGTTTGAAAAGCACAAGCTGAGAATGAGCAGTTTCACCCCCAGCCTGGTTCCTTTTTTCTTTAAAAATCTGCGCAAGATAAGAATCCATTCTGAACATAGCTTCATCATCCATTCCCCCATCAGAATCATCTGAATCCTCAAGAACTTCTTTTCCAGCGTCTTCTACACCTACATTTCCCTCAGAGTCTTCTGACTGTTCATCACCCTCACCAGTGTCACCTGTTTCCGCTTCATCTGAATCCTCTGCTTCTTCAATATCTAGAAGATCATCATCATCAGTGTCATCGTCATCTTCACTGTCTGTCTCTTGACGTCTTGCTGGTTTTAGGTCTTTCTTTATAACCTTCAACATCCGCAGCAGACCGTTATCCGTAACATCATCACTGTAGTATTTGAAAACCTACAAAAGTAGTGAGGTGTTAAAATTTACCTCATTTGTTGAAACAGGATGAGAAAATCTCAATTACCTGAATATCAAGTTACACGGTTTCAGCTCTTTAATTTTTTAGTTTTAATCAAACAGAAACTGTGACTCTTCTTCTCACCAAAAAAAAAAAAAAAGATCAGAACCACAAACCCACCCTTCTTACCCACAAGCCACAAGTGCGCAAACTGCATCAACTAAAGATGTGCAAAAATGGGTCCAAACTGAAACCAAAAAGGTAAACCAGGATGGGATCTGAACTGCATATATTAGGTTTCGTTCTTGATTCTAAACTATTTAGAAAACCAAAACCAGTTCTAAACTAAACTAAACCAAACCAGTTTACATCAATCCACCTTTTAGTTTTGTTATTTTGTATTTATGTGGTTTCAGTTTCATCCCGGTTTGTTCTGATCTGGTTTCAACCTGATGCATGTCCCTACTTTTGAATCACACCATCGTTAACCAGAAATGCTACTGTATTTTACACAAGTAGATTAGCATGTGTTATGGAAATTACCTGTTCAATGGCAGACCGCATAGGAGCTGATGACTGTGGGAGCAATGAAAGAAGTGTATCAACAAAGACATCCATCAATTCAGGTGCTTCATCACCATCTGGTTCATCGTCTTCCGAGGAATCAAGGAGCTCGGGCAAAGGAAAAAATTTCTTGCAGCATATTATGATTTCAGAGGCAGCTTCTGAGATTTCCCCTGGCCGGAGCAAGAGTTGGAGCAGTAATTGGATAAGCAAGTACCTCAAAGCATGCAATCTGTTGGCATCTGCACTCATCCCACAATTCCTTTCCTGCCATCATCAAAACAGTAAAAAGTCCAATTACATGCACTATTTATGCAATGAAAACACCCTGGCAAATAGATCATACAAGAAAATCTAAGATCCGAGTTAAAGTAGCAACGAGTTACCTCTCTGGAAAGCTGAGTTTCCATTGCCTGCAATTTCTTAAATGCCTTCTCGTCTTCGTCGTTCAAGGACCTAAAGAGAGAGACTGAAGGAATGTTGCGTAAAATACCAAGAAACCGCATAAAATAAGAACCAAGATCATTAGCCTCAAGGCCACTTGCTACTGCATGAGGCCCCTCTCCTTTCTGAGCATTTGCCAACAATAATTGCAGCTGTTCAATACACATCCTGCAAAGAGAACTTGTAGTCGCTGCTTTTGGCCATCGAAACTTCTCTTGTAGTTCAAAAGAAGTTACTTCTGTCCCAAGTGATGATGAGAACAAACCCTGAACAGCCAAAAACTTCAAAATTTCTTTTTGAACACGAAACTTTGCCTCATTATCGAGCTTTGAATGTTTCAAAACACTTGGTATAGAGTCCACAACCCAACTTTTAAGAAAATCAGAAGTCCCCAATGTTCCATTGAACTCCTTTTCCTCGATTGAACCAATTTCTGAATTATCATCGGTTGTTTGACTTTGATCTGAAGGTTCTTCTGAAGCAGGTCTCACATCAAGAAACATGTCCATTAGGTTTTGAATAAAAAGCATACATCCAGCTTCCGTGTTTAAACCTGACATCAGATCTTTAACTGTCTTGGTTCGTGTAATGCAATCAAATTTTCCATTACTGTGTTTCTGCAAAGCCATAGTAACAGCCACCCGTCGACCATCATCATGGCTGACCCACTCTAACAACTCTTTGAGAAAGTATTCTGTGAATTTGTACAGCCAAGAATCCTTTGTGGAAAGTATATCCACTAGACATTGAACGATCTTATATGAAAACACAATTGGAATGCAAGAAACGGGCAGTCTTGGTAGAACAAGAAGCATAACATCAAACACCAAGTGTTTCCGATCATGTGACGACAGAAGAAGTGATCCTTCGATAATGACATCCCAGAAATTTTGCAAATTTTTCTGTATATCTTCATCATGAGAACTAGGTTTCCTGTTCTTTTTGTGCTTCTTATTGGAGTTTAATCCTGTTGCTGAATCAGCTTGTTGTGGGACAATATCAGGTAGAAGAATATTAACTAAAACAGGCCATACTCCATGAACTCGAGGCTGACAAAATGTGGACTCCTGCAAAACCACATACATAAAATTTATAACCTACTCTTAGCATAGAGGTGGATGTATAAACCACAAACCCAAGATGAATGCACCTTTAAGCAATTTGCAAGAGAGGATAGATGGTCAGTAGAAAACATTGCGCTAGAACTATAAGGATTAGGCAGGAGCTTCGCGAATAATTTGTTGGTGTCATCGGATACTTTTTCTCTCAGCTTAAGAGCTAGAAGTAATGCATCAGGATTTCCAGTGTCTGTGGCTCCTTCAAACCATTCATGGAGACCAGGAGCTTCAAGGACTTCTTTCAAGACCACTTCAACAGGTAACTGCAATCCAAATAAATTCAGCTTGATAAGAAATGTAACTTGTTGGGAGGCTGGGAGCTAATACTCTGATGTAAGAAGATGTATTGTCATATTTGTTTAGTGTATGTGCTGTTTTTTGGTGGGCCAGGGATCGGATAGGCATTAGGCAACTCGAGCTTTTATCTAGTTATTACTTATTTGAGTTCAGCTCCATTAAATTTAACTCGAGCATAGAAAACGAGATAAAAAATAGAACACATTGAGCTTATAGTGACTCGATTGGAATTCTTGTTAAGCATCTTTGAGAAATTGAGCCATATGTACATGTCACTGTTTCTATGTTGAACTCTAATCAAAATTGCTTTACTGAACATTATTCTTAAATATATTTTCAACCTATTCAAGCTAGAAATTTTCTCGGGCCAAGCTCAAGCCTTCATAAAAGAAACTCCTTAAGTTTGATCTCAGACAAACACCTTCAAGTTGAACTCAGGCTCAGACCGCTCAGTTCAGCTTGATCGTGGCCTTGGGGGATTAGATCTTTATTACCTAACTTAATATTAAAATGTCATCCTCACTGTGCATAGCCTCTAGCATGTCCGCTACTATCAACTAGCACAAATTTTAAAAGCTTAAAGATTGTGTTCCATACTTAAAATTATTCAGTACCTTCTCAATCAACTGCAAGACAACCATGACAGCAGGCTCCTGCAGGTAGCGCTTCTTGGTGGCAAGCGCAATAACAGAACTGGTGAATTCCTTTATATGTTTGGGATTCTTATCAGATACACTTTCTTCAATTAGTCTTCTTGATCGTGCAAGAGCTCCATAAGCAAACAAACGACCTAAAAGACAATCTTTAATTTCCTGTATGTAATGGAGAAAGATTCAGATTCCAGAAAGAGATCATTTTGGCAGAATATATCAAAACAGAATACTATCTCACCTGACCCTTCATAGAAGAAGAGACTTCCAACAAGTCAACAATTAGTTTCAGCAGCGAGTCTAATGCAATATCAGGAACTGCACCAACTAACATGGTCAAACCCAAGGCAAAGCCTTGTCTTGCACACTGCAAAAAAATGGCCACAAGACAAGGCTTACAGTTAGGAAAGGATGGTATATTCTATAATGACATCAGTTACAATGGAAACACTTAATAAGCAAATATATTATTCAACAGTTCCATCAATTAAACAGTGGTAATTCACACTTGTCAATCTGTAGAAACCTAAAGTTAACTGATTACAATTTACATGTCCCTTAGGATACCGATATTTGAATTTCTTTTCCTGACATTGCAATCCATTCAATAGAAAATATGGATATCACAAGTAACTACGAACTCTGATCATAACTATTCATAAGGATCAGACAGTACTAGAGTTGTTAATGATAAACAAGTCTGAATATTCTGGAAGATATAAACAGAAAGTTTAATTGAATTGTGATGAATAGACATCACATTGCATCATTCATTGCCTGAAATGTTACAACCATATGTTTAGTCGAAGTTTAATAGCGTTGCAGCTTCTAAACCAATTTATCATACAATAAGCAAGGGTCTTCTACATTGCTCGCAAAGATAAGCTTAAAATCATTAACCTCTGATGCTACCTTTTAGCACTTGAACCAGGAAAAGAAATTCAAATAGTTAGGTTTTTCTTTAATTCTTATACATGCTCTCCATTCAATAATATATGTTTCAAAAATCCAAGAGAACGAAACAAACAAAAATATAAGCATCCACTAGTAAAGACAGCACTATCTATATATATCACACCCAAATAATACCTCTCTTGACGAAGAAACACCACGAATAAGCCTTCGCACAGCATATCTTACAGAAGGTGCACAATTATTCAATCCATCATCTTTCTCAGCTTCCAACTTCAACGCACCGTCAACATCTTCTTTCTTCTCCATCAAATTATAAGCCTTCTGAACAGCCTGCAATTCCACCACCAATCTTTCCGCGGCAGCTTCCCTAACCAAACCATCAGCAGATCCCAGGTCCTTAAACACCCCTATATGAAACTCAGGCAAACTATTACTTGATCTACTCTCAACTTCTTTACCCTCCTCCAAACTTCCTACAATTGGCTTTACTTCACCATTACCATCCAAAGCAGCACGGTGTTTCTCTTTATCCAATGCTTTACGTTTTTTCTTCCTCTCCATTGGTTTAACTCCGTTATAGCTACCATTATTATCATCATTACGGTTTGCTATCTCCCCATCATTCTTCTTTCCCTTTTTAATTTTCTTCCTCAAATGCTCACTCGAAATTTTATCAGAGCTTGTATTGCTCTTGAGGTTTTCTAATTCTTCTACACTATCAGAACTCCTTTTCTTACTACCCATTGATTTCAACAAAGAAACTACAAAAATCTCTGTTAAATCAAATACAAAAACAAATATACACAGAGATTATTAATTAGCAATGGAAGACAAGATTGATTATGATGAAAACATCACTATAAATAGATGATACAAACCTTGTTTTCGACGATTTTATTATCTGTGATGCGTCAGGTTTTTTAAATCTAATGAAGAAGATGATGTTAGTATGTGTGGGTTTCGGCAATGGCGAAGGAAGATGCCCTAGCTAGTTTTACGACACTATAAAGTCGCGCCGCTCATGTTATTTCTTTAAGGGAAGTTACACTTCGCCCCTTTATATTGTACAAGTTCCAAGTTCAGTCCAAACTAACGGGATGTGAATAATATGATTCCGGTTCGGTTTAAACGGTATAACAGAAACCAGATCATCATCGAATCGAGCTTTTAATAATACGTTTACTGAAAATCAAAACACATATATAGCATTTGACGATTTACTTGGCACTTCACATACTCAGCTAGACAGCTAGTAAGTTGTAAGTAGTTTTAGAGCTGTAAAAAGGTGGCTAAGTGGCTAACTACAAATACTTTTAACTTCTTTGGTGTTAATTTGTTTTGCCCTAAATTCAATGACAAAACTACGACAATTGTATCAACATAATACAATCAATAGTCATCAGAATCAATGCCGGTAATAAGCATTTTCATACCACGGACAAGATAGAAGAATAATGTGTCTTTAAAAAGTGTTAAAAATACAACATACTATTTGTTAAAGGGGTTTGGTCGTTTTTATGTTAGGTCAATTTGTTATTTTAAAATTAGACAATAATAATCTAGTTGATATGTAAAACAATTTTTTTCGTTGAATCTTCTAGCACACTTTGTGCATTTTGACATTAATATTCATTTGTCAACTGTTATATATTATGATTTTATTGTTCTTATTGTCTAAAGTTATAAATTTTTTATTGATGATGAAGATATGAACATTGAACAATAAACAGAGCTTAATATATTACTTATTGGACTGAAAAATCAACATTCGTCGATGGTTTGATGCCTTGGGCTGCCCATCTTAGGTCGGGTCTGATTAGTGTATTAGTATATTTTTAAGAAACAATATGTGATTGTTCTATTGATATTCTGTGTTATGAGTTCTATATTATAATTATTTATTATTCATTTGATTGTGCTCATCAGGTTACGACTTATAAATTGTAACTTTATTAATTAATTAGGTTTTAATTTATAAAATTTTGAATATATATATATATATATATATATATATATATATATATATATATATATATATATATATATATATATATAGAGAGAGAGACTAAAGATCTTTTGTGAACACTTTATTCGTTATGAACATTGTGAACAACCATAAAATAGTTTTTGAATCTTATGAATCTTGTTGAAAATACTACCGAACCCTTCTATTAACCTATTAATCTTATTGGATCCTATGTATTTTATTATGTTATTAGTATTAATTAAATGTAATAAATTTGGTTAACATGGAAAAATAAAATAATTTGAAATCGGATATGGTGCTTTAAAAACAAAAAATAATGGGAGATGATTTGGTTTGGTTGGAAAGAAAATTTATATGGGTCCGTCTTTCATGATTTCATCATCTAGTAAATAAACCAATGAATTTTGAGAATTTGACAGAATCTAACGGAAAATGAATGGATTTTCCATTCTGAAGGGTTGTTTGGTAGTCCAAAGAAATGGAATGATCATTCCACATTTTAAAAAAAAAAACTCATTTTGAAGGAATGACCATTCCATAGCAAAATGAAAGAAATTTAAATTTCATTCTTAAAGCATTCCTTTTAACAACCCTAGCAGCTAGGGATGAGCGTTTGGACCAAACCGGCCCAAACCGATCCGGACCGAAAAAACCGAAATTAGAGAAATATGAAAACCGAAAACCGACCAAATGTTTGTAATACGGGTTTGGTCCCGTCCGGTTTTTTGGTTCTCGGACCGGTTGGAACCGGTTAAGTTTTATAGTTTTTCTATTGTTTTCTTAATCTTTCTTCCTCAACTTTTTCTCTTTGAGAAGTATTAAGTTTATTTTCTTTGAACAAAATAAAAATATCAAACATACCTTACTTATATTATGATCTTTATATTTTATCTCTATAGTATTATAATAAAAAAATATTTACACCGTTAAAAGAATTTTACATGATTATATATTTACAAAAGAGCTCAATAGCTATTACATACACTTTTTATATGATTTAGAAATAATATCTAAAAATGTTGTTCTTTTGTGGACTACAAAAAACAACAATATAACATAAATTTACAAATGATAACATAAAGTTTAAATTCCGGTTTGGGTCGGGTTAAAAACCAAAAACCGGTGGACCGAACCCGAAAAACCGAAACCGAAGATAGTGATTTTAAAGAAACCGAAACCAGACCAATTTTATTGATAACGATTTGGTCCGAGCCGGTTTTTGGGTTTTTTTTGTCCGTGATGGTTTTTTTGGTCCAAATGCTCATCCCTACGAGCAACCATAAACCAAAAAAGAATGTCTTCTTCCTCTTGCTTGTCGCCGGACTGCTCACCGCCGTTTTGCTCCATCTCCGGCAGGTTTTGCTCGCCGCCGGTTTGCCGTTCAAAAAAAAATCTGCGGCTAGGGTTTTGCTCGCCTCCGGAAAACAGTTAAATAAATCATAATTTTAAAATATTTTTGTACTTCAAGAAAAAATTATTTTTGACAGATTTATCAATCAAACGAAAAACATTTAATGAATTGAATCTGAAATCCATTCCTTTCCGGACAACCAAACAAACTATAGTATTTGGATTCAGACAGATTTCATTCCTTCCAGAATTCCATTCCTTTGACAATATTCATTCCAGGAATAAACATTCTGCAAATCAAACGTACCTTTATAGTTTGATCACTATTGTCTATTGGATACAAATATTAGCAATGGTCTTTTACTATTTTTTTCAATTATAACAATAATCTATTTCTTTTACTATTTATAACATTAAAAATTTAACTTTTTTAATGATTATAGCAATCGTCTATATTGTTATTAGTAATTTATTGACTCACGTGTTACGAGAATATTTTTAATAAACATTATTAATATAAAATAAATATAACTAAAATTAAAATATAAAAATATTAATTATAAAAAGTACAATAATATTAATATTATTCGTCAAAACTATTATTTTTTTAGTTTTATAAATAATATTAATAGTAGCTACTTTTATATTTATAAATCTATATATTTTAATTGATATAATTTGGTGTTTTAATTTTGTATAAATCTTTATATATTATACATATATACAATATTCACTAATAAAATTACTATTCATAAGTGGGTTATTCTAAAATGCACCATTTGATTATAATTTAATGAGGGTTAATCTAACATGCACCATCAACTATTTTATATTATAATATATAAATAGTTTACTTTATTAATTAAGTATTAAATAATTAAATTTATCATTAATATTTTATTGAACATATATACATCATCCACTAATGAAACTACCATTCATAAGTGGGTTTCTTTAGATGCACCAATTAAACAATAATTTAATAAGGGTTTTCTGACATGCACCATTAACTATTTTCTATTATCATGTATAAATGGTTTATTTTGTTAGTTAAGTATTTTATCAAGTATTAAATAATAAGTTTATCATAAATATCTTATTAATAAAATTTTTCTACATATAATATACATGTGATCCATATATCATCAATAATATTTTTCATGCATATGATAATATTACATGTGTTAAATTGTTACACTAAATTTATTTTATAGTAATTTATAAAAGAATATTTATTTTTATGGTATTTTTAAAAAATGTTTATGTTTATGGTATTTTTTAAATATCACAAGAGAAATTTAATATTGAATATATTATAATTTAACACTACAAATTCACATTTTATATCAATTTTTATAAAGTTTATTTATTATAACTATTATTGTGAGTGTGTGCCTATTTTATATAGAAGTTTTATACTTTTTACATGAAAAATATTAATATATTCAAAATACAATCAAACATAAAATAATCCAAATAAATATATGTAATTTTTTGATTTATTTTTTATTAAACTAAAATATAAAAATCTACTATCGAAAGAATGATTAAAATTAATAAATTTTAAAGCATCCATATAGGGATTATTATTTATTTATTTTTAAATTAAATCAAACTAAAATAAACCAAGTAAAATATATATTAAACCTAAACTTGAAAATATGAGAAAATATATTTGAATTAATTAAATTTTCATATATCTATATATGAATTAGTAATAAGAACATCATGTAACTAAAATTTAATAATAAAATAAGATTAAATTTTTTTTCGTGATTTATCTATTATTTAGATATATAAGTTGCATTTACATATTTTAAATTAATATACATAAAAATTTTAGGTTTATTTTTTCAGTTTATCACAATTTATTGGAGTTTTTAAATTTTTCTAAAGCATAATTTAATTTAATATGATTTTATCTTGCTTTTTTACTTGATTGATATAAAAAACATAATTATACATCCGTCGCAACGCACGGACACCACATGACTTGTTTATAACAAATATAATAGGATACTTTACAGTTACTAACAAATACGATAGGTAACCTCAAGGTTGAAGGTTCGAGTTAAGACAAAAGAAATACTCTCCTTTGGTCCTCGGGCTAGTTCATCTATGTGAACAAAAATGTAGATTAGAAATAGGATTAATGAGTGTGTTAAAAAATGTCCCAAGGGTTGATTGATACTCTCGGAGACCCCGGATGCTTTTCCCGAGAAGTACAGAACTCATAGTCTTCATTTAAAAATGCACTTCCAGTTCCCAAAAGGCATATAACGTTTCAAGAACAAGTGTAACTAAACAAATATGTGATTATTTCTACTACAACCCCCCATCATCATCTCATGTTTGGTTTTTTTAGTTACAAAAACATCTAATGATATCGTGAAGAAGACCCAAGAGAAGAAAAGCTGTTTATCATCCACTCTATTTCTTTACCTCCTCGTATTCTGCTTCCGGTGCTTGATTACCACCTTGTGACCCTCCTCCAGATCCGGCGCCCGAATCACCCCCTGAACCACCTTGCATGTGTTGACCTATCTTTGACTGTGCCTTGTTTGCGGCATCTATCTTTGCTTGAATCTCTGCAGCATCCTCACCACCAGCAGCTTTCCTCAAATCTGATACAGCTGTCTCGATCTCAGAGACAACATCCGCAGGGAGTTTATCTCTGTACTCGTTCAAATTCTTCTCAACACTGTAGATGGTTGTGTCAGCGTTGTTCTTGGCATCTATGAGCGTCTTCCTTTCGGCGTCCTTTTGGGCATGAAGCTCAGCATCCTTAACCATCTTCTCAATCTCATCATCTGAGAGACCTCCTGAGGACCTGATCGTTATTTGTTGTTCTTTGCCGGTGGCTTTGTCCTTGGCCGAGACAGTGACTATACCATTTGCGTCGATGTCAAACGTTACTTCTATCTGAGGCATGCCTCGTGGAGCAGGAGGAATACCCATAAGTTCAAATTCACCCAAGAGCTTATTGTCGCTTGCCATTTCACGTTCCCCTTGCAGCACTTTAATTCCCACCTGAGTTTGGTTGTCTGCTGCTGTTGAAAACACCTGCAGACAGCGACAAAATTTAGGAAGACCAAAGGATTGAATAGGAGAATAAACAACAAATTCTCAGACACTGGTTTCACCTGGCTTTTCTTTGTTGGGATAGTGGTGTTCCTACCAATCAGCTTGGTGAAGATGCCGCCAAGTGTCTCAATACCAAGAGATAGAGGAGTCACGTCAAGAAGAAGCAACTCTTTAACATCACCACGAAGAATTCCGCCCTGAATTGCGGCTCCCATAGCAACCGCTTCATCAGGATTCACCCCTTTGCTTGGGGTCTTTCCAAATATTTCTGTAACAACCTCCTGAACTTTAGGAACACGGGTCATCCCACCCACAAGAAGAACTTCATCAACCTCCTTGGTTGTGATTCCTGCATCCTTGACGCAATTTTTGCATGGATTCTTGGTTCGCTCAATCAAGTGGTTAACCAAAGCCTCAAACTTTGATCTTGTAAGAGCGATATTCAGATGCTTAGCACCAGATGCGTCAGCTGTGATGAACGGCAGGTTGATATCAGTCTGGGTTGTTGATGACAGCTCGATCTTAGCTTTCTCAGCAGCTTCCCTGAGCCTCTGAAGGGCAAGCCTGTCCTTTGACAGGTCAATTCCCTCTGTTCTCTTAAATTCACCAACTAAGAAATCTAACAAAGCATTATCGAAGTCCTCTCCTCCAAGGAATGTATCACCATTTGTTGCTTTAACCTGAATGAACAAAGAAATTACTGCACATCCATTTACAAGAGAAACAGCACCACATCTATTACATTACATACCTCAAAAACACCATTTGATATCTCCAAGATGGATACATCAAAGGTTCCACCACCAAGATCAAACACAGCAATAAGACCCTCCTTGTTATTTAATCCATAAGAAAGAGCAGCAGCTGTTGGCTCATTGATGATTCTCTGCACATCAAGCCCAGCAATCCGACCAGCATCCTTGGTTGCTTGCCTCTGGGCATCGTTGAAATAAGCAGGTACAGTAATGACAGCTTTATTAATTGTTTTCCCAAGATACGCTTCAGCAGTTTCCTTCATCTTAGTAAGCACAAATGCACCAATCTGGCTTGGAGAATACTTCTGCCCATTGGCCTCGACCCAGGCATCTCCATTTGGAGCCTTGACAATCTTGTATGGAACCATTCCCATTTCTTTCTGTGTCTGTGGGTCATCAAATCGTCTTCCAATCAATCGCTTTGTCCCAAACACAGTGTTGGTAGGGTTGGTTACTGCTTGGCGTTTAGCTGGGGTACCCACAATTAGCTCTCCTTTTTGGTTGAATGCAACAACTGATGGAGTTGTACGTGATCCTTCAGAATTCTCAATAACTTTTGCAGTCTACATACAACAGCATCAACTATCAGATATCTATCTATTACAGTTGAACTATGTATGCCCTTCCAACAGGATGAAGTATGGGTCTTACCTTTCCCTCCATAACTGCAACACATGAGTTTGTAGTACCCAAGTCAATCCCAATAACTTCATTTCCAAGAGGTCTCGAGCTGCATCAGATATAAAATTAGCAAGGAAAAAAGGGGTAAAAGCACGCGAAGTAAATCACCAGAATCTACTTACCTAAATGGCCGGGAGATAAGTCCCATCTTGTGGCTCAAATGTGACCCAGCCCATGATGTTTTGGCTCCACTTAACTGCACAAACATCATCATTACATTCCAAAACCAGTCAGTCTCGGCTATAGGTTCATAAGGGTATAATGCATGATCATTGCTGACAAACTATAGGAAATTTTTCCCTCTACATCACAGGATACTCAAACCCCAAAAGAAATTAGAATCAAGAACAATACACAAATTTTCAACATAATATTGTATTCTATACAATAATTTCCATGGTGGATAAAACATTGAATCCATATGCTGTTTCCTAGTAATAAATTGTAGCCTAATGAAAAAGTGGAACAGATATGAATCGCCAATCAAAGAGACACCAAAGCAATGGCCATAACAACAAATCAGACTCTACAGATGTGTCATGAGAAGCAATAACATTGGTTTAGTGTGGTCTATCATCTACATACTATGCCTGGAATATTAAACATACATCTTGTCTCTAAGACCTCTACTGCCATTAATAGTACTGACTACAGAACACTGTAAATCAACAAAAAATCTATAGAAAAATGGGTCAAAGTTTTTCAATTTAATCATGTAAACTTGAAACAAAGATATTATTCATGACACACAGACATAAATTGCTAGAGGTCACAACACCACATACACACAGGGAGAATAATAACTAAATACTGAAAGTCACGGGGGTTATAGCTCCTGGATCAAAACTATCAAGCCAAATACGTCACCCAAAGAAATGAGATCATGGATATAAAAACGTTAAAAAAAAAAAAAGCATAAACACATATTCTGTCTGAAATCAACAACACACATGCACGGATCCTGACAAACAGTAATTAGATCAAATAAAACACAAACACCATGAGATGAATTCATCTACCAATAAAATAAGATGAAGATTTCTCCAGTAACCGAATAGCTCGACCATATGATATATGTATAAAACACGCATAAACAATTAACCGACTTATTAGACACAGAAGCAACAAAACAGAATTTTCACGTCGTGCCTTAAAATTGTTATGGTTTAAACTAACCAGCTAAAACAAACAGATTCATAGAAACACCACGTAATGAAAACAAAGAATTTGCAGACCACATGAACGAGAAGAGCGAAGTGCATACGGATTTGAAGGCGGAAAGAGGAGCAGAAGCGATGTCTCGTCGACGAAGGGATCTGAGCAACGCGGCTGTGGCCATGGAAAACCCAGGGATGTAGGAGATGGTTGATCGATCGATGAGGAATGGAGGTTCAGTGGTTTAGTGGAAGGAAGGAGGGTTTAGGGTTTTCGTAGGGAAATGTTAGAAAAAAAGGGGGCGAATTTTCTAGCGAAGGTTGTGGGGAGGGGGCTTGGTCTGCGTGGAGGTGGCATTATCTAGTTTTTCTTCTTTCTTAATTTTATGTATTTTATTTCCTTCCCATTTTAAGTTTTAACAGTTGAATTAAGATTTATCATGAAAAAACCAAAATATATTCTATGTTTTCGTTTCTTCCTATTATTTTTTTCTCACCTGATTTAATATCTAAATTTCACTAAATCCAAAAATAAAAAAATTAACTTGAGTGTTTTTATGAAGAAAAAAATAACACAGATGACGAAAATGCAAAAAACGTGAATATGTGTTTATTTTTTTCATAATAAACCCTTATATACTAGTTTTTTTTATCGGCATAGAAATATATATTAAATGTGACTGGGACTCAAAATAAGTGTCTATCAACAGAGGTGGTTAGTGTTTTTTTAGAGGGATATAAAAATTGATTCGAACAGAAACATTGAAAAATAGAACAACGATCGGATCATTTTACATCGGGCACTTTGTTTCTTGAATTTTTTTAACACCTACTTTATTAATCTATGTATTACATGAGTATTTAAAAAAGCGAATAATTTTTTGAGGAAATAAATTTAAAATATTAATTTTTTTGTGAAATTAATCCAATAATTATGATATATATCTATTTTATCAAAAATTAAATTCAACTTTACATTCATAATGTTTTTCAACTACAAAATTTTTCTATACGATCAATATAGGATGCAAATCACGCCATGAAAAAAATTATAACAAACTTTCAACTCAAATTTAATTTAATTTTTTATATGCATGGAAGATTAATTCAATATAAAAAAAACTAAAAAAATGTATGTATTCGATTTAAATTTAACATATAAACATAAAACTCATCTAAAAAGGTTTTAGAAAATAATTTTTGGTCTCATTATTAAGACAATAAGATTAATTTTTCTAATTTTTTCAAAATAAGTCTAAATCTGGTTTTTAAAAAGTAACATAAACAATGGTCTTTAATTGAAATATTTCACAATTTTAAATTTTTATTTTTTAATGATCGTTGGATATCATTATATGTAAATAAACACAAGCCCTCAAATTATATACTATAGATTATCTTTGATTTTTTATACCAAGAAAATATCACATTTGTAAAACAAAAAAATTTATATGTTTTAATTTAAAAATTAAACACCAAATATTAATTTTTTCTATCATAAAAATAATTTAAAATTAGTATTAGAATATTTAAAATATTTTTTATTATGTGGATTAAATATGAAAGTATATTAATAGGATTTATATTTTTCTGAATAATAAATTTGGAAAATTAAAAATCTAATTATGTTATCGGTCATCATGAAACCCAATTACCTGATTGAAACACATTTAAAAGTACACTACATGAATATATACAAACTCAAAAGTACGTAGCTATTTGGTGTCATTTCCCCTTTATATACAAAAATGTTTATTTGAAAGTCACATGATCCATGATCACAAGGCCAAGCAATGGACATGATCCATTTATAAGCCTGCATACCCAATTTAAAGAAAGTTGCATTTATTCCTTTCACAATATCAACATAAAAATGAAGAAAATGCAAGCAACCTGTACACATGTATATATCGTCAACATCTAAATAAAAAAACAAGAAAATTTCATCAAGAGCTTCGATACGGTCAAAGAATGATGGGTTTGAACAAATTGATCAATAGAAAGATTTACAGGAGGCAGGCATTATGATGTTAGAGGCGGAGGTAACCGCCTCTTTCACCACCACCTATAAATTTTCTGAGGAAGGATCTTCGGTTGAAAGACCAGCTTCTTCTTATCGTTTTTGGTTTTCTCCATGCCTTTATCAGGTTATGGAGAAACGGGAAGAGGAAGCATAAGAGCACGAGAAGTAACATGGCAACACATAACAACATTACGTTCCTGAAACCGTCTGCTAGCTCGGGATCTCTTTGGCCTGTCCATGGGACGCCTCCCACGTTCATTCCAAACACTGTCATGTCAAGAAAACAATTAACCCTTTTTTAGAATAGCCATTAGTTTTACAAATGTCAAGGAAAACTAGTAATGGTTTGACTTTTGAGGTCAAACTTATCACTATTCAAATCAAAATTTGATGTGAATTCATTACAGTTTAACTCCAAAAATTTTCTATCCAACATCAGCAGAAAAGGTTCCACTTTGTGTCAATGTTCTTTTGAACTTACATCAATTATTGATTATATCACTTGCAAATTTGTAAATTACTTCCAGTGACCTCAAAAGTCAAACTGTACTAGTAGTTGTGAAATGTCAAAATGCAACAAAAAGATGAGGTAAAGGACGGTTTTTTATGCTTATATCAAACAAGACCTCAAACCTTTGAATTTAAAAGAAAAAATCTGACCTCCTGTGATGATGGATAGAGGAAGGAATATGATTGAGAAGAATGAGAGATAGTAAAGTTTTCTGTTGATTTGCTCAGCCTGCCAGTAGTCAAGACCTGTCTGGACTGCAGTGACTCGATTGGTTATAAAGCCAACGTTATCCTTTAGTCGTCTTAGACGTCCAATCAACTCTTCAAGCGCAACAACATCTTCACTCGCAAACCAATCTTTCAAAGAACATTTTTCCTTCACTCTTGGAAATACTTGTTGCCCATGTGCAATAACCTACATTCGACACGATTAGGATAAATAACTATTGATTATTTGTTTCCTTTGAGCGGGGATCAAGAATGATTTCGTAGGAAAGTTAATGTCCTTCATTTTGATCATTTGAAGTTATTGTTTTGTTGCTATTTTGATCGTTTAAAATAGCATAACTCACAACAAGAATGATTGATAACACTATATGGATCAAGCCGATCCCATATCGTGGTGATTTTAGATTTTACAAGGAAAATATGAAATTTCTACTAAAATTACCAGTTATACAAGCTAACCTAGACTAATGCTTAGATAGACCAAGAAGGGCTTATGCAGCATGTTGGCTGAATGGATTATTAATGGAATATAAAGCATAATATATACATATGTTCACTTTAAAAGGAACTGACAAAAAGAATTATTGATGGTAAACTTGCACAACCCCATCCGTTTCGACGTGGTGCTAAAATTTTATGCCTTTATGACCATTTTTTCGTTCATTATGCAACCTGTTCAGTTTGAAACCTCTATAAAATTTGAACCGTAAGCAAATAATCAATGATATTTAAGAACTTCTGAAAATGAACTCTAAATGGTAACTGCAAACAAAGTAAGTATGATCAAGAAATAAGATTAGAAAGTCGAAAAAAACTACCCGCAGGAGGCGTTGCAAGTCCAAATGCATTTTGGGAAATCTTCTGTCATCCAACAATTGTTTTCTCAATGCAAAACCGCCTGATAAATTGAAACTTTCAGAAATTAAGAATCCATAAGCATACTAACAAAGATATGGTTTCATCATAGATTTCAATATGTTTTTTTTTTAAATAGAGATACTTAGTGGTTGTTTGTTTACTTCTTAACAGAATCATTAAGAGGCTCGTTCAAAGGTTAAACCACCTCTTAATGATTTCAATTGTAGTAATGTAGAATGTACCTTTATCCAAAGCAACTTCAACGGAATCAAGCTCAAGTTCAAGATTTGTAACAACGTCCTCAAGATGATCCATATGGGTGTCGATAACATGAACAACAAGGTTTGATACAGATTTAGGAACAGGATTATCTGCCTCTTCGGAATGATTCATGGTCAACAAGAAATCAAGAACATGTTCCTGAATCACAATGCCATTGCGTTCTCTAATCTCACTTCTACAAAAGTTACGGTTGGGATTCTCCACACTTGGGATCTCCGAGAGAAGAGACTGGCCAACAGGCGAGAACCCCAACCTTGGTACACGCCCTAACGACACACTAATCACCGAATTTTCAGTAATCCTAGCAGCCAGCCTAAATGTAAACTTACTAGACGCAGGACCAGGTGAATTAACCCTGAAAACTAGCGCCCCATCAACATGCCCACAATACGGTCCGTTGCTAACTAATGAAAGAATGTCTTGGAGGTTCAATGGCGGACAAAGAACGTCGATAAGATACTGAGCCGATTGTGAAAGTTTTTGGTTTCCTTTAGGGAGTTCAACATGATACCAACAAAATTCTTTGCCATTTCCATCTACTAAATCCCATTCTTTATGACGGTAATTCCCTAATCCATCGAATGCATAACCTTTTAATCTAACCAGATCATGGTAACGTGTACGAATCAGGTGCCTTTCATCGAGTAGAGGGCTCGAGGCTGAACATGCCTCCAATTCCTCTCCCTCGTTATCGGTGTTTACCTCGTCCCTACCCATTGCTGTGCACAATATAATCAATGAAATCCTTCAATAAACCCCAAAATTGTTCGAAATTGGAATTTATAATCATACATAAACGGAGATAAACATATTATTACACAACAACAGGAAATCTATGGATATAAATGCATCAAAATCGATGAAGAAATTAGCAATTTCGAAACTCAAAAATTGGTTGGTAATGGTGGCAAATTCGCATTAAATCAAACAAAAATAAACTCATAATCCATGCATGAGCTGGGGAGGTGAAGAACAAAACGAAATCAAACAAAATAATTAAGATAGAGAGTGTTAAATTTACCTGGAAAATTAAAATGAAGAAATGGCGGGGAAGCAAAGGAAACGATAAACCAGTCAACCAGATGATGAAAATTACGCAATCACAATACAAAAATATATATATTTATTTTTAGCCGAGTTAAACCTGCCAAAAAATAAATTGATTAGATTCAAGTTTTTTTTTTTTTTTTTTTCAAACTTTTAAAAGAATTTACTGTAAAATACTATAATCGGACCGAAATGAAAAAACAAAATTAAAAATGGTTTATGATCCAGTCAAACCTTAAACAACAAAATGTCTTCTTGTTATTTGATTTGGTAGGTAGTGAAACTAAAAGTAAAAATTACATGATTCAAACCAAAACTAATAAATCAATTTTCCATATGCAAGGATCGAATAACTAAAAATGTGTCTATAAAACAATTTTTATATATTATATCAAAGAAAGACCAATGACATATGTCATCTTTACAACTCTTTTAAAATTTACTAGGTTATAAACTCAGTATACTACGTGTGTTGAATTTAAAAAGAAATAAGAATAAATATTTATAAAAATACATGAAATAATTATAAAAAAATTGAGTTTATTAGATTTTAGTTAATTATATATTAGATTAGATTATGGTAAATTGAATTAGATTTGATTTTAATTCAAATTTAAGTTTAGTAATAACACGTGACACATTAAAGTTTTGATACCAAAAAACTTGATTAGAGCACGAGCACTCATAAAAACTTGACATTGATGCGTTATATGCTTCAAACTTTTTTATGTATGTTTGCTTAATAAAGTTTGACGAGTTTGAATAACTTAATAAAATCGTGATTGTGCATTATAATTATGTACTAGATAACTTTTGTTTAATATATACTTTGTATTATATTTAGTCATTTGTCTATTTGTCAAATAATATATACAAATTACAAGTATGTTTGGCAAAACTAGTCATGGTTTTGTATTTTTTAAAGAAGTAGAGCTTTTAGTAGCTGAAATTTTTAAAAGCTGAAGCTTTTAGTTTGATAAATATGTTTGGTAAAATGAGTTGTAGCTGTAGTTTTTAGTATTAAATTACGTAAAATGTCATTATATTAATTAAATGTGGTAGTTTATGATTAATAAAAGGGTAAAAAAAATAATTATGTTTGACCAAAATGAGAGAACCCAATGGCATTGTGATTCAAGAATATGTTATTGATTTCTTGTTGACGGTGAATTGGTGAAGCATTCCGAAGAGGCAGATAATCATTCTCCTATATATACTAGTGTATGTACACACGTATTACGTGGATAAATTTTAATGAATAATTTGATATACAAAGTGTATGTAAACATATAAATCTTAAATGTTATTAAAAACACGATAATAGTATTGTATTTCATATTTGTCATAATTAATATTTAATAGTAGTTACTTTTTTAACAACTTTTAAAATATATTTTATTTTTAAATTTATATGTATTTAATCGATATAATTTAAAGTTTCAATTTTACATAAAAGTTAATGTTTATATATATTTATTACAATAAATAAAATGTTATACATATGATTTTATTAATATTGTATGATGTTTACATTTTACTTATATCTAATATTATTTTTTTTGTGATCTTTCTGTATGTTTAATGTATTTTAAAAAATTTATAACACATAATAGGTTTTTTAATTAGACATAATAAAGTGTATTTATCTTTTCTAAATGTTATTTAATTATATTGTATTTTTTTCATTTTTAATAAAATCTTATTTATTTTAATATTTTATTTGATGTTTATAGATTAATTACATAATTTAAGAACTTTTTTAAGTTTAGATTTAAATTAGCTAAAAATTATTAAATATCAAATAGATAATGATGATAAATAACACAATTAGATAATGTAAAATAACTGATAATATTAATTATTAATTAATGTTTATAGATATTAGAAATAATAAATTGTATTTATCTTTTATTTTATTTTATTCTAAAACTTATAAATTTTATTTATCTTTTTAGGTGCAACGTGGTCACGCCACGTGGCCTTTTATGTTCTCCTTTATTATATATATAGATAGATAGATAGATATAGATTAGGGGTGAGCTCGTACCGGACCGTATCGATCCCGAAAATACCGAAACCGAGTTATTAGTTTTGAAAGAACCGAATACCGAACCGTATGGTGCTGGTTCGGTTCGGTTCTGGAACCGGGTTTTCGGTGCCAGTCACGTATTGAGACCGAATACGGAAAATATATCAAATACCAAACATACATCACCAAATATTGCACCCGAATACCGAAAACCGAATATCAAATACCGAATACCGAACAAATTTTAACGTTTTAAAGTTACAAATACTGAATTTTAGCTAATTTATATATTCAGTTCGGGATCGGGATATTCGGGATAAATATGGTACCGAAACCGAGAGTACCGAATACCAAATTTTAGCCAATTTTAAAACCGAGTACCGGACCGAATGTATTAATTCGGTATCGGTCGGTACCGATACCGGTTTGGTACCGGTTCGGGTTCGGGAAATGGTACCATTCGCTCACCCTTTATATATATATATATATATATATATATATATATATATATATATATATATATATATATATATATATATATATATAGGGTTGGGATCAATGGAGTACCATATTCGACTGGGGAACCGGAGTCCACCCATGTTTGGTTATAAGTTTAAAAGGGTAATATAGTCAATTAGGTTTATTTTAAATATTATATGACAACTAATAAATTAATAGATTCCTTAATTATAGGGATTTACCTCCGTAACAAATCTATAATAAATTTCAAAATAGGTTTTAATGAACATGTTCAATCGGATTCGGCAATGGGTTTTAGTGAACATGTTTAATCGGATTCGACAATGGGTTTTAGTGAACATGTTCATTCGGATTCGACAATGGGTTTTAGTGAACATGTTCAACCGGAGGTGTCAAATAAAAGTATTTATTATTTTCATCAAACCGTTCCCGAAGGTTCAATTTAATTTACACGTTATTGAACATGTGCAATCGGGGTTTCTTGTGTTTTTAGTCGTTGTTAACCGTTTTGGTGATAAACCAATATTGGCATTATTGAACATGTTCAAGCGTGGTTTATGAAATTTCATCATTGACATGTTTAGTATGGGTGTAAGGAATGATATTAACTGAAATAGAGATTTTCATGGGATACACAGAATCTTTGATTCTAATTTAAACTTTTCAATACCATTTTGACCCCCAACATTAATTAATGTGGGAAGGAATTTTAAGCAAAATTTATACTATATTTTGATGATTTTAATGATAAATGATTGGTTATAAATGGTTTCCCGGTACCCCAGTCTAACATGGTACCCCATTGATCTTGCAGAACTTAAATTTAGTGTAGAACCGTAGAACCAATATCGTCCATAGATTAGCTTAATCTAATGGTCTTGATTAAAACCATAAAGTTTGAAATTAGTGAAAAAAAGATTGGCATTAGTGATTATTATAGATTGGAAATAGCAAAAAGATTGACATTAGTAAAATAAATATCATTTTTCTTTAAATTAAAATAACATTAATATGATTAATTGTTAAATCAAAAAAATTATACCATAAAACCGAGAATTTTATACTCTTTAAAACGAGACCGGTCATGATATATTTTTTTCGAAAAAATTTTACGTGTTTATTTTTCGTAAAAAAAATTACCCAAACCACGATGCAATATAGCATGGCCGGTATCATTCAATGTCGAATGAACACTTGATATCGTATATTCAACGTCGATGCAACACTGCATGTACGTTCAAAATTAACAGAACCAAAATAATGATCAAAATTAGTAGTCAAAAGTTGGTTGATTTAATGGGAACAGTAATGACATATTTTTTTCGAAAAATTTTTACGCGTTTATTTTTCGTAAAAAAAAAAAATTACCCATACCACGATGCAATGTAGCATGACCAATATAATTCAACGTCGATGCAACACTGCATGTACATTCAAATTTAACAGAACCAAAATAATTGTCAAAATTAGTAGTCAAAAGTTGGTTGATTTAATGAGAACAGTAATGACATATTTTTTCGAAAAAATTTACGTGTTTATTTTTCGTAAAAAAAAAAATTACCCAGACCACGATGCAATGTAGCATGACCGATATAATTCAATGTCGAATGAACACTTGATGTCATATATCCAACGTCAATGCAACACTGCATGTACATTCAAAATTAACAGAACCAAAATAATGGTCAAAATTAGTAGTCAAAAGTTGGTTGATTTAATGAGAACAGTAATGATATATTTTTTTCGAAAAAATTTTACGTGTTTATTTTTCGTAAAAGTTTTTTTTGCCTAGACCCCCATTCAATATATTATATAGAGATCATTCAATGTCGAATTACAGTTTATATCACACATTCAACACTGCATGTACCTTCGATATTAATAGAGTAAAAAATGGTCAAAATGGACAGTCAAACTTGTTAGGCTACTATTAATTCAATGTTAATTGCATAATTACCATTTTTATCCCTAGTGTTATATAATAATCCAATGGTTTAGATTGATTCTATAGTTCTGCACTAAATTAAGGTTCTGCAATGATTCCAACCCTATATATATATATATGAATATGGTTCGAGAGAGTACCACCCAAATGCAGCGCACCAGAAGGTACCACCTTTAAAAAAACTTTTTAAAATTTTTTTTTTCATAAACATGTTTTAATTAACATTATGAAGATCGTATGTAAATTTCACATACATTCACATCTCATAGCTCCTAAAAAATGATGTGAACACACACTTACATAATTTTGAAGACATGTGAACATGCATTTATGTGATGTGTGTTTTCATGCACTTAGAGTGTTCGGATTTGCGTCAAATTCACATATGATCTGTGTAATGTTAATTAGAACATGTTCATGAAAATTTTTTTCAAAAAACTTACTTTTAAGGGTGGTACCTTCTGGTGCGCTGCATTAGAGGCGGTACTCACTTGAACCTAAATCATATATATATATATATATATATATATATATATATATATATATATATATATATATATATATATATATATATATATATATATATATATATATATATATATAGGTTCAAATGAGTACCACTAGTTTTGCGGAGTACCGGAGGTACCTCGCTTAAAATCATTTTTTTTGAAATTTTTTTTCATAATCAAGTTTAAATTAATAATACAAGACTACTTGCAAAAAATCACACCTAAACACACACTAGAACTATATGAAATGTGTGTGTTCACATGAAGTGTACTGTTGTGAACGTGTGTTCACAACTAAGCATGTTCACATGAATTTTTTCACGTTCACATGACTTTTAAGATGATAGAAAGTGTAAATGTATATAATTTTTTACGTATAGTCTTATATTACTTGTATCTAAATGAATATGAAAAAAATTCAAAAAAAAAAACTTTTTTTCGGAGCAAGTTCACGTCTGAAACCCGTGTGTTCACAGGTACTCACGGTATATATATAGAATATGGTTCGTGTGAGTACCTAAAAAATGCAGAGTATCATGAGTACCTGTGAACACACGGGTTTCAGACGTGAACTTGCTCCGAAAAAAAGTTTTTTTTTTTGAATTTTTTTCATATTCATTTAGATACAAATAATATAAGGCTATTCGTAAAAAAATATATACATTTATATTTTCTATCATCTTAAAAGTCATGTGAACGTGAAAAAATTTATGTGAACATGCTTAGTTGTGAACACACGTTCACAACAGCACACTTCATGTGAACACACACGTTTCACATAGTTCTAGTGTGTGTTTATGTGTGTTTATTTGCAAGTAATCTTGTACTATTAATTTAAACATGACTATGAAAAAAAATTTCAAAAAAAAATGATTTTAAGCGAGGCACCTCCGGTACTCCGCAAAACTAGTGGTACTCATTTGAACCCAAATCTATATATATATATATATATATATATATATATATATATATATATATATATATATATATATATATATATATATATATATATATATATATATATATATATATATATATATATATATATATATAGGGAGGTTCAATGGAAAACCATAATGCACCTGAAAACTTGTGAAAACCACACTGCACCACCACAAATGCATCAAATTCCCCGCGTGATGCATCAAAATTCTGCGTGATGCATCAAATTTTCCGCACGATGCATCAAAATCTCGCATGATGCATCACCTTATTTACGATCATGTCATCGCGTTTTTCATGAAATGCACCAAAATCGGACGGTATATGTAGGTTTCCACAGTTTTCATGTGGATAGTGGTTTTCCATTGAACTCACCCGTGTGTGTGTGTGTGTGTGTGTGTATATATATATATATATATATATATAGATGGGATCATTGCAGAACCTAAATTTAGTGTAGAACTGTAGAACCAATATCGTTCATAGGTTAGAATAATCTAATGGCCTTGATTAAAAGAGTTAAAATTGAATTAGTGAAAAAAAGATTGGTAATAGTGATATTTTAATTCTTGGAGGGGTAAAAAAGGAAAAGATTGGAAATAGCAAAAAGATTGACATTAGCAAAATAAATATCTTTTTTCTTTAAATTAAAATAACATTAATATTATTAATTTTTAAATCAAAAAAATTATACCATAAAAACGAGAATTTTATACTCTTTAAAACGAGACCGGTCATGATATATTTTTTTCGAAAAAATTTTACGTGTTTATTTTTCGTAAAAAAAAAATTACCCAGACCACGATGCAATATATCATGGTGAGATAATGAGATCATTCGATATCGAATGAACACTTTGATATCGTATATTTAACGTCAATGCAACACTGCATATACGCTCATTATTAACAGAGCTAAAATAATAGTCACAATTAGTAGTCAAAGTTGGTGGATTTAACGAGAACGGTTATGATATATATTTTTTATTTTTCGTAAAAAAATTTTACCCAGACCACGATGCAATATATCATGGTGAGATCATGAGATCATTCGATATCGAATGAACACTTTGATATCGTATATTTAACGTCAATGCAACATTGCATATACGTTCATTACTAACAGAGCCAAAATAATAGTCACAATTAGTAGTCAAAGTTGGTGGATTTAACGAGAACGGTTATGATATATATTTTTTTATTTTTCGTAAAAAAAATTTTACCCAGACCACGATGCAATATATCATGGTGAGATCATGAGATCATTCGATATCGAATGAACACTTTGATACCGTATATTTAACGTCGATGCAACACTGCATATACGTTCATTATTAACAGAGATAAATAATAGTCAAAATTAGTAGTCAAAGTTGGTGGATTTAACGAGAACGGTCATGAATATATTTTTTTGAAAAAAAATTTACGTGTTTATTTTTCGTAAATTTTTTTTACCCATACGACCATTCGATGTCGAATGAACACTTTGATATCGTGTATTTAACGTCGATGCAACACTGCATGTCCATTATATATTAAAAGAGTAAAAAACAAAGTCAAAGTGGACAGTCAAACTTGGTAGGCTGCTATTAATTCAATGTTAATTGTATAATTACCATCTTATCCCTAGTGTTATATTATAATCTAATGGTTTAGATTGGTTCTATGGTTCTGCACTAAATTAAGGTTCTGCAATGATCCCATCCCTATATATATATATATATATATATATATATATATATATATATATATATATATATATATATATATATATATATATATATATATATATATATATATATATATATATATATATATATATAAAAGCATAACATAATGATCCCATTGAGAATTTGATTATTTATGAAAATGAATAATCATCCTTAAAATAAAATCCAAACATATTGAAATTGTTACATGTTTATTATAATATATTGGAGTACTTTGTATGCACTTAGTCATTGTGTCCCCGTAGCCTAGTGATTGGAGACATGAAATCTATAATGGAGGTTCATGGTTCAAATATTGTACATGTTCTTTAACTATGAGTTACGTGATTTACCTCATTCATGTTCGTCGAGTGACCGGTTGGTGGGGCCTCAAAGGTTGGGTTACTTTATTTTTTTTTGTTAGCATCTTGACTTTAGTTTTTCGATGCAAACAAAATCACCTTTTTCTAAAATAGACATCCAGCTAGCACAAATGGGCTTTCTTTGTATTTTACATGTATATAAAATTTGTTTAAAATCCTTGAGCAAATTTTATTTATTTATTTATTTTGTCATCATTCATTGTTTTTCACTATTTGAAACATTAACACCAATGCGGCCGGCTTCATTAGTTGACTGAGCCAAGTGTTGCTGGCTAAACCTTACAAATTCAAACCACTGAGTCTAACCCATCCATGGCTCCTTTACTCGTTCTCCTCCTCCTCCTCACACTTCCTTATGCTGTTCCTTTATCCTTTCGGAAAACCGGTTTCAGTCCCAACGATGGCGACATTACGTATGAAAGAGACGCTTATCCTTCAAACAATGCCATCCAACTCACTACAAACCAGCGTGACGTAAGGGCTTCGGTTAGCATTGGTCGAGCCACCTATTCCGAACCTTTGCACCTCTGGGATCAAGCCACGCGAAACCTCTCGGACTTCTCCACTCGGTTTACTTTCACTATCAATTCTCTAAACAATTCAAAGTATCGCGACGGGATGGCTTTTTTCCTTGCACCAAATGGCTCAACGGTTCCTGATAATGTTACGAGTAGTGGCAGCCTAGGACTCACTTGTGACAACCAGGAGTTGAACTCTACTGCCAACCCATTTGTTGCTGTTGAGTTTGACGTTTTTCGTGATGCATGGGACCCGCCAAATGAACATGTCGGGATCGATATAGGTTCTATGGATTCAGTAACTAATGTGACGTGGCGGAGTAGGATCAAAGAGGGGAAAATTTACCAAGTGTTGGTAAGGTATGATTCTAGATTGCATAACCTTAGTGTCGTGTTCACCGGTTTTGGTCGGACTTCCCCTCTGCACCAACGGATTTCTTACATAGTCAATCTACAAGATCATTTGCCGGAGTGGGTTACGTTTGGTTTTTCAGGAGCAACCCGGAATACCGCAGCTATACATAGTATATACACATGGGATTTTAGTTCAAGTCTCGGTATCAGTGAGAATGCAATGGATCCCGAGATCGCGGCTGGACCCAGCCCAGATACAAGTAAACCCGGACTATTGGCTGGTTTGGTCATTGGGAGTGTTTTGTTCATGGGGGGTCTGGCATTGTTAATGTTGTGGAAAAGGAAGAAAAGATTTGAGAAGGAAGATTATGTTTTCAAGTTGGATTGTGAATTCGAAAGGAGTATTGGAGCGAAGAAGTTCTCATATAACGAGCTGGCTCGAGCCACAAGTAACTTTGCCCAGCAAGAAAAGCTTGGAGAGGGTGGTTTTGGTGGAGTTTATAGAGGCTACATGAAAGAAATGGACTCGTATGTTGCAGTCAAGAGGGTGTCGAGGGAGTCTAGCCAGGGGATGAAGGAGTATGCATCGGAAGTGAAAACTATTAGCCGACTACGACACAGAAACTTGGTGAAGCTCATCGGCTGGTGCCACGAAAAGAAAGAGCTACTGCTTGTGTATGAGTTCATGGCAAATGGTAGCCTAGACTCCCATTTGTTCCATGGGAAAAGCTTGCTAACATGGTCCGTAAGGTACACAATTGCTCAAGGTTTGGCGTCTGCGCTGCTTTATCTGCATGCAGAATGGGAGCAATGTGTCGTGCATAGGGACATCAAGTCCAGCAACATTATGTTGGATTCAAATTTCACCGCAAAACTTGGGGACTTTGGGCTCGCTAGGTTTGTCGATCATGAAAAGGGTTCACAGACGACTGTTTTAGCTGGAACCATGGGTTACATGGCCCCAGAGTGCCTCATGACAGGCCAAGCCAGCAGGGAAACAGATGTGTACAGCTTTGGAGTAGTGGCCTTAGAAATCGCATGTGGAAGGAAACCCATGGACCTAAAGGCTTCAAAAGGTCAAATAAGAACGGTGGAGTGGGTCTGGGATCTCTACGGGCAGCAAAAGCTTCTCGAAGCAGCTGATGCCAGACTTGGTGGAGATTATAATCAGAAAGAAATGGAATGTTTGATGATTGTTGGACTCTGGTGTGCACATCCCGACAGCAGTCTTCGTCCTTCAATTAGGCAAGCGCTCCACGTTCTTAATTTTCATTCTCCACTGCCCAGTCTCCCATCAAAGATGCCGGTGCCGACGTACCTCACGCCCTTTACAAACCTGACTATGCCTTCATCATCTCTGCTAAAAGCTTCAGCTACACAATGCAGCCACACACAGAGCTTAAGTACGAGCTATAGCTATGGCTATAATACAGACTCCTCAAAGTAACAGTTTGTTTGTTTCTCCTGCGATACTTAGTTGTACATCTTTCTAAAGCTAAAATTCTGAAACAGCTTCAAATTTTTACATCACAGAAATTGTATTTCTTTTAGGCTATTAGGTTTTTTTTCGATATTTCATATGCATAACATGTGGTATTATTACTCAACTGTTGTTTGTCAGAGCATACGATTAACATAATATTTTGGAACACCTGGCAGTGTAACTTTTTTTTTTATTATCTAGTGTTAAAGAGACAAAACAACAAATATGTAAAAACAAGCTTTCAAAAATCCTACTTAAATTTTAAACCATCCCATCAGAATAAATGGCCACGTAAAACAATTTAGATATCTATTAAATTACAAAATAAAGCTGACCTCTGCAGAAATCAAGCAATTTTCACAATTCTATGGTAACTCTAACATAACATAAAGGCTTGATGTCAGCAACAAGGGCTTGTCATCAATCATCAAAGTGCTTATTGAAAAGTTTAGAACTACAAAACCTGGATGGTTGTATGAAGGTTCGCTTTTCTCACTTGTAAAGCTCCTTGAATCTCCGACAGGCTTCTAACACATTGTTCCGGTGCCCAAAGGCGCTGACCCTAACGAAGCCTTCACCAGCAGGTCCAAAACCGCTACCAGGTGTGGTCACAACGTGTGTCTTCTCGAGGATCTCACTGAAGACATCCCATGAGCTTTGACCTGGGAAATGAACCCACACATATGGTGCATCTTTTCCTCCATATACTTTAAAGCCTAGTGAAGTAAATGTATCCACTATAATCTGTGTATTTTCTTTGTAGAATCCAACCACTTCTTGCATAGCCTGGAAGGTTAGAAATACAATTATCATATGAACTACCATAGGCATGCCTTGGAGCAACAGTTAAGGACTTAAGGACCATTGTGTGTAAATTGGTGACAAGAAAGTTTTCAAGTTATGGAATTATGGAAATAACCTATGCACAATAAAATATTATGTGTAAAGGTTTCCCACAAAGCCAAGGATCTAGAGATGCATTTGAGCTGAGCCATCAACTGAAGAAACCCAGGCTTGGATTCAACTTGCCTAAAGGTTGAGCCAACCTGTAAATGATTGGTTCCTATGGGCCTTGGCTCAAATCAAATTCATCTTCTTTCATGGGCTTGTATAAGCTAAAGCTTTCATCCATGGCAACTCAGCATGAGTCATACAGCCATATAGACTCGATATATGTTGACTTTGTATAAAACTAAGCCAAAACCTTCCACTAGATGTTAAAATAAACTATCTCGATAGACGTCTAATTAAATGTTCATCAGAGGTTAGTATCAGTGGGTTAAAAGAATGTGTTAACAGTATGGGTTTGGCTCATTTAAGCTCGCATAGTCAAGTTGGATCAGGCTAACCACAGGCTGGGGGTTGCTAAACTTTTTACAAGCCCTCCAGGCCTCCATATATCAACATTGCCCTTGGCAGAATTTATTCTCTTCATCCAAAAAACACAAATGTAGTGCTAGTTGCTACTGCCATTAACTAACCTCAAGACCTTCAGGAGAAAGGCATGCAAGGCCACCAGCCTGAGCGATGTTTGATGCACCGTTGAAACCAGTACAAACAATGCGGTTGAAGTCTTTTGCCACCGGAAATCCATCTGAATACTTAAGTTCCTTCGGGACTACAGTCCAACCTAAACGAACTCCGGTAAATCCAGCATACTTAGAGAAAGAAGCCGTTTCAATTGCAACCTGCAATACTCCAAAAAAAAGAAACCAGTTATCGTGTGCATCTTTCTTTCCAATATGTGCTCTTTATTTTGGGGTGCAAAAAAATTATGGAAAAGATCTGTTATCTGAGCATCCAGCTCTTAAAGGTGAGACCTGCCTATAAAAGTCTGAGCCATATGCCGATAGTTGTTGTCATACCTCTTTGGCTCCAGGGATTTCAAAGATGGATTTAGGGGTGTCGCCTGACACATACATAGCATATGCTGAATCATAAACAATGATGGACCCATTGTCCTTGGCAAACTTTACTAATTGAATCAGTTGCTCCCTTGATGCGGCAGAACCCGTTGGATTGTTAGGGGAACAGAAAAATATGATGTCTGTTCGAGAAACTTTAGATAAATCAGGAAAGAAATTGTTCTCTGGAGTACATTTCATGTATTCGATACTTGCAAATTTCTCAGCATCCTTTTGAAACTGCCCTGTCTGACCCATAATGACACTTGAATCTACATAAGCCTGCAAAGGGAAATGAAGATTGATAATTAAGTTGCAAGAGCAAAATTGGTATTGCAGCGCTTAGTTTTTTGTGAAACAAAGGTCTTCCTATTAGCATCTCATGGTTCTGCTATAATAAACAAGTATATTAGAAAAACCAAGTAACTTGTCAACCTTCAATTTTAACTCTTAGGGCCAATTGCTAAAAATAACAACTTTTTTAGCATTTATAGCAACATTAATTTTTTTTTAACATTAATAGCATCAACTTTTATATTTTTTTATCATTTATAGCAAAAGGTTAAAAAAATTGTTGCTATAAATGATAAAAAAATTTCAAAAGTTAAAGTTATTAAGGATACAAAGTATAAAAGTTGATGCTATTAATTATAGAAAATACAAAAGTTGATGCTATTAGTAATAAAAAATAAATAATGTTGCTATAAATGCTAAAAACAAAAAGTTGTAGCTAATTTTAGCAATTGGCCCTAACTCTTATACATATTAATGAATGCAGAATTATGGATTGGTTACCGGGTATGATGGATCTTGCACCGCCATTGTAACGTTAGACCCAAACATGACCTGCCACAAAGATAAAAATAGAGATCAATCATAAATGTCTTATTGAGTAATGAACCATATGATATTGACCGAAAAAAGCCTCAATAACCCCAACGGTTCCACGAGAAGGTAAGAAAAAAATGCTTAAAAATACAAACAATGTTGTAAACTGAACACAAACCTGAAGGCGAGAAATATCTGATTTTGCACCATCGGATACAAATATGTCATCTTCCTCTATGCCAAGGTTTGCATAAAACGTTGAAGCAAGTCGAGCTCTCAGTTGCTGAACATAAAAATATGTGTATGTTGATTAACTGTCATTGTAAGGTAAATTTGTCACTGGCATATGACTCACAGTTTTTACCACACAAGCATCTGATAAAAGTTGCTTGGATAAGGATTAGTAATCATAACATTCCAAAGTTTTCATCTATATTACACCAATTCAAATAGCATACTTGAAAGCTAAAAATCTTAACTAACATCAATGAAGACAATCAATTCTACATACCTTTTCACCTTGTTCAGCTCCATATCCACTGTAACCCTCAACAGTTGATAAACCGAGTGCTCTCTGCAAGCAGATAAACGGGAATCATGAAACAGAGTAAACAAATAAGTGAGAGGCAGGCAATGGGATAGTTCTATGCTATTTACAAGTCTTAGGTTGCATAAACAATGTATGATGCTTGTCAACTAACCAATTGATGGGTAAACTAATATATTAAGACTTCATGTGTATATACTTAATTACGAAACTAACCTTCTTGGTGATGACCAATAAGAGAGGGATTGTAACATCCTAAAAATTAAGCAGCTTACGTAGACATTTTGTGATTGGTGAGGTATTTAATGGTTTCAAGTTGGACTAGTTAGAAACAAGATTTTAATTTAAGCTATAAGATTGTTGATTAATGGAAATGAATATTAGTTACGAATTAATAATTATATGAAGTTCCTTGGTTTAATATACTTAGGATAAAATGAGTTGTAAATTGTATGTTAATTATTGTAATATGTATTGGGTGTCAATTAACCATTAAAGTTATTATATGTGTATAGGTCATCCTTTTCCTTTTGTTAGTTGACAGACAATTTAAAATGTTTACTAAGATCCTCATCATCCCCCTCCTAGAACCCGTGTGTATCTATATATATACCATGTGTATGTGTGTCGACCCAGGAGGAAGCAAAAGTAAAAACATATGTGTCTGTGCTGTGAGAAACCGAGAGCAGACAGAGAGAATTAGTTGAGAAAAAGAGAGAAGTGGAGAAGAGTAAACAGATAATATGTGTATGTGCTGTAGTGGGAGATCGAGAGCCAAATAGATAAGAAAAGAAAAAAAGGCAAGTTTTGTGTGTGCTGGAAAAACCGAGAGAAAAAGAATCTACGAAAGAGACAGAGAGATTGGGAGATCGAGAGAGAGAGAAAGAGAGAGAGAACACTGCAGAGAGAATCAGAGAGTGAAATATAGAAGAAAACAAAGATTGATAAAGAAGGAGGAACCGAGTAGGTAAAGCAGATAGAATCAAGATTCAAGAAAAAGAGAGGACACGAATTCAAAAGCATCCAGCAAACAAGTTGTAGCCTAGAATCCTACTTCATCTTCTTCGTTGGACCAGTCACCATTAGAGATAAGTTAAGCTTTAAGCTCTCAAAAATAATCAAATGTTGAGTCCTTAATTGATTATGAAAACTTCTGAAATGTTTAAAGGGTAAGTATAACTAAAGGTATTATAAAAATGCTGGTAGAAGTAATTATGAAATTAAAACTAGTTAAAAGGGGTCAACAAATTTGACTTAGAAAGAAGTTTCTAAAGCAGAAGAAAAACAGGGGATAAACAGAGAGGTGAGAGGATATGGGGGAGCTATGATCGAATTAGCTGGAAAAGAAGAAGAAAATGATACTTAATGAGAAAACATAATGGTGAGAAAATGTTAACTAAGGGCTGACGAAGTTGTGAAAGGCTCAAGGCGCATCGAGGCGCAAAGGGGTCCCTGGGGCCTAGGCGCGAGGCGCAAGGCACGGGCCCTCATAAAGGCAAGGCGCAACCAAATTAATTTTTTTTAAATCATATGTATGAATCCTAGACTCCTAGTTGCCTAAAACAACTTAAATAACACTAAAACAATCATAACACCAAACAAACCATGTTCCATACATATATATAACAAACATATGAAGTTACCATTTAGTACTTAACTACTTGCTAATATAGTTCAAGGTCGTCAAAGATTCAAACTGTTCAAGAAGAAGTCAATGAAGCCTGAAAACTAGAGAAAAAGTAGTTTAAGGATGAACCAATAGAAGTCTATAAGTCGATTTTTGTCAAGATGAAGTATATTTGTATGTTTTTGAAGAACTAATGATCATAGGGATTTTAATTAATTGTTTTTGTCTACTACCAGATCTAAATAATTGAAAATATAGCCCCCTAAAACAAAAGGCCCACTAAAAACACAACAAAAACCATTTAAAAGGAGCCCATATAGATGAGGCGCGCCTAGGCTCGCCTGAGTAGGCGCTGCGCCTCGGTGAGCCTCTGCTATGTGTGTAGCCTTGTTAGTAAAAAAGCCCCGTGGATTGAGCCTTATGCGCCTCAGGGCCTAAGTGCGCTTTTCACAACTATGGGCTGACCATTGAGTTATAATTAAATGTGATCCTAATATTACTTGGCAATTTTGGTACAATAGCAAGAGGGATTATAACATGAAGTGTTACATATATATATAAACTATTATACAAATCATTATCCGGTGAATGTACATCAATACATATTAAATCAGCCACAGGTTAAAGTAACGCCTTGAGAAAAGTGGGACGCAAGATAATGGCTATATACGATATGTGAATGATTACGTTAAACTTTAACAAAGCTAAAACAAATTCGGGAAATATTATACTTTAATAAACATAGAGTTAGTGATATGTCTTTATTATGTCAAATATACCCAGGGTTGAGAAAGAATTTGTGCAGGCTCATACGAAGGATCTTATGGGGGTTTAACAGCAAATAATGGAGCTCCAGATGAGGTACATGTCCTTTATGGGATACACATGAAATGGGTTACATCCTAATACATGCATGCATTTTACTGCTTTAAGAAGTTAAGAACGAATCATTGTTACAGATGCGTTTATCTTAAATAAGCATGTATGTAATCATACTTGATTAAAGATGTTTTACGAGTCATGATTATATATGAAATCCAAGAGAATCTTGTTGGGATATAAAGACAGGGTTACGAAGACAGAGTTATCTCATTCATAAGCCCGGTATATGCCAGTTGGGTTAACTGACCGACTACTACTTTGTGTGGTCCTGTTGATCAGTCCTGTGGGTCTCCCCCATTCAAATACACAACAATGGATTTTTATTAAAGGGTTTTGATGACATGGAGGTGATGTGGAGGTGAGATGGCAAACCCTTTGCATAAAAGGTTTGAATGTAAGGAGTGGTTTGACAAAAGGGTTTGAGGATTGAGTCTATCTCTCTCCTCTCTCTTACTTTTCACCTTCCAAGGAGGTTTTTACTTGTTCCAAAAAAAAAACCATAAGGTTTGACGGTTTGACCCTTGGAGATGCTCTTAGCAGTCGTGATAGGTTGGCTGACCTTTCCAGCCAATCTCTTGGTACTTTCAGGTGGCTAATTATTATTATAAGCTGATTTGTGGTTTTACTAATTGGGTAATAACAGAATTGCATTCCGTATGTTGCTATGTTAGATTCAGGGAGGGAGAGTTTTTGTATTCTGCCACCCAGTTTGAATTATGCGGTGTTTAACTCATGTATTCTTACGTATCTTTTTATAAGTACGGTGTATCTCAGGTAATTCAAAAGGAAGTGAGTCGTGAGGATTGTGGATTCCCGATAGAAGATATTGAAAGTCAATGATTAAATTTATTACACAGTTGGGTATGATATGAGATGGTAAATACCATGACTTGATAATTAAAGAAGTTATAAAATTTATCATATTTTGGAAGTTGATCATTAAAGAAGTATTCTGATTGTAATATTGATGATAAAGAGGTAAACTGATAAAATAGTGACATGGCATTTTGGTATATTTAGACTTTAGTGGGTGTTACAGGGACTATACATGGGACTAAAGATACCTCTTTGAGAACAGAGGAACTTTGATTTAACAAAACTAAAAACACATATATACAGAGATGAAAATAGTCAAAATACAGCAAGGTCTTACCTTTGCCATGGCAGAAGTAATAACTTCTGGAATAGGCTCAGTAGTGTCACCAATTCCAAGGCTTATCACTTGTGCATCAGGGTATTTCAACATATGTGCAGCCTTCCTTCTGCCAATCTGTAATACAGCACATAAAAAATCTTCAAATTTCATCTCCAAAGAAACAGCAACAGCTTAACATGCACGTATGCAACTAAAGTTACATGTAATAGTGATGGTACAAACCTCTGGAAAGAGGTAACCAGCTTGAAGCTTAGCAATATTCCCATTGCGGATGACTTTTGTCTTGTAAGCTGCAGAAATAGAAACACAGGCACCATGTGCTAACTAAAATTCAATAAATTCCCCCACAAAATCATACTTTTCAGCAATTAACTGTAGATTTTATTGTTTGAAGCAGAATCAACCGACCATTACAATCATATGATTTGTAGTAGAATCACCCAACCATAACAATCATGTAATTGAATGAGTAAACCAATGTAGATAATCAGCTGTGCTACGTTGGTGCTTAATCAAAGCAACCGTGGTGTGGCTATTCAATTTTCGTATCTACATTCCGTCTGCTCAATTGGCCTCCTCCTTCAATGAAAGAATAATAATACAAACAAAATGAAATGAGTAATTACCCGTCTGTTCAGTCGGGGAAGTAGCTACACATTTACAAATCCCCCCCTTTTTATGAGTTACGCTTACAAATTGAGTTCTGCAACGAGACGAAGATATGTAATAACCGATCATTTTCATATAATTAGAAAAAAGCAAGCCAGTAATCGTCTAAACGAATATAAACAAAAGAGAATTAGACGGATACCTTACGACATCGAAGGTATTGTTAGCGAAGAAGGCAGAGGTGGATGATGAGAGTGAAGTTGCGAGGTGATTGTGCGGAAGAACAGACATTGTCATCAGGAGATGGACTGCTCTGGACTGAAAGAAAGGCAGGGGTTATAACAGTATACTTGGAATTTGCAACTTGTAAGGAGGAGAAAGTAGGGAAACCCTAGTCTAGAACCTTTATATATAAATCCTTTTGGGAATGCCATAAAGTATAGATAGCATGGTTGTGCAAAAATACAAAATTGTTTCAAAACAATACATTGTTCAAGGTCAACTTTACATTTTATTCCTTAACAATGAAGGTAAAAAATATATTTATATGAAATTATTGTGTATGAAAAAAACAAATCACCAGTATTCATCCAAATTCAATAGTCTATTTAAAAATTCTATTTGAAATTATTATTTTAGATAGAAAGATAATTTGTATACGATAAAGTTTGACATTCGCAATAATTTCATATATATATATACATACATATATATATATATATATATATATATATATATATATAATATATAGGGTTGGGTTCCGGTAAGAACCCTTGTTACCGTGAGAACGTGAGAACCACTCCAAAAAGCACAAATTTGTACATCAAATGCACAAATTTTAAAATTAAAAGTTTTACTTAAAATCATTATTAGTCTTAAATATTAATAAATATCATATTCTAACACTAAAATTACATTCAAAACTTACATTCATTAAATTATAAACTAAATGCACAAATTTGAACATCAAATGCATAAATTTTCTTAAATGCATAATTCGTACATAAAATGGATAAATTATAGCATGAGATGTGTAAATTTTTACATGAAATGCATAAATATATCGAAAACATTTAATTTTAGTATCAAATGCACAATTTTATACAGTAGATGCACAATTTTTAGAGTGGTTCTCACGTTCTCACGGTAATGAGGGGTTCTCATGTGAACCCACTCCTATATATATATATATATATATATATATATATATATATATATATATATATATATATATATATATATTGTGACACCCTTGCCACATTAACCACCAATTACCATTCACCCAGGATTATTCACCAACAAACAGATATATAATGATCTGATACCTTAGATAAAAGTGCGGAAGCAAAATACATAATAAAATAATACAAATGTGTCAAACACCCTATGGTGCTACATAGATTACACATCTAAGTCTACAAATCCAAATGTATTACATCATCCCCAAAATTATTACAACATTGTTTCCATAGAACAAATACCAAGATAAACAGTGGAAATCTTCAAGTCACTTCAATAAACGTCCTAGCTAGACGGTCCCGCAGCGGATTTCCCTTTTCCTGTAAAAATTCAACAACTGAAGGGGTAAGCTAAAGCTTAGTGAATACCATATGATTTTACACATTCTACAAATCATTATGATGCCACCCAGGGTAACCGCGGTAACACATACCGTATACCCCACACGTACTCCAAGTACGCAAACCTGAGCCGCAGCTCCTTCGAGCTGACACTCGGCATAAGAATAACCAACCATCTGAGGCAGACATTACATCGGGGATGACCTACTGTCTATCCTGACCACAGAGGTGTCAAACTCTTGGTCATATAGCACAGTAACATCAGAGTACAGATGCGACCACGCAGGTCCATCGAAAGGATGCACAACAAATGAACGGACATGCAACAAGTATGAATGTGCATCAACATATACGCATGTTAGTAGAATGTCAAACGAATATGAAACAACATGCCTCAGCAGGCAATGCAAACATAATGCAGATGCAGCAATGTTAAAATCAAAGGTACTCACAGTGGGTGCGTTATTATCTTTATTCAAATTTTATTTCTCCTCGGGCTTTCAACCGGATCACAAAGTACCCCACTGTGGGTTAAACAACACCACAAGGGACCTGTTGCATTTCCATAATGTAAACATATTATCATTATATGTTCTTTAACAATTTACCATCAACTTGTATAAATGAAAGTGCTACAACATTCGGAAACGTCATCCGAAACTCATATTTTAAACCGTTATTCGAGGTGTTATTATTCCCAATTAACCCTCAATTATATGCCTTATCATAGTACAAAAGATATCCCAAAAGTTTATTTATTTGACCATAAATTCGGATCCTTTTAAACCCATCCGAATTACCCAAAAGCTTATAGAACTCGCCGAGTAGGCATAAGGAACTCGCCGAGTTCCTATCCGGATTTCGGATCATTGACTGAATTTCGGACTCATCCGGATTGGGTTGACCCATCCGAATTCGGACACCTCCGAGTTCGGTTCTTAAATTGATTTCGGTCCAATATAATTTCGGGTCTCATCCGAATTCGGATCCCAACCGAATTCGGATCCAACACTTATGAATTTTTGAAGATTTATTCAAACTGTTCTTGAGAACTCGCCGAGTTCACATGCAGGTTTTGCAGTTCGCAGCTACGGGTTTTGCACTAAAATTTCCATAAATTCATTCCTAGCAACATGCAATCCATAATAATGCTATACTAACATATATTGAACGTTTCTACATCATTTTCTATATCATTTACCACCAATTTTGTCCAGATTTGACCAAAAATGAGTAAAAACTCAAGAACACCAAAAACTTCATAAAAATTCAGATTTTGTTACCTTTTTGGACGAATTGAGGTACGATTCTTGTTTCAGATGCTTCAGTGATGTTCAACAATCGATTCTCCACTGATTTAACACACATGCATCAACAATTTCTCAGTTTATAAATCCGAATTTTGAATCTTTATAACTTCCAAATAAATCCCAAATTGAGATATAATGTTTCTTACCTTAATTCCCACTTGAATCTTGTTAATTTCTTGGTTTAATCCACGAATTTATCTTCACAATTTCGAAATTCAGCAGAGATTTAGAGAGAGATGGAGAGAATTCTTTAGTTGTAGAGAGAGAGAGGTATCATTCAAATGAAAGACCAATGGTCTTTTATTCCTTAATTCCGGCTATTGACACTTTTAACCCCTTAACTTATCTGATCCTACTAAAATACTGATTTCATCATTATTTTCAACATCACCAACTTATAAAAATCATCATACTAAACCAAAATAAATAACTGAACACATAATCATTTTCATAGTCCAACTTAATTATGCAAATTACAAATTTTAAACTTAATAAACTTCAAATACAATAATTTAAATCCGAGGATGTTACATATATATATATATATATATATGTATATATATATATATATATATATATATATATATATATATATATATATATATATTACCCTTGCTAATACTTTTATTATCATCATATTTTACCTCTAAAATTAAGAGTAGAATAATTCATTTATATAATTTATTATGTATAACAAATTTGTTGTGTGCAAATCACTTTTCTTTTGGATATCCTGATTTCATTTCAGATATTAGTTTTGCAATAAATTTGGATATCTGCATATTCAAAATCTCAACAAAAAAAAGGTTTATATTTCCTGTCGTCCTGCGCTGCTCTTCTCGGCTTCTCCAATCCTCCATCGATTAGACGATTACACCTCTTCCAGTCTTCCTAGTTCCTAAAGGTACGAAATTGATTTATATTTCTTGTTTAGCGTCTCTGCCAAGAGTAAAAACCGAAATTGATTTGGTTCTTGGCTTTTGCTTTGTGATTTTAAGATGTTGAGTGTTTTATTTAGTTAAATAAATGATAGTAGCCTTGTTAATTGATTATTTAATTAGTTAATTTTAATTTCTAAAGGTTTACTTAGTTGAGAATTGAGTGATACTTGTTTTGTGTTAAGTGTTTTATATAGTCTTAATTGATAATTGTATTTCAATGGATAAATTTTTGAAAAAGATTTATAATTCGGTAACAGAGAACCTTCAAGTAGAAGTGGTTCAAACAATGTTCCACTTGCTAGTTCTAATCCTTCAAATTTCAAGGCTGCAGAAAACAATTGTAAAAGGACTCTGTTTAGTATTTTAATGAAATCGTAATTTTTATTTAATTTATATGTAGTATATATATTGGCCATACTTTTGGTGCCACCAACGATAATTTTTTCTAGATACGCCACTGAGTATGATTCATTACTATTGTGTTATTGTTTATGCATTTGGCAAATTTTTAATTTTAGAGAAGTCAGACTTGGAGACTTGGTTGCTTGGAATGTACATAAACGAAGCAAAGTTTTGTTGCCTCATTTTTACCTTTTATTCTCGTGTAAAAGTTTTTAAACCTTATGTTCAGACTTCAGAGCTAAAAATTACATTTTCAACGTCCTTGTTTATCTTTCGATCTTATTACAAGATTTTATATCAATGAGTTTTTTCTCAAACACATAATTATATAAAAAGTCTAATAGCTAGATTACGGATTACAATGAGCATTGTCATTTTAATTGTCTTTAGATACTTTTACTAATTTTCGTCTCTTCAAGTCTTCAACCACTTCCCTTTCTTTTTTTCTCTTGGGCATTGTTGCTGCGTTTTCAGCCCACCAAAACCCCAAGTGGGTTTTTTTTCTTGGGTATTGTTCTAGTGCCTCTTTTCTTTTCTTAGAGAGGTGGGAGTACCCAAGCCGGGAGCGGGGCGGCTTCGCCACATCAGCCGAAGTCGGCGGCTACACCACCCCCACCCCCGCGGCCCCGCTGAAATCGAACCATCCCCGGCTCCACGTCCCCGCTGCACCCCGCTCCATCTCTTCTCTTTTATACCTCAACGGTCATGTGACCGTTTCAAATTAAAAAAAAAAAATTTTTTATTAAATATTTTTCCCTATAAATATATCTTCACAACACATTTAACATACATCTTTCCCATTTCTCTCAATCTATACACATTCAAAATTCTCTCTTTCATTTAACCTAAAATTATTTCCAATCAATCACAATTTTATTTTTATTGTGATGGAACCGTATACTACGTCTTCGTCGTCAAACTCATCAAGCGAAGACGAAACTCAAGACGAATCTCAAGAGTATTATCAAGAACTTTTTGAAGCTTTTATAAATGCCAGCTCTCCACAACCTAGACGAAGAATTCCAATTCATAGAGACCGAGCAGCTGCAAATGAACGTCTGATGCGCAATTATTTTACTCAAAATCCTGTCTATGGAGATGATATGTTCAGAAGGAGGTTCCGGATGCGCAAAGAACTATTCCTACGAATAGTTTACGATATGGAGCAACACATTGAATATTTTACCTTGCGATGGGATGCTCGAGGTAGAAGGGGATTTACGGCGTTACAAAAGTGCACACCTGCTATTCGGCAACTCGCATATGGCATGGTGGCTGATTCGATTGACGACTGTCTTTTTATGTCTGAAAGAACATCGCGTGAAACCTTGCAAAAATTCTGTAAGGGAATTATTCAGCTATACAAACGCAAATATTTGCGTAGACCGACTGAATCTGATGTTCATCAGTTGTACGCGTTCCATGAAGCAAAACATGGATTTCGTGGAATGCTTGGCAGTATTGACTGTACACATTGGGCATGGAGAAATTGCCCTACAGAATGGCGAGGACAATATATGCGAGGCGATCACCAATATCCGACAATTATGTTGGAAGCCGTTGCGTCACAAGATTTATGGATTTGGCATGCATTTTTTGGCGTCGCGGGTTCCAACAACGACATCAATGTGATTAATCAATCACCAGTATTCAACGACGTTTTAAACGGGATCGCACCGGTTGTTCCTTTTGTTATTAACGGAACAGAATACAAACATGGATACTATCTAACCGACGGGATATATCCCGAGTGGGCGACTTTTGTGAAAGCTTTTTCGTGTCCAACCGATGACAAACGAAAAAGATTCAAGGCAGCACAAGAGTCGGCAAGAAAAGACATCGAACGAGCTTTTGGTGTACTCAAATCTCGTTTTGCTATACTAAACAACCCCGCACGACCATGGCACCAAAATAAAATTAGACAAATCATGTATGCTTGTGTCATATTACACAATATGATCTTAGAAGACGAAGGGTTCGCGATATGTTCATTTCAAGAAACCGAGCTTCCATCCAATCAACATTCCGCTTCCAATGAAGTATATCAAAATACGTTACTGGAAATTCGTAATCGGGAAACACACAATAACCTTCGCTCAGATCTTGTGGAACATATTGCACTTGCCCAAATACCAAATTTAGACGGCTAGTTATGTATTTTTTTTATTTTAATTCGGTAAGTTTTTATTTTTAGTTTATGTAATAGTTTTTAAATATTTTATGAAATTAATTATTTTAATTCTAGTATTTGTTTTGTTAGTTAATTAAAATGTTAAAAAAATTAAGAAAGATGGAAAGGTTAAGAAATGTGGGTATTTCCTAGTTAGAAAGGTGGGGAAAGGTGGAGAGAGAAAAGCTGATGTGGCGCTGACGTGTACAGAAAGATGGGTTTGGGAAGGTGGGTACTCCCACCACTCTTACATACTTCATTAGTTCATATCTTCATTTTTCTCCATTTATATTATGATAAATGGTAGTTATTCTCATTGAAAGTTTATTTATGCATATATATATATATATATATATATATATATATATATATATATATATATATATATATATATATATATATATATATATATATATATATATATATATATATATATATATATATATATATAATTTTACTTTTATAATTTTATAATGTTATTTTTTGTTTTTTAATCATAGTTTCATAAATGGTTGTATTTTTTTATTTTAGTTTCGTAATTGTTGTTTCGTTCGTATAGTTTCGTATTTTATTTTCTTAACCAGGAAACACACAATAACCTTCATTCACATCTCATGAAACGTATTGCACTTGCCCAAATACCAAATTTAGACGGCTAGTTTGTAATTTTTTTAATGTTCATTCGTAATTTTAATTTTTATTTATTGTTATGTATTTTTTTTATTTTAATTCGGTAATTTTTAATTTTTAGTTTATGTAATAGTTTTTAAATATTTTATGAAATTAATTATTTTAATTCTAGTATTTGTTTTGTTAGTTAAAATTAATTAAAATGTTAAAAAAATTAAGAAAGATGGAAAGGTTAAGAAAGGTGGGTATTTCCTAGTTAGAAAGGTGGGGAAAGGTGGAGAGAGAAAAGCTGATGTGGCGCTGACGTGTACAGAAAGATGGATTTCGGGAAGATAACCACTCCCTTTACTCTTATGTTGAGACTTTGTAAGGTACGTTAATCCTAAAAAGGCTCAACCGTCGAAATCTTTTCTTACTTTTAATTAAATATGAAAACAATTTGAATTGGCAAGTTGTTTCAATCTGTTTATAATTTTGACTAAGTAGCAACAAAATTGAAAATTATGTTAGTGTATTGAAATTGTTAAAACAGGTTAAATTTTTGTTGTTTATAAATCTGCTGGAAAACTTCTTCTTTTTTTTTTTGAAAGATTAAAAATTAATTATAACATTTTCATGTAACCAAAGTACTAAACACAACCTAACATTCTCAAATGATTGCTCCAAACATCCGTACGTTTGTTAAAGTTGTATGCATGACATGTATTAATATGAAAAAGTAAAAATTATTAAATTAAAAGAATGTATTAGAAAATAACGTAAATATAAATTGTGGTATTTAAAACTTAAAAAAAATCACCAAAAAAAAGGAAAACAACATTACACGGAAGGTGTTGAAGGAAAAAATTATAACTTTTTTTGGCTAGAATTATCACTTGACATATACCAAAAGGAAAATCATAAATTTAAGCTAGATGCAAAAAAAGTATTACAATAATACATGTGAGATGTAAAAAAGTAAAATGTTATTAAAAAACTTAAAAGTCAGCCTAACTTGCCGTCTCTTAAAATTTAACTGAAGTCGAAAGAAAAATAAAGCCAACCAATCAAAACTTGCTATCTGGAACAATTTTATTGACTATATCAAGTCGATAAATATATTGTATATATAAAAAAAAAATTTTAAAAAGATTTATTTGGCGGGGAAACAAAAGTAAAACAAATTTAAATGGTAAAATAGTTAATTTTAAAAACTAACCAATCAAAGATTGAAATTCACAGTAAGTGGCTGTTTGGTTCACAGATTCCTGAGGGAATCTTGTGGAATTGGAATGGGCATTCCATTCCGTGACATGTTTGGTAGGTTTATCATTAGGAAAGAGAATTCCCTTGACAAAAATTTTTTCCATTGATTGCCTGAATCTATTTTCCAAGGGGGGAGGCCAAGGAATTCACATTCCATTCCATTTGCCTGAAGTTTTGCTAAATTTTATGTGCAAAACTACTAGTGCAAAAGCAATCTATATCTCTATATATTAATGTGACACCCTAGCCACAACAACCACCAATTACAATACACCCAGGATTAATCATCAACATGCAATAACATAATGATCTGATAACCTAAATTAAGTGCGGAAGCATTAAATACATAAATAAAGTAGTGCAATAGTATCAAACACCCTACAGGGCTATAAGGTACCAAGTCTAAGTCTACACACCCATACAAATATTACATTCATCCAGAATATTACAACATTGTCTCATAACATAAATTACCGATGAAATAGTGACGACTCTCCCACATCTTCCAAACGACCTAACTAGAAGGTCCGGCTGTAGACTTTCCTTTTCCTGTAAAATAAAATCAACTGAGGGGTAAGCGAATGCTTAGTGAATACACAAATTTACGCATTTTATAAATCCTTATGATGCCCACAAGAGTAGCACCGACGACACACGTCGTGCACTCTCCACGTACACAAAGTACGACCACACAAGAGCCGTCGCTCTACGAGCTCGCAACTCGTCCTTTAAAATACACTACTGAGACAGACATAACATCGGGGATGACATACTGCCTACGGACCTGGAGGGATCAGCTCCAGCGTCATATAGAGCAGTAACATCAGAGTAACAGATGCGACCCGCAGGTCCATCATAGATGCACAACAAACGAACGGACATGCATCAAATAAGAATGTGCATCCAAATTTACGCAAGTTAGTAGAATTCCAAACGAATAATGAAGCAACATGTCTCAGTATGCAAAAGCAATCATAAAGCAAATATAAACATGCGAAATCATATGTACTCACAGTGGGTGCGTAATTAAACTTTAACCAATTTTATTTCTCTTCGGGCTTTCAACCGGATCCACCAAGTACCCCACTGTGGGTTAAACAACACCACAAGGGACCTGTTATATTAATTACAACAATACCTCGTATCAATAACCGATTAAATCCATAAAATCAAGTTTCGTAAGTTTTGCAATATTTTTCCCCATTTCGGGTGTATGTCCAAATTCGAACTACAACTAAGTTTGAACCCCTTTCAAGTTTACATTTTGTCCTTTGCATATTTCATATCATTTTAGGTGTTGTTTATGAGTTTTATTCAAAATACTCGAGTTTAGAGAGTAGATTTCTAAATTTTAGGCATTAAACTCGAATTTCAGGGGTTAAATTCGAATTTCCTTCGAATTTAATGACTAAACTCGAATTCATAAGGGTAGATTCGAACCATATTCGAATCTAGGGCCTTAGATTCGAATCTATGGTGTCAAACTCGAATTCCTGCTCGAATTTAGTACAAAAATCGAGTTTGTTCTTGCATTTCGACTCTGTTCTTGGCATTTTCGAGTCTGTTCATCCTTATAACTTAAATCCTTCATTCTAAGGCCTAAAATCATGAATATATCAAGTATTATACCTAATTTTGATTCTATTACACATATACTATCTCATTCTTGCAAGATTTCAAGCAAAATCGGCTTTAAATCGCATAAAAATGACAGATTCGAACTTATGTTCTTCAAAACTGAAACACAAAATCTTAAAAGAGGCGATTCTTACCTTAATCCGTACGAAATCAAAAATCCAACCATAGATTGTTGTTGTACTCCTCGAGATCTTTCCGATGACGTATAAATCTCGATAATCGGCCGGTCGGTTTGCGAGATATCTTAGAGAGAAGTAGAGAGTGTTTTTCTAGAGAGAGAGTGTAGAGAGAGAGAGAGAGCATTTGGAGAATGAAAAGGTATTTGGCCTTTTTATTCCCATCTTTCCCATTTTGCACATTTCACCCCTCAACTTAACCGGTTCCATAAAATACTGATTTATTCTTAAATTTATCATTACTAACTTTTATAATTCATAATAATCATTTCAAAGTTCTTAAACTTTTTAATTTTCTTAAAACAACAACTAAGTTTTAACTATCCCCAAATACATAATCTTTGCTCATAATTCAACTTATTTATAAATTATCTGTCTAAATATTTCTTAAATCACCGTAATTGAATTCGAGGATGTTACAATTAATAAAAGAAAACAATTTTTGACATGTGTCACTTTCTAAAGTAATTATTTTTTTCGTTTTCCTGCTCTTTTTCCTAATTTAAAACATGATTATAATTAATTTAATTTAATAAAAAGTAAATAAAATTTGTTTTTGATTTGTTTCCTAATTTATGAGACTCAATTAATCAACAAAATTAACTGTATTAACAATAATTTCTTGATAAAATATCTTACAATAAAACCAATATTTATATCTATGTATATTAATAAAAAGCTTTTATCATCACGTGTCGTCATAAAATTACATAATAATTTTTTCACATTCATTTTTTTAATTAAATTAACCAATTATATTAGACTAAGAGAACGTGAATAAATGCAATGAATTTTTCAAAGGCTATTGCTGTTTGATTTCATATCATCATTTTCAATTACATATTTTATATTAATTCAATAACAATTGTAAATCAAATTATATTATTTCATTATTAATATATTTTTGATGTCTTTATAATAATATTTTTAATAGTTATATATGTTTTAAGATAATATCCATTAATAAAATATACCCCATGTATGTAACATCCGGAAAATAGTAGCTGACACGTGGAATTTAATTGTTGGCTCTAAGAGCTGTCCTAATGAGTTGGTGAAATTTAATTGGTTGATTGCACGTGAACCGGTAAAATAAATTACTGTTACGTGTAACTTTAATCGGTTGAGATAATAACCGGTCTAGTAGTAATTGGGAATTTGGGGTTGTTTTAATGAGTTAATTGACATTCTAAACCCAAGTCGTTAATTTGAGATTAATCGGGTTAACGGGTGTCTACCTAGTGATTAATGAGTATCGTACCCGTTTTAAATGGGTTCGGGACCGAAAACGTATATATACACGCCTTGGCTACTCTCTCTTCCCTCATTTCATCATAATCACCTATACTATGTGTGTGTGTTTCAGAGAGGATTCAGGAAAGGGAAATTGAAGGGAAACCATAATCAAGGAATTCATTTCATCACCTTCTACTTCAAGTTGAGATCTCCAAATTCAAGAGTGCAATCGAATTAAGGTTAGTGAATTGTATCAAAGCAGTTAAATTGTCACATTACGTAGTTAAAGCGAATTGGGGTTGAATTATAACCCATGGGATGGGTGAAATCGGAATTGGGAAGTGATTCCCGTGGCTGTAGAAAAACAGAGCATGAACTGCTCTGTTCGTCGCCGCATCGCGGCTGTGCTCATCTGGTCGCGCCCGCGATCAGGATGAGCGGCTAAGGGTGATCGCTGGCGGTGGGATCGCGCCCGCGCTCCCAGACCGCGGCCGAGACCGCGATCGTGGCCGTGCTCATGGCCGCGCTCGTGAGTCTGAGTCCGATAGCTGATGTCGAGTCCGTAAATGCTAGTAGTATAGTCGTTATGAGTTCCGTAGCTAGTTGTTACAATGTAGTTGTGGTTATTGTTGCCAGGATTTCGTAGCTAAGCCTGGGACTTGTAGAGACTGTCGTTGATAGCGAGACTGTAGTCGTGCTTCAGGTGAGTTACTTACTTTTAACAAATGTATTGTTGTTGATTACTGAGTTTTCAAAGAGGTACGTTGTTTATTATTCGGGTCCAGTGTGGACTCCTTTCATATGTTGATACTTGTTAGCACAGAGCAGAGTTCGTGGATTACGCGTATAGTCGTTGATACGCAGAGTAGAGGCCTGTTGGGTCATTCCCAACTCAGTGGACCTGACAACCCACTACTTTGTGGAGTGGGCTATGCAGGCTGTGCCGGGTCGCTCCCGATGAGGCGTCGGGCCGTTGATGCCGGCCGCATGTAGAGTTGTTTACCAGTTGTTACGTTGTGCTAACTGTTTTATAAACTGTTTTAAAGTTGTTTATAGTAACTCACCAGCTTTCCGCTGACTGTTGTTTTAACTGTGGATCTCAGATGCGAGGACTGAGGCTAGGGATATAGCGGGCAATAGCCGAGACCCGCCACGTGGGCAGTAGTTAGTGACTACTTTCGTAAGTATGTAAGTAGTCTTGATGTTTTGTGGTTCGGCTTATTAGCCAGTGACTCTTTGGATGACTGTAACATTTACTCACGTTGTGGTTGACTGACCTTATTTACGGGGGTTGGTTCCCGTCTTGTTGTTACTTGTTGCTTGATAGATGATGCTTAGTAGTTAATTAGCTGTTTACCCTTGAGGATATTGTCTATGATTGGATGACGTGGACTATAAGTCCTATGTGGCATTAGTCGTAAAAGTAGGGTGTTACAGCTTGGTATCAGAGCATTAGTTTAAGGGTTAAGTATCATTAGTGATGCTTAGGCTTAAACCAGTGTCTAGATCCTTGGGCTTGATCTCTGATGAGTAGGTCTAAGAATTGTAGAATTATATTATTGTCGTTATAGTAATATTGTTATACTATGCAGAGATTCTATGGCAGATGAGCAGAGACCCGAGGGCCCCACTGGGGGACGAGTATCAGATGAGGAGTTTGCCCGACGACTACAGGAGGCCTACGAGAAAGGCCGTGCTGAGGGTATTCAGTCCCAGACCCAGAGTTCAGGCGGGGGTAGAGATTCAGGAGCTGGTTCATCACGAGCGGCAGGCAAGGGGTGTAAATATAAGGAGTTCCTTGCTGCACACCCGCCAGAGTATCACGGCGAGCCCGGGGCCGTAAAGGCCATGTACTGGTTACAGGATATGGAGATGACCTTCCGTATCACAGGATGCCACCCGGATCAGATGACGACATTCGCTAGTGCCCAGTTACGGACTAGTGCTCAGCAGTGGTGGCGGACTATTAGAGATATGATGGGAGATGGACCTGCATACGAGATGACGTGGAGTCAGTTCAGAGCTCGTTTTGAGGAGCAGTACTGTCCCGAGGACCGTAGGGCTCAGCTAGAGATTGATTTTCTGACGTTATTTCAGGGGCAGCGGTCAGTTGATGAGTACGAGAAGATTTTTATCGACCTGAGTCTGTTCGCGCCTATTCAGATTAGTACAGAGTCACGGAAGATTAATCGGTTTCTGATGGGATTGCGTAAAGAGATCCGAGAGTTTATTGATACTGGTTACATCCCGACTATGCCAGAGCAGTCGAGTTGGCCCGTAGACGAGAGGGTGAGTTATCGCGTAGGGATCCGGTAGTGGAGCAGCCACGATTGGTTCAGTCAGCCGGACATGTTGGAGGGTCTAACCGGGGCAGAGGCAGGGATAGAGATAGTCGTTATAGTCAGTTCCAGTCGAGGAGTGATGATCGTCGGCGCACTGAGTCCGAGGGAGGAGACAGGCACCGAGATAGGTCTTCTCAGAGATCTGATCGTAGGCCCGATGAAAAGGGCAGTCGTTTTAGTGAGTCTGAGCAGAGAGGAGGAGCATCGAGTTCTGAGCCTGTCTCGGGAGAGAGGTGGTGTAGGAGATGTCGTCAGAGGCATACCGGAGAGTGTGACCCCCGGTATGTACGTTGTTTTCGTTGTGGCCAGGCTGGCCACACTCAATCAGGTTGTAATTCTAGAGACCCGCTGTGTTTTAATTGTGGGCGGGCTGGACATCAGGCACGAGATTGTACAACTCCGAGACAAGGAGACCATAGGCAGGGGGAATCGAGGCCACCTGCACAGGGCCAGAGTTTTGCGAGTTCGTCTACACGTAGAGATGCAGTCCCGCCAGCCAGAGGTCGCGCCTACCAGTTGACAGCAGAGGAGACTCGGGAGACAGTTGATGTAGTTTCTGGTACGTTTATGTTTAATGGTTATAGTATCCGAGTTTTGGTTGGTTCTGAGACAGGGTGTTCCTTCATACCTTTTATTTTATTATCCATTTTTGCTTCATTCGTTGGGTTATTAGATTTATCGTTCATGGAGTCAGTCGGTGGTAGTATCTTTGTAGCTAGATCGGTAGACGCTTAGTAAGAGTTAAAGATAAATGGTCATTCGTATAAAGTTGCTCTGTTGCCTATAGAGATTAGTAGTTGTAATGCCTTGATAAGTAGAGACTGGTTAGCTGTCCAGTATGTTGATGTTGTTTGTTCTAAAGTGATTAGTTGTTTATCAATTTCGAGGCTATGTTTTTATGGTGTACGGAGAGTGTAGTAGACACAGTGTCAGTCCCTTTTCGGTAGTTCGGGCACGTTGTCATTTGATCAAAGGTTGTCCTTTCGTCCTAGCATGTGCAGTTGATGTGAGCGAGGAAAGAAGAATTTAGAGACGGTTGATGTTGTTTCTGAATTCCTGATGTATCTCCCAAGAAGTATCCGAGTTGTCATTAGATTGACAAGTAGAATCCCGTGTTGAGTTGGTGTCACGTGTTACTACGTGTGTACCTTATTGACCGACCCTAGCAAGATGAGAGGGCTGGTGAGTCAACTTCAAGAGTTGATAGACCGCTGGTTTAGTTTGCCTAGTTCGTCACTGTAAAGTGGAGTCCAGTTTTGAGACATGTCGTTAGCGGTGGAGGTATTCCGGTAAACCCCGTTAAATTAGAGGCTGTTAAGAGTAATGAGAGGTGAGGAAGGTAGCAGGTATTCGCTGTAACCTGAAAGTAGTAGACTATTACCGTCGATCCAATCAAGACCCTGCGTTGATTGTTGCACCGTTGACTTGTTGACTTGTCAAACAGAGTACTTTAGTGGTAAGAGAGATGCTCATTTGCTTCAGTTGAGATTGTTATCTAGCATATGGGGTGGAAGTAGGAGGGTGAGAGATTACAAGTCCTGAGATTGCTTAGCGGACCAGTGAGCAGATAGTCGTAGTCATAGGGAGTCCGAAGGTAGCCCGGAGCCGATGGGAGTAATATGCCGATGAGAGGACCAAGAAGCTAGAGCTTGGCATAGACGAGCAAGTGTTACAGATGTTTGGCCCTACGCGAAGCAACGATTACTATAACAGAGATTGAGGTTTATGAGCAATCGAAATATGTGAATCCTCCTGAGACCATTGTAGACCGCAAGATGAAGAAATTACGGAAGAATGAGATTCCCCTTGGTGTCAAATGAGAACTCTGGTGATATCTGGGAGTCCGAGGCGGGTGTGTGGTAGCGTTATCCCAATCTAGTTGCCTGAGTCGAGATCCCGAGGACGGGATCAGTTCTAGAGGGGAGGATTTGTAACATCCGGAAAATAGTAGCTGACACGTGGAATTTAATTGTTGGCTCTAAGAGCTGTCCTAATGAGTTGGTGAAATTTAATTGGTTGATTGCACGTGAACCGGTAAAATAAATTGCTGTTACGTGTAACTTTAATCGGTTGAGATAATAACCGGTCTAGTAGTAATTGGGAATTTGGGGTTGTTTTAATGAGTTAATTGACATTCTAAACCCAAGTCGTTAATTTGAGATTAATCGGGTTAACGGGTGTCTACCTAGTGATTAATGAGTATCGTACCCGTTTTAAATGGGTTCGGGACCGAAAACGTATATATACACGCCTTGGCTACTCTCTCTTCCCTCATTTCATCATAATCACCTATACTATGTGTGTGTGTGTTTCAGAGAGGATTCAGGAAAGGGAAATTGAAGGGAAACCATAATCAAGGAATTCATTTCATCATCTTCTACTTCAAGTTGAGATCTCCAAATTCAAGAGTGCAATCGAATTAAGGTTAGTGAATTGTATCAAAGCAGTTAAATTGTCACGTTACGTAGTTAAAGCGAATTGGGGTTGAATTATAACCCATGGGATGGGTGAAATCGGAATTGGGAAGTGATTCCCGTGGCTGTAGAAAAACAGAGCATAACCTGCTCTGTTCGTCGCCGCATCGCGGCCGTGCTCATCTGGTCACGCCCGCGATCAGGATGAGGCGGCTAAGGGTGATCGCTGGCGGTGGGATCGCGCCCGCGCTCCCAGACCGCGACCGTGCTCATGGCCGCGCTCGTGAGTCTGAGTCCGATAGCTGATGTCGAGTCCGTAAATGCTAGTAGTATAGTCGTTATGAGTTCCGTAGCTAGTCGTTACAATGTAGTTGTGGTTATTGTTGCCAGGATTTCGTAGCTAAGCCTGGGACTTGTAGAGACTGTCGTTGATAGCGAGACTGTAGTCGTGCTTCAGGTGAGTTACTTACTTTTAACAAATGTATTGTTGTTGATTACTGAGTTTTCAAAGAGGTACGTTGTTTATTATTCGGGTCCAGTGTGGACTCCTTTCATATGTTGATACTTGTTAGCACAGAGCAGAGTTCGTGGATCACGCGTATAGTCGTTGATACGCAGAGTAGAGGCCTGTTGGGTCATTCCCAACTCAGTGGACCTGACAACCCACTACTTTGTGGAGTGGGCTATGCAGGCTGTGCCGGGTCGCTCCCGATGAGGCGTCGGGCCGTTGATGCCGGCCGCATGTAGAGTTGTTTACCAGTTGTTACGTTGTGCTAACTGTTTTATAAACTGTTTTAAAGTTGTTTATAGTAACTCACCAGCTTTCCGCTGACTGTTGTTTTAACTGTGGATCTCAGATGCGAGGACTGAGGCTAGGGATATAGCGGGCAATAGCCGAGACCCGCCACGTGGGCAGTAGTTAGTGACTACTTTCGTAAGTATGTAAGTAGTCTTGATGTTTTGTGGTTCGGCTTATTAGCCAGTGACTCTTTGGATGACTGTAACATTTACTCACGTTGTGGTTGACTGACCTTATTTACGGGGGTTGGTTCCCGTCTTGTTGTTACTTGTTGCTTGATAGATGATGCTTAGTAGTTAATTAGCTGTTTACCCTTGAGGATATTGTCTATGATTGGATGACGTGGACTATAGTCCTATGTGGCATTAGTCGTAAAAGTAGGGTGTTACAATGTAATACATGGATTAACAAACTAGTTGTAATATAAATAACATGATTTTTAAAAAGTTCAATCAATAATTAACGTGAGACTCTAGACATGCAGTTTACATTATTAATATATACTACATATTATACTATATTAGAAACTAATTTATTTATTTACGTGTTATACATACATTTTTAATACATAATTATTTATATAAAATATATCTAAACTAACAATTAATACATACAAATATATATTTAAAAAATACAAGATCGAATAACATTATTATTTTTCTAGTATTCTAAATACAAATGAATGGTAATTACTTTTTATTCTTTTAAGTTTAATTTTTTTTAGTGAATATATAGATAATATAATTTACATATGATTTGATTTACGTTAGATTGGTATTAGAATTTAAAATCCATTCCTTTCCTGTCAACCAAACAAGTGACAACTTTTGAATTCTGACAGATTCCATTCCTTCCAGAATTCCATTCCTTCGACAGATTCTATTCCTTCAGAAAATTTTCCGTGAACCAAACAGCGCCTAAAATCTCAACAATAAAAACGATCAATGTAAATTTTAAAAATAAAAAAATAAATCCATAATTTATAGTAAACAAGTTTGCAATTTACCCAAAAAGTTATAATAACCATAATCAGCCCTGTAAGAAACATGGGCCTGGGTTAATATGGTTGGCCTGCAGCCCAAGCTATGAATTTACTAATTATCCCATCCAAATAAACGCGTTAACAACAGCCTTAAACCGACAGCATGGGGTCCCTTCCTTACTAACATGCGCATGGTGCGCATCTACCCGACTACCCGTCATCCTCACGAGAACTCGCAGGATTTTACCGTACGAGTTCTCTATACATTTCTAATTTCTTAATCACCGTATGCGAGAGAGATAGAATCTAGAGAGAGAGAGAGAGAGAGAATTATAATAAAGTAATATAGAACCTTTTGATTTTTTGGCACAAACTTGCTGCAAAAAACACAGATCTAGATCCGAAATAACCATTCTCAGTCCAAGGTCTCTCTCCAATCTCCAAGCTCTGAGCTCTCTGTAACTTCATTCAGGTGGCTTTCTCTCTTTATTATTCGCCAGTGCACAATTTTTGTTTGTTATATTGCATTTATGAAGAATTTTTTTAGCCGATTGCTTATTCTTTGAATGCTGAATTTTAGCAAATTAGTTGTATGAACTGTGAAGAATCGACCAATGATGTTAGTGTTGTCTTATTTGTGTTTATTTTAATGTAAATTGGTTGGTTGCTTGGTTTGGTGGGGGCGAAAAACGATAGTAAAAGTCACGTTAGGTTAATCATGCTAAGTGGTTAACTAAACTCGATGAATCTATTAATTCGGACACTTTCGTTCTCTCTTTTAACTTAAATTTAAGAGGAATTTGTGTCGCGCTTGATTTGATTGAGTAATTACTAATTATGCTGAGTCAAAACATCATGCGAACGATTTTCTGATTCGGAAAAGATAGCGTGATCTAAATTTGTGAAATGTTGCAGTTCCTGAACACTTCTAAGTAATTGATTTGGGCAACTAGCGATTCAGTTTCAGTTATCGGATTAAAATTGTGAAACCTGATCCGAGTTCATTGAAGTTTCAAAAGAACTTAATGTGGTCAGTACTCAGCAGTGTTTCCATATAGCTTGTGAGAACCAAATTCGTAATAGTTTTGAATTGCTGGATTATGCAAATCAATTTGACTGCCAATTTCTATTTCTACATTAAAATGTAGATAGTGTGTACCCTTTCATGTTCATTGGAATTGAGTTGAACGTTAAAACTACAATCAGCATGAACTTCTATTAGCACTTAGCAATGACTTCCTGTAACTAAGACTTGGTTCTGCAGGTGAATCGCAACATATAACGATGTCAAGGAGGCCAGCTAGTTTATCTCGCCGTTTGGGAGATGGAGCTGGCATTCCGTTTATGGGATCCTTAAATCCAAAATCACGGCCATCACCTTTTCTATCCATTGGGCTTGTGTTAGTGGTACGCCTCTTTAAGCTTTTTCATCGGGATATACTGCCTTTGATGTTTGTCATGTAATACTAGCTTTGCATCTGAAAGTGCTTCCATCTTACCAGAACATCTATTTGCCATGCATGATCCAGGCATTAAAGAATTGAGCATATATGTTTTAAAGCCTTCTATATTATACTCTTATGGTCTTCTGCTTTGGTTGATACAACTGCTGAGTGATGATTTCTTTCAATGTAAACTTTCAGGGAGCATTTCTGATAATTGGTTACGTTTATAGTGGTTCAGGTTAGTATATGTCTGGGAACATGAAGTCATGAACACACTCCTGGATAACCAGATTTTCTTTTAGCTATAGTCAGTCTTGTAGATGTTATTCCAATACAAACCAATTTATACTCAAGTTCCTTTTGTGACAGGTGGAAGCAATGGTGATAAAGCGGCTTTCAGTAGGCTTGAAGGTAAACCATTGAAGATATACACTAAACAATGTGATCTTTTCAGTATCGACATATCCATTGTTGATGAGAAAATGTTTTCTTCACTGGGTTTGCTTACAGTTTAGCATGCTTTTAGTATGCATTTTTCTTTTATCTGTATTTATGATTCTGAGAAAGAAGAAAGAAGGCCGATGTCGAGTACAACTAATCCAAGTCTCAAACAGCTCATTTCCTGCCTTCTTAATTGATATGAAATTTGAGTGTGAACTCGTCTTATCTCTTTAAGTTGAGTTGCAGTTAAATATATGCCAGTGAAAAGACAATGTGACGTTTTTGTCTCTGAACTAGATGTTGTATATTACAACAGTCTCCCATTCCTCTATGCATGCCTATATTTTTGACAAATTTATGTTTAGTAGTAAATAACTATATGTCTTATCATCTATGTATGTTCCTATAGAGTATATTGCACCACTTATGTATTTAGAAAACATATATGGTTGCTTAAACATTTGCATCTGTGTATACAGGCGGTGTTTCATGCTCCGCAGAGATTTATCAAGCATTACCATATTTGAAGAAAGCGTATGGTGATAGCATGCACAAAGTTCTGCATGTAGGTCCCGACTCATGTGCAGTGGTCTCTAAACTATTAAAAGAAGAAGATACTGAAGCTTGGGGTCTGGAACCATATGATTTGGATGACAGTGATGCCAACTGCAGGAACCTTATACGCAAAGGCATTGTTCGCGTTGCTGATATCAAGTTTCCACTCCCTTATAAGTCAAAATCATTTTCTCTTGTCATAGTGTCGGATGCTCTTGACTACTTGTCCCCTAGGTATCTCAACAAGACTCTTCCGGAATTGGCAAGAGTATCTTCAGATGGATTTGTTATTCTCTCTGGTATATTTCTGAGCAATTTCATCATCAATTTCTTTTGGCACTTTTTTAATGTAGGTTGCATAAACAGTTACAATCTTTGTACGCCATAAAATACGTTCGATTGAGTGTCTTTGTTGTTGCTAATATGAAATTTCTTGGATGCAGGCTATCCAGGTCAGCGTAGAGTTAAAGTGGCAGAGATGTCCAAGTTTGGTCGCCCAGTAAGTCCTCTATACAAAGGTGTTCTCTTTCATTGTTACTCACTTGGGTGCCATTATATCTTCATGTCAATCTATAAATACTACTACATAAGCTTTTTAAAAAAATACTAATACATAAGTAACTAAACTTCCACTTGTCATCTTCAAAAAGATGCCACTTGGCATCATCTATGTTTGACATTTGTCAATCTATTAAAAATTGAATGCTTGAAAATTCAATTTTAAACTTAAATTTATATATACATTTGTTATTATTGTTGTTACTATCTATTATTGTAAGTTTAATATCCTAAATAAAATAATATTCATTATTATTACAAGTATAATTATAATTTTAAAAATTAATCTTTTAATTGACCCACATATTCATGGGCTATTGGACAAACAAAATAGTACTATTCAATTAAATATTTAATGAGATTTTACCAAATTTCTTATGATATTATGTCTTACATTTGACATGAGATCCCACCAAATAAGATTCTTTCTTCACGAGATTTTAATGACTTTCTCATGATTTTATTTCTTTTTAATTTTTAAACAATGTGTCACTCTCTTATTTCTAATAAATTCAGATAAAATAGACTTTAATATAAGTGTACGTAGAAATTATATTATTAAGGTGTATTAAGACACTTGAATACTTGATTATTTAGTAGTTTATTTGGTTAAAAATGGACTGCATTGCAAATAAAACACATCACAGTTTATAACTTAAATAAGTGTAATAGTTATATTGGCCTAGCCACCTACTTAAACATATCGTCCTAAATTGAGCTAGAAGTGTTAAAAAAAATATCATGGTATGTGGATGTTGTAATCTCTTTTTCATCCAATGCAACCTGTGGGCAAATAAACCTTGTTTTATTCAACCATTCAATATCTAAAACCATGATCATAAATAGAAGTTCATTATGTTTAAATTATTACATAAGCTTGCCATCATGTGCTTAGGTGGCGTTTGGTTCACATAATGGAATTTGAAAGAAATAAAATTTAAATTTTAGTTGTTATTGTGTTCGGTTGGTGAGGGTTAAAAATAGTTTTTAGTATTGATTAAGGATTTATGTTGGAATCCATGTATGGGTTGGAATCAAATTCATGTTTTAGTTGGTAGGAATGTTAAATTTCTATAAACAAAGAATTTGATGTCAAATAAATAGAAGTTAACTCTTCATCTATGTTAGCAAAAGTTCTAAACAAGCTAAATTTGAATTTCATTTCCTTGCAATTCCATCGTGAACCGAACGCCACCTTAATGATTTTTATTTTGTGATGGTTTATTTACCTGGAAATGGGCGGATTTGGTTAATACTGTACCTCCAACCAACGAGTCAAATGAGTATAAATTGAAGAATTTGGCTAAGGGGTTGTTTGTTTACTTCTTAATAGAATCGTTAAAAGTCAATCAAAGGTAAAATGACTTCTTAATGGTTCCATTAAGAGGTAAACAAACAGGGCCTAAAAATGAAATGGTTCAGAGTCTTGGAAGGTCTCCCGAATGTATTTAAATGCTTAGAACTCCTAAATTAATTTATTCGAAGGTTTTAGAATATTATTTAGTAGTATAGTTTTTTGTAAACGTTAAAACGGGACAGTAAAGTGAAACTGTTTCTCCAAAGTCCAAACCTCTATTTCCTGTATGCATTTTGAGTTTTGACCCATCCCACATGATCTTCCCTGGGAAAACAAAACATGTAGACATCACATTATGTTTGGAAGTACCTTCGGTGAATGTAAGTAATAGTTTACAAAACTACATGTCGATTCAGGTAATCAAGTAAACAAAATCGATAAATAAATGACGTGTCTCATTTTGGTTTAGGCAAAGCTGCGAAGCTCTTCCTGGTGGATTCGGTTTTTCGTTCAGACACATTTAGAAGAAAATGAAATTGCTACTAAGAAGTTCGAACTGGCTGCAACAAAGAAGGCATACCAGTCCAGCTGTCAGATTTTCCATCTCAAATCACTCGATTGAGTTTCCGTTAGAGGGAGGGAGGGAGGTAAACTTCACAATTTAAAGTTGAAATTCGTACACCAGCATGTTCTAAAACACAAGCAAGCAGTTGGGGAAATTTTTGATACTGAAAAAAGATGTATGTATATTGATTGTATTTCATGCTCTCTCATATTGCGGTTGACTCTTATTTTACTTAAAACTCTCAAGGTAATGTATTTGCGTTTAATCAATTGTAAAAGAACTCGCTCTACTTTAGTCTGTTTAAACTCTTCACGTTGCTTGTTCTGTTTTGGTTCTTGTCTGCATTTGTGATCATCAAAGGATCTTTGTTCATCTTCACAACATCAAAGGATATGTGTATCTTGACCACAACGTTGAAGGATTCTGAATCAATATTTGTAGGATTCTAAAACGAGAACAAGAGTAAAATTATGAATCGATCATCATTGAATGTCCAGGTATGCTCATCTTTCGATTTGGAGGGTCGATGATTCTAAGAGCTGGTTTTGATATGTTTTGGTGCTCAAAAAGCCTAGTTTTGATATGCTTTAGTGCTCAAAAAGCGTAGATTTGATTGGTGTTCATTCATGTAACGTTGATATGGTGCTTCAATCTGTGTCAATGACTCTTATTTTAATGAGTTTAATAACATATTTATACAATGAAATCGGGAAATGACGTTTTTCTTTGTTCACCATTTTATGCGACAAATGTTTTTGATACATGATTTATGCAACTAACATTTTCATTTGTTATCAAAATATGTAATCACATAGCTTTTATATATAAAATCTAATGGATTCTCATATACGTTATATGGTGATCCAATCCTTGTGATAAATTAAACTTTTATTGTTAACGATGATCCAATTATTTAAGGATAAAACCATTATTAGTCGGTTGTTTCAAATCCTCATATTTATCCTCGATTACTTGTCGATGATCTCTATTTAAGCCTCTGTAAATCAGGATGAGTAACGGTTTATTAATAAGTTACAAATAAAATTATGACAAAACAGTATATTCAATATGTTGTATTGAAGTATAATAGTTTTTTTTCTTCTCAATCCATACTTTGTAAGAAAGAACAGTGCATGAATTTTTATAAATGTTGTTATGTCAATGCAAGCTTTTAGGTGTCATATAACATATTGATAGATTACCGAATAAATAAACAGATTAAATATTACATGTTTTTTGTAAAAAGTTTAAATGTCGTTATTGTATAAATTGTGGTAAAAATTGTTTTGTTGTACAAATGTGACACCCCGAATATGTACTTTTTTGAACCTGAGTCTATATATATATATATATATATATATATATATATATATATATATATATATATATATATATATATATGCCATGACCCAGTTTAGATTATAGGGTAGGCGGAAGCCCATAAGGCCCCATGTCCACGGTGCAGCGCCCGCAATGGTTGCTTTGAGAGCAGTTCTAATAGAGAAAGTAGGCCCGCGTGGAGGAATATCAAAGGTAGCTAAAGACATATATATATATATGTATATATATATATATATGTCTATATATATATATATGTCTATATATATATATATATATATGTATATATATATATATATATATATATATATATATATATATATATATATATATATATATATAT